>VXBL01008320.1:19166-32754 GCA_013400195.1 Aramus guarauna | reverse complement strand
CAGGACACGGTTGGCTTTCTGACTATATGACCCTTAAAGGTCCCTTCCAACCCAAACTATTCTATGATTCTATGATTTGAGTGATGAAGTCATCTTTATCTTCAGATCTTATAACTGAGTACTTGCTTCAGTGACCTACAGGACCAGATTAATTATTTATAATTTCATACCATGGTTGCAGAAACCATGGTGGCAGAGATCATGTCCAGAACCCCGTCTATGGATCAGATTTAAAAAAGGAGTTCTTCACTGGAATGACAGTGGTGCTGCAAAGACATCTGAGGTCTATCTTTTCTAAAATTTTCCATGCAAGATTCCCTATTTTAGCAAACTGGAATAGGAGACAGATGTCTATGCCACAGTAAATCCTTTACTTCTGTTTCTTCCTAAAACACCTATGATTCAGTTTTTTTCTGACCTTTTAAGACCTGAGACTTTTGTTCACAGACACCTTAAATATATGCTTAACTTTAGTTACTGGAGGTCAGTAGAATTTAAGCATACTAAATGCCTTGCAAAAAAGGGTCACAGAGCCTTGTCTCTTCTCCCATTCAATGCCTATAAGTAAACAAAGTGTCATGGTTCTGTTGCCAAGTGTTCCATAATAGTGATTTGGAACTGATACCATATGTGATTTTTTTTTTTTTTTTAATGAAGCATTTGCCAAAGTCTATCCCCTGTTATGCTGGGTTCAAGTGAAGCAGTATTTGCCTTTATGCCAAAGTCTGATACAGTAAGAAATAGTACACTAATGAACTGTGTCAAAAATATCACATATAAATATCAAATAGTTCATTGGCTAATGTACGCCCATTAAAACTTTCTTCTTTTAAGACTACAATTGCAAAGACAATTCTATGACATCAATATAGACAGTCTTTTCAGTTTTGTTTCTTCCAACACAGATGTCAAAATAAAATCAATTACATTTTGAAATTAGTCATCATTTGCCTTTTACTAAAACATGCTGTGGATATTGTTTATATTTACAGCAGGCAAAATTCTGATATCTTTCCCCATGTAAACTGCTTCCCTGTACCACAAGCATCACGCTGACTTGAGCAAGACTTGTAGAAAAATCAACATGTGTTAAGGCTAGCAAAGCATATAGTAATACAGGGAAAGACAAAGCAAATAAAATTATGAGTTCTGATTATGAGAGAAGTATTAATAACCTGAACTAACTGAATTAGAAATATATCTTTAATTACTTCTGAGAAAGAGGTTTATATGAAAGGATCTAAATTGAAAAAAATATATATATACACACTCTTTGAATAATGTTTCTTTCATATATTAAAGTACTACTAAAGGTAACAACTATAGCATAGTAAATAACTTTTGGTGACAAATTTAGGTATTGAGAGAACAATAGTTCTCCATCCTGCACTCAAGTTTGCTTGTGTTTCTCCATTGTCAAAGAACTGTTTTAAGAAGTTCAATATTACTGTAATTTATATCACTGTGTTATTTTTCTCTAAGTCTGTGAAAGTAACAGTCTGAAGCTGTACTCCTTATGTACAACAGACCAATAGTGTAAATCTCAAAGCTTGTTTCTTTTGTAGGGTGTTTTTTGAGGTTTTGTGGGTTTTGATGGTTTTGGTGGGTGTTTTTGTTGTGGTGGTGGGGTTTTTGTTTAAACTTTCCTAAAGTCTTTTATTTGTATTTTTTTAAATCAATCATGGAGACAGGTTAAATAGAAATAAACAGTAAGTCCTCTCCTCTAATTATTGCTTGGTAAGTTTGAGTCGTCTGCTAGGTTTTATCAGCATTACAGCTGCCAGAGAAGAAAGGCCCATCAGCAGCTCACTTAAATTAAACTTCTAGCAATCTATCAAAGCATAAAGCCATCTAGGTTACCCTTTATTATTCATGTTTATAAAACTGAAAAATTTTGAAAGCATAAACTTAAAAAGACCTAATCAGCTAATAAATTAATAGCCAAGTATAAAGCAAGGAAGCAAACAGCAAATACAAGCTGAAATTTCTCTTTATAATCTTACCCAGTGTTCCACAAGGCTTGTTTTTGTAAGTGCAGATATCGTATCTGTTAAGGAGGAAAAAAAGTAGATAAAATATGTCAGAGAATCAAATTTGTAAGATATTCTGTATATTTATCACATATCTGTATCATAGTTCAAGTTGTCAGACCGCAATCAGCTTAATTGTGTGCAGCCAGCTGGTGTTGGCATTCTCTACACTCGTGTAAACTGCAAGCTGCAGTACGCACACAGCCACTGGCCTCAGGCAGTCTACCATGCTGTTACAAAGTTCTAGCAGCATGTCTGTAGACTGCTACTAATTTAAAACACTTTTACTTTTTGAACATATTGGAATCTTCTTACAGTCTCATACTTATCAACTAAACAATATTAATTGTAACTCCTACTATTTAAACTTTGATTCTAATGAAAAGCTATAACTCTCAATTATTACAGCAAAAAGTATTTAAAAAAAATCTTATGAACTGCCATTATAATTCCCTTCTCATGATCTTCTAGTGATTACATGTGTCTTAAGAGTACACTGTAACAAACTAAAATGAAAAACATATTTTTGCCAAAAGCAAAGTGTCTTTAAAGGAGAATTTTCATTATTTTAGATATGATCCTTCAAATACAGAAGCTCAATGAGTTTTTGTGTAGTTAACATGTAAGTATCTGGAGCTGAAAATGGAATTAAAATGTGTTCTGCAGCATGGCTAATAAAAGCAGTGGTGGTCATACAGCAGTCAATTCATTAATTACACCTTCATATTTTGAATATGCAACTCTATGATATGGCTGTTGATGAGAACACTCTTACAATGCCTTTGAATTTAGAGGATTTACTCTAAATAAACTCTCTGCATGTAAATTGCTGTGACCATATGGAATTCTTCTGATTTTTAAAGGTAGTGTGTGTGGAGCAGTTTCTGGGATTAAGCTCTAATTTTGAACTCAAATCTGCATATGCATTGATCTCACCAAGGTGGCTCAAACTCTGAGATTCTATATGCACATAAAGCTCTCACTGATTTCCTATTTGCTGTTTGGAGAGGGGGAGGTAATCATATCAGCATTCTTATACAAAATGTGTTGAAATATAATTAATTTTGTATGTCACAAAGCTATAAGACAACACAGAAAGATTTTTTTTACTGAACATTTCCTGCCTTTTACATATTTAAGGAAACAAACTTCTTATTTCTGACTTTAGGACAGAGCCTGAACCTAACCCTATTGAAGTTCCTGCAAAATTATTCCTCAAAGAAAGCAGACAGGGTTCAGGCTTATTTAGTGAGAAAACCCAAATTTGCCCTAATTCCTTTAAAATGTAGTTTAGAACTCAACACAAGGAAGTCTGTGCAATACACAGGAAGTATTGGTCCTCTATTTTTTTTAATATACAATACAAATAGGAAAAAACCAATAAAGTCACACATTCTTAGATTAAATGGATGTTTAAGAAGAAACCGGTTCCACTAAACTCAAGTAAAATGCTGTCACTGATTTCAGTGGAGCTGAAAATTTGCCCTTATGGCCTGAATCTTCTTATTCTCATACAAGTATGAATCTGAATTTACTCTTCACATTTGGTTCAGTTTCACAAGAATTGTGATAGGAGAGAGTGATATGAATTAAATCCTTTTTTTCTGTTATACTTTTGAAAAACAAAGACCATGGTATCCCTCTGCTTGTGCTGGGTAGCTAGTATTCTTCATTATGCATAGGCTAGTATTTGTAAGAAAATGTAATGATAATTAAACTTAAATTAGATAATAAAACTAAGGAAAACATAATTTTATTTTCCAGTACACTAACTATTTTTGCAAGAACATGTCCAGATAGTAATGGTATTCTAATTATGGCTTCATTAAGTATTCAAACTTTATAGGCAATAATACTTTCCTGTAAGGAGCATTCATACACTCTATTATGCCTTGGTTTAATATGAAAAAACTCTAAATTTTCAATGTCAAATGACTGACTTTACCTACATCATCTTCAAGCTCTTTTTTTTTTCTTTTTTTTTCCCTTTTCATATAGATGGTTTCTGCTTGTGATTTGTTTAAAAGCTCATATAATTTTTGTGTACTGAACTGTTCAATTCCATCATTTGCTTCTCTATATGTTTTAACCAAATCAGCCTAACTTATCTTTTTTGATTTTGATACCACTTCCTCTAACTTTATTTTGAATTTTCAAGGAATCAATTTAACCCACAGATGTTGGGTTCCAAAACGCAGGAGACTACAGAGTCAATACTTGCCAGATAGTAGCTTTAAGCCAAGAACCCCCCAAAATGACAAATCATCCAGATTGCCCATTAGATTAGATAGGTGTAATTGCTATTTAAAAACCAAACCAAAACAAAACCAGAACAAAAAACCAAAAAACCCTATCACACCCCACAAAAAAACAACCACCACCACCAAAAAAACAAACCAAAGGTGAAGATGGGTCATAGCTGTCACCAGGACCTTAGTAAATACTTCAGGAACCACAGACAACAAAAAGTTAAGTTCTCAAGCCAACAATGATCTCACCCAACCATTAAAAAAAGATAACAGTCACAAGGGTTATGCAAAAATGCAGTTTGCAAGATGTGAATATATTTTCTTTGTTATTCACTGACAGAATGTGTAAAAAGGCCACCACACAAAATTTGAATCTAAGAATACAAATATGCAGGTTGCAAAAAACCTCAAGATGAGATGGCAGTCTGTTTATTTTGAGACAGCAAAGTAAATCCTTTGCCCAAGTTGGAAGAGAATATCATATGCCTCCTGATAAAGTGGGTGACCAGGCTGGGGAAATGAGATTTGGAAAGAGGAAAGAGGCAAGGATTGTTGATTACATATCCATTCACACCCTGAATGGATCAGAAATCATTTGATGAGACAGATGGGGAAGAGTTTTGGGACTTCTGGACACACTTGCAGGGCTGCTGAAGAGCCACATCAGACAGGTGGGAAACGCATGACGGATGTACAGATGCCACTGACAACTCCAACAGAAACATCAGCCAGAAGGAAACTGCATAGATAGACTATTACCAAGTTAACAGGATGGTCAAGAATTGGGGTGGTAATAGCCTGTCATGAATCAAACAGGAAGTGTTAGCGTGCCCCTCCAAGGGCTCTGCAAAGGAAAAACTTCTAGTCTTTTTTGACAGGATATGAGCATGCATCATGCTAAAATATACATGTAGGTATATCTATACCACTGAATTAAACAGTGAAAGGGACCACTCCTGGGCACTAAAATTCTATTATCTCTATTATCAAACTGTTTTAAAAGTCCATCAAATTGTTAAAAAAAAGGTCCCTTGCACAGATTTGGCCCATGACAACAACTAATCTCAAAGAATTCCCAGGAAAAGTTCAGAAGGTGACCACACACAATCATCAATCAGCAAAACATATACAGCTACTCTTTTCTGGAGAAGTCAGCTTATTAAGCTGACAAGAAGTCCTGTGCCAGCGGTCCTCAGTGCAATAAAACAGTCACAGACATGTTTGTTTAATTTATTAGCATAGATGTAAGCTACAGACTATCTCTTGAAGAAGCCTCATTTATCTACAAATCTGATTTGCGGAAAAATCCCTTTCCTTTGCAAATTTGATGAGTAGCATGATCCTGATCACTTGAGTAGGACGCTTAAGTCAAATATATAAGAAAGATGGGTTCTCTGTAAATACTGTAAGCACTGTTCCATCTTGTTAGATAACTTATTTACAGCTACAGCTAATCCCAGATGTCTTAGGGGAAGATAGATGTTTCTCTTCCCATCTAGCTGTACATTTAGGGAAGGGAGAGAGGATTCTTCCTGATCTCTGCAGTCTTTCAGCTTGCAGGCCTAATGTATGTAGTTGTGCATCTACGAAGTTCACACAAAGTTCTATGTAAGAAACTGTGTTCCATCTATTATAAATAAATACACACAAATTCACAGATTTGAAGGCTAGAAAGCATTACAATGATTCAATCATGCCTCCACTCACTCCTAGAATAAAAAGGTAAGTAATTTATTCTAGAAGCTACATAGGATAAAAAGCTGTTCCTTAAAAGCTATTTAATCTCACATTAAGAGTTGTTCTCAACATAAGAATTTGACATCTGTATTAGATTATCTGGTTCATCTGCCTTTCCCCTCAACAGCAGTCATTTGTGAGTGCTTACAGGGATAACAGGACAGCAGACTGATACCTTCCCTGATACAACCTCCCAGCTCTGTGGCTTAGGGAACTTCAGAGGCAGAGTTTGCATGTTAGTATTTAATTGATATTTCTTGTAATGTTTTCAGCACTTAGTTAATTCCTCTCCAATCTAAAAGAAATTAATTTCAGTGTCCATCTGGGGGATGTTGTTATGCTTTATCAGCAAAGTTGAGTCCTTCTGTTCCAGTAGAGATGTCTTTCATGCTGAAGTATTTTTTTTTTATTTTCTCTAAATCAGATTAATAAATTAAACTTTGTCAGTGTCACACCACTACAGTGTGGCCTTTCTGCCACCTTCCTTTGAGTTCTAGGCCTTTTTAAACTCTTTGAAGCCTATTTGTATTACAATTCAAAAAGTTGTTTTAATAGTGGTATTAACAGTAGTAGATACAAAGGCAAAATCAATGACCTCTTCTAACATGATAATCTGTATTTATACATTCAAGGATAACATTGCCCTTTCACTAGTCTGATTATGTGAAATTGCCCATTAAAGGAAAAGAGTGTCTATAAAGCAATGTTATTACTAGCTATGTGTTACTAAAAATGTCCACTGTGCCAGAAAGAAGGACTATCTGCATCAAATTAACACTGAGATAGAAATATACCTAGTAACAGGATTGGAAGCATATAAGAATGCTATCATTGGATACAGTTTAAAGAATTTAACTAATCAACAATAAAAACTCAAAGCATGTATTTTGTTTAACTATGATAAATGAATAAAGCATGAAACTCTTATTAAAAATGCAAACTGTTAAAATCAGTATGAAACACAAGCTACTTACTTATAAATACAAAAGCCTACTATAAAAATCACTGAAAGCTACCTCTCAATATGCCTGAGTAATATTTCAGATAGATATAGACAGAAATAACCAAGGCTTTTGAAGGAATATTTTTTTAATGAAAGAGTTTAGGAAACAAAAAATATAACCACAGCAAATTGCTGAGGAAAAGCCTACCAAGATGGCTGGAATATAAACATAAATGTACATGAATGTAAGAAATTTCAGGTTAGACAAAGCCAACAAATAGGAACAACTGTACATAAAGCTCTTCATAACTTTGAGATGGTCGAACACATACTTCATATGTATATAATGCNGAGTGTCTATAAAGCAATGTTATTACTAGCTATGTGTTACTAAAAATGTCCACTGTGCCAGAAAGAAGGACTATCTGCATCAAATTAACACCGAGATGGCAATATACCTGTAACAGGATTGGAAACATACAGGAATGCTAGCATTGGATACACTTTAAAGAATTTAACTAAACAACAGAAATAAAATATATGCCATGGGTTATTCAAGTATGATAAATGAAGAAAGCATAAAAATTCTTATTGAAAATGCAAACTGTTCAAAACCAGTATGAAACACAAGCTACTTACTTATAAATACAAAAGCCTACTATAAAAATCACTGAAAGCTACCTCTCAATATGCCTGAGTAATATTTCAGATAGATATAGACAGAAATAACCAAGGCTTTTGAAGGAATATTTTTTTAATGAAAGAGTTTAGGAAACAAAAAATATAACCACAGCAAATTGCTGAGGAAAAGCCTACCAAGATGGCTGGAATATAAACATAAATGTACATGAATGTAAGAAATTTCAGGTTAGACAAAGCCAACAAATAGGAACAACTGTACATAAAGCTCTTCATAACTTTGAGATGGTCGAACACATACTTCATATGTATATAATGCTACAGGATTTGTCGATTAACCTACTTTAAAGGTTGTCAGACAACAAAATAGAGCCTAAGAACTGTTTCTGTCCTAAGAGGAAACAGAGCTAACTACTACAAATTATTAGGAGTTCATTTTTAGAATACATTTCCAAATATATTATCCCTGTAAGGAAGGTTTTATTTTTCGCTTGTTTGAAACCAAATCTTACTTTTTGACACTTGCTTTTTATTATCATATGCTTTGACAATAAGCTATTCAAATAAGGACTGTCCGGACTTTCATACACTCTTGCTCGGTGATAAACATAACCGATTCATTAGAATTTGATCCTATTTTACTTTTTTTTATTCATGCTATGCAACATGATTCATGTATGCACCCGATCATATATATCTTATATTTGAATAAGTGTTAAAAGGCCAGTCAAAAAAATCCTATTTTAAAAAATTAAATTAACTTCGTTCTAACATCTAGAACTATAAATTGAACTACTGCTAAATCAAACAAATCTCAGACTTCCCTTAAATGGATCAAAACCCTCAAACTATCTGACAATTCCAACTTCGATTTCTAAATTATGGGAAATAAAAATGAAAAAACAGTCAGTAGCTTGCAGTTTCACCGTATTCTTTTGTATATATATACTTGGCTATGATAAAAAGTGGTTATTTTGCAAGTGCAGACAATGTCACTAATGCTAGAGAATTGTGTGGAAAAAATAGTTATAAAACAAATACTGACTTTTGGTCCATTTTTATGAAAAGCTTTTTATCAAAATTCTTCAACAATTCACCACTTGTAAGATAATGTGGTCATTCATTAGATTTGCACGTGTTAGAAACAGCAATACTCTTAATAACACAATACTTTTTGATGTCTTTCTAAAAGCTTTAATACAGCGTATGCTTAGTCTTACAGAAAGTGGTACACTGCAACAGCATTCTGCCTTAAAATCAAGTACACGTCCTTATTTGGTTTCTTCCTCAAAGCAAAAAGAGCTATTAAAATCAAGGAAGGAAAAGCATAATATACATGTTACACATCACTCAACAGAAATAGCTTTTTCTATTATTAGTTTTCCATGTCTTTAAAACTGCCACAGACAACCAAAGTCTGGCCCTATTGGACTTTCTTCTGATACTTAACTTGGGTGGATAAATGAAACCGAGTTATAGCTAGAAAAATTATTACTGCTATAAGTTCTAATTCTCCCAATTTATATGAAAAGAAATATTTGAAATAATTGCACTGTAGATGAAACATTTAAATATTACTCTTTCTAAACTTCAAATGTAGTCAGAACAATAAAAAAAAATTCGGTTCCAAAACAATTTTTTCAATGCTGTCATTTGTCTTCATCAATTTTGACAATGTAACATTAGAATAGCAGTTGCAAATTTACTATAATCAGTAGTATTGTCAGTGCGTTTAGGATATATGTACAAAGTTCATTTTGAGATTATGATTTAATAAAAGATTGTCTCAACACAAATCCCACCCCTAGAGTGTCTAAAAATTTTTTTAACTAAGTTCATGAAAAATATATCAACAGGGAGATTTTTCTTCAACACTATTGTGATGTGTCATGTGAGCATATAGTAGAGCTATTGCAAAAGAGAGTAATTACGTGAAAATAGAGTACTTCATAGATGACTATGTAAACAAAAATAGTTCTAAAGACAAGATGAAGAACCTGAGACAGTTCTCAGCTTGAGACACACCCTAAGCCATGATATATCATTTCACATCAGTAAGTAGGTAATACTTAACTTGCTGTATTCTGTTCCTCAAAAGTGGTTCCAAATTTTTATTGCACTTTCCGTACCTAGCCAAAATTTAGATGGATGTACATGGATGTGATTAGCTAAAGCTGGCCTAGAGAACAGAACAGGAATTTCTGCATATCTACTCCAAGCACATTGCTAATAATTTTTGTATCAAGTTCATTCGGGAAAGTGCTGGGGCTTAATGATCCTGCCCAGCCTCACCTGGGTGCTGGGGCTTAATGACCCTGCCCAGCCTCACCTGAGGCCCCAGCCACACCTGCCCACTTAAGCTCAGTCCTGGGTTATCAGTCCCCCCCTGAGCTGTGATGGAGAGGAAGGAGTCTCTGCTCTCAGTTTAGGATCTTGCTGTTCCTGACCTCCTGCCTCCTCTCTGGCCAGCCTACTTGTGATGGGATGAACCGTGGGTGGTGAGGCTCTCTGCCCTGCCAGCCATTTTGCAGGACTATGAAGAGCTTAAGTAGATAACAAGCCCTTCAAGGTCAGCGGTGCTGAGCAAGAGAAAAAACAACATCAGAAACCAATCAAGAGCTGGACAGAGGCATGTGAACACTGGACTCTAACCAATAGTAGAACATGCCTAGATGCATGTATGCGTGAGCTTGATAGCAAAAGATATATAAACTACACTAGGAGAGCTAATAAACGGATTGAACTTGCACCACACTGATGTGTGTGTTCTCTCCTGTTCTTGCCACGGATGGCGGGCTGCGGCAGGAAAGGTTTGGCAACTAATACATAAAGCCTTTGTTCAAAGGACATTCACTCAGAGCAGCTAGAGCAGCTTGTAGGGAAGTGCTTTTTGGAGTGTTCTAATGCAAGAGAGTCTGGGAAAAAGGAAGACTAGCAAAACTAATTACATAGGCATGGTTGGGGGCATCCTGCCACACAGCAGAAAACATATTATGTTAAACCATTTATAGGAAGCCACTAGTCTAGAACTCTGGCAGGAGGGAAAAACAACTAGCAGCTATGATTACTAACCAAGTTTCAGTTCTGTTGTACAGAAATGTGAGATATATTATAGGAATAACAGATTGTAAATATATCTCAGTACCCTGCCTTCACAATGCCCTAAGAGAATGCCTGAGAAAGAATAACGCTAATGCAAGCATAAAGTGGCAATTGCCCCAATACTCTCCTGGACTTTAACTATTTTGAGCTCAGATTTTTTTTTTTTTTCAGACTGATGTGCTTCTGGGTATTTAGTAACTCTCAATGGATTTTTTCTTCTGTGAACTTGCCCAGCTGACCTTTCAACCTATGCAAATGTCAAGCTTTAGGAAGTGAACTGACAAGGAGTTTCAAAATCAACTAACTCTTGTGTAAGTCCTTTCTTATTTTGAGCATCTCTTCTTGTTTATTAGGCGGTCCCTAGTTTTTGTACTGAAAGAGACAATGAACAACTGTTCCTTATTCATGTCTGCCATAACATCTGTAACTTTGAAGATGACTATAATATCCTCCCAAAATAGACTTTTCCAAAATTTGACTCCTCCAAGTAGGAGAGAGAGTCTTCAACTTAGTCATTCCTTGTAAAGAAAGTTGCGTATTTGAATGGAGTAATGATTGTCTTTCCTTTTTACCATAAAAAGAAGTCAGCAAATAAATTTTATTCCATTGACTGAAGAAGTTTTTAAATCCTAGAATCGTAGAAAGGTTTGGGTTGGAAGGGACCTCAAAGATCATCTAGTTCCAACTCCCTCGCCATGGGCAGGGACACCCTCCACTAGAGGTTGCCCAAAGGCCCATCCAACCTGGCCTTGAACACTTCCAGCCCAGGGAGGGGGCATCCACAGCTTCTCTGGGCAACCTGTTCCAGTGCCTCACCACCCTCACAGTAAAGAATTTCTTCCTAACATCTAATCTAAATCGACCCTCTCTTAGTTTAAACCCATTACCCCTTGTCCTATCACTACACTACCTGATAAGCAGTCCCTCACCATCTTTCCTGGAGGCCCCCTTTAGGTACTGGAAGGCTGCAATAAGGTCTCCCCGAGCCTTCTCTTCTCCAAGCTGAACAGTCTCAACTCTCTCAGCCTCTCTTCATAGGAGAGGTGCTCCAGCCCTCTGATCAACTTCGTGGCCCTCCTCTGGACTCATTCCAACAGCTCCATGTCCTTCTTATATTGGGGATCCCAGAGCTGAACACAGTACTCCAGGTGGGGTCTCACAAGAGCAGAATAGAGGGGCAGAATCACCTCCCTGCTGGTCATGCTTCTTTTGATGCAGCCCAGGACATGGATGGCTTTCTGGGCTGCAAGTGCGCATTGCCAACTCATGATGAGATTTTACACCCAAGTCCTTCTCCTCAGAGCTGCGCTCAATCCATTCTCTGAATTGCACTTGACCTTGCACTTGGCCTTGTTGAACTTCATGTGGTTTGCATGGGCCCACCTCTTAAGCCTGTCAAGGTCCCTCTGGATTGCATCCCTTCCCTCCAGTGTCTGGTCTCCACTTGGACATCAAGCTGTTGATTGCAACNCGCAGATGCATCTCATCAGGTCCCATGGACTTGTGCACCTTCAGGTTCCTTAGATGGTCTCAAACCTGATCTTCTCCTACAGTGGGTGGTTCTTCATTCTCCCAGTCCCTGCCTTTGCCTTCTGAGACCTGGGCACTGTGACTAGAGCACTTGCCGGTGAAGACTGAGGCAAAAATGTCATTCAATACCTCAGTCTAATCCGTATCCTAGGTAGTCATGTCTCTTATTTCATTCCGGAGGGGGCCCAGATTTTCAGTACTCTTTCTTTTAACACTGACATACCTATAGAAAGTTTTCTTGTTGCCCTTGACGTCCCTGGCAAGATTTAATTCTATGAGGGCTTTAGTTTTCCTAACCTGATCCCTGGCAGCTCGCACATTTTCTCTGTATTCCTCCCAGGCTACCTGTCCTTGCTTCCAGCCTCTGTAGGCTTCCTTTTTATGTATGAGCTTGTCAAGGAGCTCCATGCAGGTCTCCTGGCATTTTTGCCTGACTTCTTCTTTGCTGGGATGCATCACTCCTGAGCTTGGTGGAAGTGACCCTTGAATACTAACCATCCAAACTAGCTAAATCTTCTTACCATAGAAACTGGAGAAAAGGTATGAAGATTATGTGGTCTTGTTTTTCAGTGACCAGGCTGCATAAAACCAGAAAAAGCTAGACTATCCTAATCTGCTATATAAAAGGCTAAAATAAAAAGCACATGGTGTGCAAATCTATGTATCATATAGAAGTTCTGTGTCACTGTCATAAGTAGTAAGAATAATGAAAGAGATAATGAAGCCAAATTTCCCTTGTTGCCATGGGTTCAGGGGACATAGACAACCACAGCATGGCATGGTCAAAGGTACTGACAGTCAAAATTATAAGATTGTAATTTTATATGACCTGAGCATGTTGGCAGTGAAATTCAATTTTCAAATGAACTGCAATAACATATACGTGAAGAGCATGTATTTAAAGACTGTATTTTACAGTTAAAGTAGTTTACCAGTGATTTGCATTTATGTCTGTAGCAGCAAAATCAGACCTTTAAGCAGATAAGAAGCCACAGCAAGAGATACTGTTTTGATACTATGAGTGCAGAATATCAACACAACTGCATGCCTCAAAGTCTCACATAAAATTTACTGAAAGTTAACTGATACATAGACAGGGAATTTTCACCTTATGTGGTGGGTTGACCCTGGCTGGAGGCCAGGTGACCACCAAAGCCACTCTATCACTCCCCCTCCTCAACTGCACAGGGGAGAGAAAATATAACAAGAGGCTCATGGGTCAAGATAAGGACAAAAGAGAGATCACCCACCAATTACCATCATGGGCAAAACAGACTCAACTTAGAGAAAAATTAATCCAATTTATTACCAAACAAAACAGAGTAGAGCAATGAGAAATAAAATCAAATCTTAAAACA
>VXBL01008317.1:81611-133890 GCA_013400195.1 Aramus guarauna | reverse complement strand
AATGAAACATTCAGTCATGTCCAAGTCTATAAAGAGTGCTCCAAAGCAGACACTGACTAAAAGAACCAAATAAAATTATGAGACCTCATACAAAGTGCTTACAACAAAAAGCTGTAAGAAGTGCACTTCCTGTGGTAGCAAGCAATTGTTATTCAAGGGCATCATTCATAGCAAATGCTACCAGAAAAAGGATATTTTGGCAGAACGCCTTTAAAAAAACCACACTTAAACTAAACTTGGCCTTCCTCTGAAAAACGGATAATGCATTACACTGCAACAAAATGTCAGAATGAACAATTCTTCTGAGCAATCATTAAAAAGGGAAGTCTAAACTATAAAGTACAACCAGCCTTTGATTGTTAAATCACAAATTAAACTCACTTTATGAAGACATATGCATAACTAAAATCAGAAATGTTTCAGTGTTTCACCAGTGCTGAAAAGCTTTTATTTGCACTAGGTAGTGTTCAAAACAATCTGTCTCAACAGAAAAGTTATTTTCTGTCTCAGTACCTGGTGACTGACTGTTAAAACCACAAATGTGTGTACAATTTGGACTCACCTGGCATTTGAGAAATTTCTCAGAAGTAGTGGAAGTGCCAAGCTACATCTTGCAGTCTCCACTGTACCAGGGAAATCTGGAACAACAGCAAAAGACAATATAAACTTCTTGGGAAAGGGTTACGCAAAGCAATCTTTTACAGGCTTTGAGGATGATCAGTGTAAGAGCTGAATCAAAGGACTGATGAACTCCTTTCAGCATAAAGTATATGAACAACAGAGTCTGAAATCAGTTTCTTTTCAACTCCTTGATATAGCAACAAATTAAAGCTTCAAACCTTATATCTTGAACTTTAATTTTCAAGGTAAAAGGATAATCTTTCTCTTATTCATGGAACACTTACTAGCCTCTGTCTTCAGTTATGATTTCTTGTCCTGCTGCATCACTTGATTGATCATTCCAGAAAGTCACTTCTCTCCCAATCAACGGTATAGCACTTTTCAATGTATCACTATTTCTAAATGTTTTTATAACAAGACATAATAATCACTTTTGACTCTAGTTAAAGAGAATAAATACCCAACTCCCTCTATTTTCTTCTAGCTAGATAGACTCTTCATTTTCTTCTTAATGAGAGTGACAGTCGTGCTCTAAATAGAAAATATAATGTAATATAATATAATTTAATATAATTTGGGGGTTTGAGTGACAGTGAGCACAAGCAGTGAACGTTTGTCTAAGAGGCAAAGGTGACTGGCAAGACCCACTGTTTGTGAGCACCTGTTTTGCAGGCTCGGGAATGGAGTGATGCCAGAAAAACACCTCATGAGATGTTTGTGCCATGTTTCTGTTCTCTGGCTCCTAGAGACAGGTTCCCTGCAGGCACACCCTTTCTCCCAAATTAGCATCACATCTCAACAGTAATCAGAAAAAAAAAATAAAAATGTTCAGCACTAAGAAGCTTACCTCCATCACCTTTTTCTATGCCTCTCCAGATTCCTAAGCAGTACCTAAATCAGCAAGGAAAAAAATCTCACTAAATAGCCTCTCACTTATCCATTTTTTTAAAGAAATTTGGAACAGCTTTGATTTCTTGAAAATCCATCAATAGTAACTATAATGCAGTTAGCAGCTTTATATCATTAGGCATAAACCAAAAATGATTTAATGTCATACATAGTTTAATTCAGCCTTCCATGGCAATCTGTTATTCAAATTGATTAGGAGCAATATGAAGCAGGAAAATGTGAACTGTTGTTAACATCTAGTAGGCTTGTTAATTGAAGCTTCAAAGCAGAGTTGTATAATACGGTTTATACTACTGTATTTTCATCAGAAAATACCCCAAAAAAACCCTGAAAATTTCAGAAAAAAACGGGGCTTCCCAGACTCTGGTTTTGACTGGAGGAAGCTATGTGTAAGTCCCACTTCAGACATCTCTGTCACCTTTCTGCATCGGATCTTCAGCCCTTGCTGTGCTGAGCAGGGCTACACCAGCAGCATCTTCAACATGTCCTGAGCTGTGGCCCCTTGGCTGCTGCTCCTCAACGCTGGGAGACCCCGCTGGATCTGGTGGCTTTGGACACAACTGGTCAGGAGCCACATGAAACAGTGGACACTATGGAGCCTGTTGATGCCCAGGACATCAAGAGCACAAGAGGAAAGTGAATTTTGTTCTGGCAGCATCACCCCTAAAACAAGGAGCAGACCCAGCCTCGATCCAAGGGGAAAAGAGTGCGCTCTCTACACTGATGGCTCTCAGCTCCTTCCACACTTACTTGTGACTTCTCCTGCTGAGTTTCACAGTGGAGGGAAGAGCTGGACATCTGCTGTCTCTAATACCTGTATGAGCTAGAGAAAGCGTGACGCAGCTGGCTATTGCCAAAAGAAAAGCATGGCTGTTTGATGATTACTTCAGCTGGAAGCGTTCTGCTTATAAATGAGATTTAGGAGCAAGGTCAAAATGAAAAGTTGAAGAAATTAAAACAAAACAAAACTAAACCAAAAAAAACCCATCCAAAACCCCCACACAAAATAGCAATGAAAATGTATAAAGGTAAGTAGCTCTGTCTGTGAAACGCAGGCCACTTCTTCAGCTGACAAGTAGGTCATGCTGGCATATCAAAGGCGCTTGAGAAACCCTCTGTGTAAAGGGCATTCCTACTAAAAACAGATGACACTGCAAGCCAAATTACCACCTATTACAAAAAATCTTGTAATAAAGGAATATATTTTTTTCTTTCTTGTCACCTGTGGTTGGAAAATTATATAGCACAATTAAAGACTCCACATGTGGCAATGGTTCAGTGAGAGGCATAACTGGACAACATTGATGATTAGTGCTAAATCTCGTAGTCATTTTAGCTTCTGTCACATCAGTCAAAGAATTCATATGCAGTTGCTCTACCACAGTAATGATTTTGTCCTATGACAAAGAGTTATTAGGCAGGTATTACTGAATGTAGTGGGGACTGGAAAAAAGATATGTTCAGAGCACTTCCACTGTCATTCTCCGGCCATCACAGAGCTTCAGAGAGGCCAGCTCTCTGGGCCTTTGTTCATTTTTTAGTTGCCCTCACACTTGGTTATATTTTCCTCCCCGGTGTTTTCCTCAGGTAGGCTTTTGAGCTGTTTAAAGCTCTTTGAAGGTATGAAATAAAGACCCATCAAATTCTTACTGCTGGCAGTTGAATGCCACCCAAAACAGCAAATGGGTTTTGCCAGGCTCCGAGCAGCATGCCTTTGCATTACATGTAATTTCATCTGGGCAGCCCAAGTTTCTTTAGATAGCATTTAATTCTTCAGCCTATAGTAAAGGACACACTTTCCAGCTGCAGAAATTTACCTTCGTCTTGAGAACCACATATCTAACGCTTTGAAACACTCATGAAAAATAATGTGTGCTCTTAAAAACTCTGTACTATTAACAATCTAGCAATGAAAAGGCACTTTTGTCAGAAGAAAAATCCTATTTAGCAGTTAGTTCCAACCCTAATTATTTCCGAGGAACAGGAACACCCACCCCTGCCAAAGAGGCAGTAAAATGGGCGTGCAGTGTTTGAAGGGATGTCCCCTGACAAGCCAACAGCAGTGGGGACACGAAGTGCCCTGAGCCGTCGGGTTCCTATCCCTGTGCCCCACAGGCTGTGTGACAGGCCTGGGAAAGAACAGTCCAGAGAGCAGATGAAGAGAGAGGGGATAAGAAATCCCCCAATCAGGAAAATTGTCAAGGTTTATTTCTCAGGACTCCAGACCACAGGAATAACACGCAGGAAGGCACTGCCTGCCGCTTCCCCGGGGCAGGCTGGTTGGCAGCACAGTGGCGTGAACGAGGCGGTGACGCAGGCGGTGACGCAGGCAGTGACGCAGGCGGTGTCCCCCATGGCAGCCCACAGCCAGACCCACTTCCCCGGGGTCAGGGATTGAGCAGACTTCCCTCTGCCTCCTGGAGAACCTGTGGGATGCTGCCCTCCGTGCACCGGCGGGCACAACGGATGCCCCGGAGAGCTGCCGGTGTTTCGGGGGAGCAGTGTGGGACCCGCCGCCCCGGGCCATGGGTTCAGCAGCTACAGCCNGGGGGGGGGGGGGGGGGTGTCGTTGTTTTGGGGTAGGGAGGTAGTATTTTATTATTCTTCACATTTGTTTTGATGCAGATGCAGTTATTTAGCACGGCTATGAATTTTTATTCCCCAAAGTTACCAGGGAACTTATTAAACAAATAAGCAAGTTTGTTCATTGGAAAGAGGCTGGATTAAGAAATATGGAAACACATTGCATCCAAATTGCCTGGCCTGTCTATTATTTGTTTCTAAAACCATTCCTAAAAAAATGCATCAGTTTGATGAATTCACACACTCTCTTTTCTTGTGAAAATCTGCAGTGTCACTGGACAATGCAATCCTCTGTGCAAAATAATGCAAGCACTGAAGTGCAAGTTACCGGCTGGGTTAAACCCCAGCGCTCCTGGAGGGACAGGTCTCTGCTGGGCTGGGGCCCGCAGCCAAGCGACCAGGACCCCCTGCAGCGAGGGGTTATTCTGAGGGATGCCCGTGCTGGATGAGGGTCCCACAGCTGGGTGTCAGACGCTGACATTCTTTGGGCAACAACATAGAAACACACTGCTGTGCCTTCCCTGACAGGCTGCACGATCCAAGTAGCAAAGTATAGCTCTATCATCTGCTTTGGGGTGCAGGAGAACAAGACAGTAAAAATAAAATCAAACCGTAGAGATGGGTTGTAAATAGTTTAGACTGAAAGTTTCAGGTTGTAATCTTATTTAATACTGTGTTTCCTGCTCCCTGCAAGCTCCAGCTGTCTTTGTGCTCCAACGACCAGCTTCTTTATGAGGCTCCAGAGTTGCACGACAAGGTTTCTGTGCACTTTAGTCAAGAGCAACAAGGTAAGAATGAGCTCCTTTATATCTACTTGACACTTCAAGTTTATTTACCTATGTCTCTTTCTGTTTTTCCAATAACTGTTAAACACTTCTTCCACCAAGCCCTGAAGAGATCAGGGAGAGTGTAGTTGCACATAGTCAGTACAGCTGTAAAGATTTTTGAGACATGCAATCCTTTCTAAGGATGTAATTTTGTAAATTGTTCCTGATCTAATCGGTGGCTTAGATTCTCTGACTAAGGTTTACATCCAAGTGACTCTTAGTACATCGACAACGTGAAGCCTTGAAGGTACAGAAAAAGCAATAAGGAACCCATAATACCTGAATATGTCCCTTTTGACTTTCTTATAGTTTCTTTATCTTCTTTTCAATGTAAGAAGAAACTATTAAAAATTTTTACTACGAATTATAGTTTTCCTAATTAATAAAACTAAGGTGAATATATTTTTTTTAACAAACACAGATTTTTTTTCTCTTGTTTGAGGAACCAAACTGATCATTTTAACTTACTCAAAAATAAATGCTTAAAATGTACAAAGAGGCTGAAAAGAAGTCTGAGTCAGTATTTCAAAACTTAGCAGGCCAAGTGCTGTTTTACTTACTTTTTCTCTACATTAAATACTCATGATTGTAATGTTGACTTGTTTGTGTAATTAGTTATTCAAGAAGCCACCCTGATTCATTATGGTTTTCCTAACTGACCTCATTGGGACTATTTGCACGAACCAAGTTGCACAATCTCCTTTCCAATCTGAATAACAATAATAATAATAATAATAATAATAATAATAATAATAATAATAATAATAATAATTATTATTATTATTATTATTATTATTATTATTATTATTATTATTATTATATTATTGTTGTTGTTGTTGTTGTTGTTGTTGTTGTTGTTGTTGTTGCTGCCATGGAGTATTCTAATTATTTAAATGTGGACACGAGTCAGAACACTGCCAGAAGACCCCCAGTTGAGATGTAAGGAAGTTTATATGTAATACTAGCTCAAAGGTGAGACCGTATTTCTAAAGTGGAGGACAAGACTGTGCCTTGCCAACATTCTGCGACTCTGTGATAGCAATGCCTTTGTTAAAGATATCAGATGGACTGGGTCTTCTGAAGCCTCAGTGTCAGCTTTGTGCTACCACCCCTCAGCAGTAGCTATGTAAACGGAGATAAGATGCTTCCTTATCGGACTGCCACTCCTGTGAGAATGAAGGTGGTTTATGCAGTAAGGGACCCCTGGCTTGGTAAAACAAAAGCCGTCTCTCTCAGGAGCGAAGCAGGGGACTGTGACACACTGAAGGCTGGTTGCATTTAAAATTTTCCAGCCACTTGAAGGTTTCTCAAAACAAGTCCAGAATTATTCTTTTTGTTAGGTGTAAAGTGTATTTGGTGCCATTCTTCCTTCAACTCTCAAAAGATAGGAGGAAAAATGTGAACAAATCACTGGGATAGAAAACAGAGAATGAAAGTTTCAGTAACAACTGAAATTAAAACCAGGAATGGAATGGCTTGTTCTGATTCATTAAGAACATCCCTGATGTATTTGCTGAAATAAGAGGATTCTCCAGGATGAAACATATACACCAGACAGGATTTAGGTCATATGTTCAGCATAAACTCTGGTTTGTGCTTTCTTGTGGGCTTCTGGGTTGGTGCAGTTTTTGTGGTTTGTTTTTTTTTCCTTTTGAAAATTATTGTGGTTTAGTCTTATTGTTGAGAAGTCCACACTCCCTTTTGAATTCTGAGTCTTTACTGTTTCCTCTGCATTAGTTTTGCTAAGGTGTAACCGCAGACTCCCCCAACCTCAGGCGCACTCAAGGAATTTACTTTGAAGCCGGTGACTGGGAGTCCTGTGACGCTGCATTCAGTGGCGGCCGCTTCTCATCTTGCAACGCCGTCATTAAACCCCAAATCTGCCGGTGGCTGCCGCACATGGTGGGATTTAGCAGAGACTTTATATGCCGCACCGAGGAAGGCTCTTGTACTTTAGAAGGCTTCTGCGCGGCGAACTCTTGTTTTACCCCTGAGCAGCTGTAATGTCAGATCATTGTGCTGGCATGTCTTATAAATCTGTTACCACTCTGTTTTCAAGTCTTGTTTAAGGTTAGGCTTTATTTCTAAGCAAAAGGCCAATGGTTACTGTAGTAATGAATAGAAAAAATAAATACAGAATCTAGAAATCTGATGCTAGGCAGAAGCATAGATAAAAACCTGAGGGAATGCATTTATCTGAGAGTCTGAACTACTTCTCTGACTAGATAAATATCCAGACAAGCAAGTGGATTCTGAAATTCAAAGTGAGCACTGTGGGGTGTGAGCAGCTACATTTTGGTAAGGACTGGAGAAAAACACCTGTAGTGAAGAGAGTTGGCCTTTGCATATCCTGTGTGCGGGGCTCTGCCCGAGGTCTCGCTCCTGTCACCGCTGCACGAGCTGAGCTCACGGCGCGGCCGGCGTGAGGTGATGGGACAGCTACCGTCTGTCTCCCTGTCACGCGCAGGCCCGCGGGGCACGGCGCCACAAGTGTGTTTCCCATGAGAGCGGCGCAGTGAGCTCTGGGCCGGGGGCTCCCGCGGAGCCGGGACAAGGTGCTGTGGCCTGCTGCTCCCAGCCCCGGGCAGAGTCGCCGCCGGAGCAGGGGATGTGCCCCTCTCACCCGCTGCCCGAGGCCTGGCGTGCCCGTGGCACCCTTCCCCTGCCGGCTCTCCCCAGTAACGCACCACAGCCTGAGACCTTCCATGTTTGCACTTAAGGTTTAATGCGTTGCAGAGTGTTTGGAGTTGGTGGGGACCTTGCTGTCCATTTTATGCTCACCAGTCATGACACTGGCCTGCCTTGGCCAGAGCTGGCTCATCTGGTCGTGGCCGGACCTGAGCCCGCGCTGCAGCAGCTGTGCGTCACCCACGCTGCCCGGGCGTTGCTTCTTGCCACGCTGATGTGAGACAAATTCACCTGGGCTGCAGCACGTGCAGGGCATGGAGCAAGCAGCGCGTGGCCCGAGCTGCTCTTGGAGTCCCTCAGAGCATTTAGCACGTCACGGGCACCTTCACCGCTGCCTCAGATCTGAGCCCCCCCTCCGCCCATCGCAGCCAGGAGCTGCGGCCTCAGGCAGCTGAGGTGCTGAGCAGGAGCCACCCTCAGCAACTCAGGACCATGCTCCAAACCAGACGGCCACGGCTGCTCTGACCTGAGCCTGCCCCGGCAGCAGCCGGGCTGTCGGTCTTCATTGCCAAGTCAATGACCGCTCTGCTTCGCATTGTCACGTGGCTATTGAATTCCAGCCGGATTTTAAGACAAGGTTCAACCAGCATGGTCTGGAAGCTGAAATGAACTGAAATATGGATATGGGATATGCATTCTCCATCGGCCAGAGAGTTCACAGTGCCTACACCCTACACATCACAGAAATGAAGGGGAAATCATTCACTTGTCAGAAGGACTACTAATTTACAGGCTATTACACCTGAAACCTAACCTCTGGCAGCTTATCATCTTGAACCAGAGCAGGCCGTGCATTTATGGCTTGATACATCGTACAAAAGAGCAGCCTACCTAGTGAATATCTACTGTATATGGTAAGCATGTTCTCTTGCTCTGATTCCATCTTGAGCTAGAGAGAAAAATTAAGCCACCTATGCGCCTTTCACTCATTTTTAAAGTAAAAAATAATCCTGTGGTTAATTTAATGTGGATTTCCAATCTTAATAAGAAGCATTGCTTTTAGATGCTAGCCTGACTGCTTTTTACTGAGTCTGAAAACCAGCTGTACTTTCTTCTTCACTTCCATTGTCCGTGCAGCACAGCATGGTTTTCCTGAGGATGTTAATGAGTCTTCCTGCTCAGGCTTAGGAATCTGACCCTGCTTTTTAATGGATTGCTCCTCTGTGGAGGACATGGGTCACAGAATCATAGAATCACAGAATATCTCAAGTTGGAAGGGGCCCATAAGGATCATCAAGTCCAACTCCCTGCCCCTCACAGGACCACCTAAACCAACCATATGACTAAGAGCATTGTCCAGACACTGCTTGGGTCATTCCATAACTTACAAACCCTTCATGCAGACACAGACTAGGAGCTTGCACAGCGTTGGGAAAAACATTCACTGTTCACTGCTGCAGCAAAACAGAAGAGGATTAGTGCTATAATCCTAAAACCTATTTCGGTGCGGAATTCCTGTGGGAGCACCATCAGACTGTGCAGAGACGTGCTCACACCGGAAGCCTGCAGAAGGAAGGTGGTACAGCCACAGCTGTCAGAGCAGTTGTCACCAGACTGTCAGGACAGGGCTTTGTCAGAATTTTCAAAGAATAATCCAAGTATTTTAATAGGTAAAAATCATTTCATGTTAATACATATTAGTCGTACAAATTGACACATTCAAAAGTAAAAGCATTCTTTCTCCAGCAATTCTTTAATAACATTGTTGTTGTTATTCAGGGAAAAAAAAAAACAAACATGACATTTCAAATATTGGGTTAATTTCAACAGCTAGGAAGAAAGTTGTGAAAGGTAGGTGCAGATTAAGCAGTGGGACAGACTGTTGAGGGAGACCTTAGAATGTTTACTGCAAGATTCTTCAATGCTTTAATAGAGTTTAATGTTTAATAAAGCTTAAATCAAATGTTAAATATAAAATCTGTCTAGAATAGACCGAATTCTGCTTGTTCAATTTATTCTATCTTTGGGTCTTTTTGCCTTGTTCAGTCTTAGTTTTTATGACTATAAGTCACTGTGAATTAATGAGATTTTATATATATGCTGGTTTATTGGCTCCATTTTTATTTGTATTTGTGTTATATAGGATAATATTGTACCTCTGTGCTTCTGATTGCAAACTGGCATTGCACTATGAGAGCAAGTAGAATGTGTTTTTTTTCACCAAAGTTTTTTTAAATTTCTCTCTATTTTGTTGATATAATCTTAGGGCTTTGTGTGTCAATTACATTTTATGAAGTTTCCTGACTACTTTAAATGGCATTTCTTTTGGCAACACCATTTTTTCTTTTAATTTTCTTTTCTTTTCTTTTCTTTTCTTTTCTTTTCTTTTCTTTTCTTTTCTTTTCTTTTCTTTTCTTTTCTTTTCTTTTCTTTTCTTTTTTGTTTTTCTCAAGTCAATGAAATGCTATCATGTCATAATTTTTTTTTTCTGGCACCCACTCAACAGTTCCTTAGCTCATTTTCCTCTTTTATGTTGAAGTGCTAATGCAATAATTCGTGGCCTAATGGTATGACATGTGGTCTTGTTGTTAGAGGTGGGTAATGGGTTGAAAATGGCCTCAAAATCAACTAATTTGTTGCCTCTCTTCTGCCAAATATTTAGCCTCCACCTGTTTCCTGCCTCTGACAGCCGGTGCTCAGCAGCCAAGGTGCGCAGGGCATCAGCCCGGTGCTGACAGCAGGGCGCTGGGTGCGGAGGGCAGGGTCCCAGCAGGCAGCACGCTGCTCACCCCTTCTCTCAGGGCAGCTCTGCCTTCCTGTCTCAAAAAGCAAGTGCTGAACCAGGTGTCATCCTGGCAGAGGATGCATTAAAATTCACTGAGGATCTGAGGATGTTCCTTTCTGCATCGTGTCTTCCTCATGGCAAGTCATCGTGAGCCCCACGTGGTACAATGTCCACCTGTGGCACAGATGAAGGCGGATGCCAGCGAGGGGGATTGGTGGTCCCTGACCACAGCATCCCTGCTGCAGGACATGCATGTTTGCCTGAACTGAAAGTGACAGGTAGTCCAGCATGACGGCAGAGAGCAGAGCGGACACCCATATAACTTTTCTATAATTTTCTAGTCTATAGAAAAATAGAATGTTTTCTGCTAAAGGACTTTCATCCTGATCAGCCAGAGAGGGGCCCAGGATGAGGCCCTCAGTGCTGTTTGTGTTAGCATGAGTGCTCTGTGTGCGTGCCAGTGCTGATCTGTGTCGTCAACCATGCATATATATATATATATGTTTTGAATAGGTGTGTTTGTCTGTGCCTATTGGAAATACATCCTCAGCCTCGCTACTGGCTGGACCAACAGATGCACTTGCAGCACCTTCGCCTCTACCAGGGTGCTGGACCTGACCTGATTCCCCCTAACACCATACAGATCCTTGTCAAGTATCTTCCTGCAGTCCCTTGGGATGGGAGGCTCAGCAGCTACCTCGGGAGCACCGGACAACAAACAGAAGGGCTGGAAGGCTCCTGGTGCCTCACTGCTTTGTTTCAGGTTCTGCCATTTCATACTCATGGGGAATCCTCCTCCCATGATATGTAAATGTGAGGTCTGTGTTCCTTTTTCCCAGGGCACTCTGTGTTCTCTGGGTTGTTACTGAAGGTTTTAACTTAGTATGGTTTTTACTCATCTGCTTTCACTGTTCAGCTGTCTCAAAGATCACACTTCCTAGGTCATGATGTGAGCAGGGCTCTTTCCACTAAACACTACATCTTAAAGGGTACAAATCTGTACTTGGACACATAAGGGCAAAGCTGTTGTGTCTAGCCTGCCTAGCTGATATGTGCCATGTTTAAAATCAGGTAGTTCATTAACCTCTTCACATATTTCATGCCTGTTATATGTCTTTACTGCCTTTCCATAGAATTCAATCTATGCTCTCTTCAGGGGCAGCACCATGATTTTTTGTTTGTTTGCTTGCCTAGAATATAGTGGACGTTTCTGAAAAAAAGCTGGTTAATAATATTTAAGGTCTTAACAGCTTTTTGCAATATGGTGAAAGTTTTTGCTGAGTGCTATTTCTCTTGATTTCTCTTGAGATACTGTACCAGATTTCAGAATGTTTCCAGATTTTAGAGAAGTACTACATGAATGTGGAGGAGGTACGGTAGCAGACAAGATTATTTTAAAGACTTGTATGCTAATTGTTCAAATTCTTTCTTCTTCTTCACCTCCCTGATCTCTCCCTGCTACTGTGTTCATTTTCGTAGCAGCCTAGTGGGTTTGTAGCACTAACAGTCAGCTGTCTTATATAAGAATATGAATAATCTGACAGTGCGGTGATGGCAAGCCTGTCCTGTGCTGTTTGACTTTCAAAACCTAAATGTTGAACAAAGGCGAAGTAGAGTGATTAGACACTGAACTGACTTAATACGAATATATGAGTCACTCTCAAAAGATGGAGATAAAGGAGTGAAAGAGACTTGCAGAAAGGATAAAATCCAGACATAAGACAAGCAGAGTCCACCCAGCATTGCAGTAGTTGGAAATTCTTATCCTGCTTCCCCAGTTACATTAGAGCAATGAGACAGAAGGCTCATACTGCCATCCGATGTGTATCCACCAAGTATGGATAAATATTTTCAGCTGTAGGACAGGGAGGAAAGTATGTCTTTGCACAAGGTCAAAAAGGCAGCCTTCCACAAGCTACTTTTGCAGGACAGTACGGTAGTCTTCCCATTATTTTGGCTGCATATTCCAGCAATGAATTGGTTCTGGAGCGCCATGACCCCAGTAAAGAGCAGGGAATTGGTACCGGGATGGGGTGTGTGGCCTGGCATGGCGCAGAGGGGTTCTGACTGCAGGGGTGGCTCCTGGGCACCGCTTGGAGTGGTTTTCCTCAGGAGGTTTGAGAAAACATGTTGGGATACAAACAGCTCCAGTCCAGCAGGGTTAAGCTGGCACCTCAGTCAGCTCATGGCCTGAGCCCGTGCCCTGAGAAGGCAGAGGATACTCGCTTGGCAGCCATGTCCTTACACTGCACTGTGGGATTTAAGAACTTAGGGCTTGCCTTCTTCAGTGACCCCCTTCTGAACATGCCATCACTGTTAACCTGGATCAAAACACTGGGATAATGGTGAAAAAAACCCAGGTATTTCAAAACTGCAGTACTGGGGGTGGAGGGGGGTGTGGGACGTGTCCCATTGCAATGCCTTGATAGGTCATGGTATCTGCAGTTCTGTGGGTGACTCCATCCACTTGTATGCAGCTCTGAGATGTGGCATCAGCACTCTGATCCCCTGTGCGCTGCTTCACTCAGAAGCCTCTGAAGTCCATGGGAAAACTAGAGCATCAGCTATTGCTTGAGACAGGCACTGGGACGGGAATGGAGCACTATTTGTTGCTATATTACCATACTAATGCTATTGTGGGAATCACAATAGATCTTCTTCCTTGGAGCTCTCTGAAGTAGAACCAGGTGATGGCTGCCTCCAGCAGCACCTCAGCTACTAGTGGGAACCCAAGCTTGTGTCCACTCAGCGTTTTGACTCTCTGGGCCAAAAAGAGGGGACCAGGCAGGAAGGGATGTCCTCGTTCTTGGCCAGCTATAAAGCCAGAGCTTACTTGGCAGGGTGGGAGGCCTGGCCCCTCTACTCAGTACGGGTGTCCCTGCTATCCCAGCTGCAGATTTAGCTGCTGGGAGCTGAAGACTGGCATTCAGTTCAGCACTTAATTTCTCCTTTCTCACTATGAACTATTAGTCACAGAATCCCTAGCACTTGAGAAGCAGAGAAACAAAAGACTCAGTAATAATGAAATATAACAAGAAGTTTGATTTGATTAATTTTTTCTGGATTATCTTGTGCCTCACTGACACAATGTTTTTCAGATTATTGTCATTTCTGATAGCCTACAAAACAGCTCAAGCTATTTCCTCAAAAAAAAGGTCTGCATTTCAAAGACAAAGCAGGTCCACAATTAGCGCTACAGTGAAGTTCTCGGCACTGCATCGGACAGTCACAGCATCCCCATGCGTGGGGCATCCCTGGTTGTCACTGGGGCCACCTTCCAAAGTTGCACAAACGCTCCTTGTGGTCTGGGAGACGTACAGGTGTCGTGCAAACCTCGCAGGCCCTCCGGACGCTCTGCCTATTCCTGGCACTGTGCTAAGCCAGTGTCTGAGAACCTGGGCTTGGGCAAGGCCCCTGTGTGGCTCACTCCTAAACTGCCGGTGCTGAGACGGGCTCCTGCAACCCTGGGAAAGCCCGGGGCGTGTGGAGAGGGCACAACTGTTCTCAGTCATACTGCGGCTGCTCTGACTTAACGTCAAGGTCTGCTCCATCGGCAGCTCGGCTCCTCCACCACAGTTTGAGGTGCTATACAGTTAGTTTTCTCCTTATCTCAGGTAGTCTCGTCACAATAAAAAGCAAACAGGGCAGACTGTGGGATGACAAACCTGAGGACATCAAAATACTGACGCTGAATTACTTGGCTCAAATCTTTCCTCTATATTTATTAAAATGAAAAAGGTCACAAATAAATATTTAAGATCTACACAGAAAGCCTTGATCTAGGTGATTTAATAAGGTCAGTTCTCTTAGTTTACTTTAAAACAGAAATAAATAAAAGATGGGCATGGAAAGTCAGTGAGTACAAAAATCTTGCTTGGCAGAGGAACTAAAGGGTTTCTAATCCAGTGCAGAAATCTGGGGCGGGATTCTCCAGCTGTAAAGCCAAACACATTTAAACTAGCAGTCAGGCACAACACAAAATACTCTGAATTAGTCTCCTAAAATCTAATAGGATAACCTCTTATCTAATTAGATGATGGAGTCAAAAGCTAATTGCTAATTAAGAATACAATATCTGTGAAAAATGCACAATGCCTTCGTCGCTGTGAACGTCCCTCCCCCTCATACACAGAGGCTCACCGGTGCACTCGTTTTCATCGTACCAACAGCAAGGAGGATTTCCAGCTGGGCAAGGTCAGCGGGGCCGGTGGTGCTGAGCACAGACCTTTCCCTGCAGGCTGCACGGAGCGGGAGCCTGACCCTGCGTTCCAAAACACGCGGGGCTCCCTATGGAACGATCTTTTCGTCCCTCTATTTTTGCTCCCTCTCTTAGCACTACTGTAGCTGGATGAAATGCTTGACAGCTTCAAGGCTGCTGACTGTTTTTCCCACAGCAGTAAATCAGCCTGTACTTGTTTCCCTGACTGACACTTTCTGTGAATGGGCTCTGAGGACATTTTAGAGGGACTGAAAAACCTGCTGTCAGGACTCCCTTTCCTCACAGATAAACCCCAACCCTTCACTGCGTTGTGAGCATAAAGAGTTTGCTTACTTTTCTCAGGAATCTGGTACAAAAGTAAGCACATTAATTGCCTTTGACAAACCAGAAGTGAACTCTTGGAGGAAAAAAACCCAGTAGTTGCCTCATCATTGCTATGCTGGAAATTTCATAAAAAGAAGAAAATATTTCTGCGTAGAGGAGACATTCCTTACCGTCTTGGTCTCCCCACCTATTGTATCTTTCAAATCTAAATCTTTACTAAAATTCTTTTGCCAAAAAAACACCAACCCCTAGGAATCATGTGCATGGAACGGGAAAAAAAAAAGGGAAAGAAGAAAAAAAAGATGTTTCTTGTGGAAAAGTATTGTAGAATATAATGAGAATGGCAATATCATGAGGGAGTTTTACTGTAAAGGACTACACATGTTAATAGATAATTATACATCTGCGGTATAAACCTCAACAGAGTTGTAAAAGAAAAAATCTTTTTTCACTTCTGCAGGATACATGTTCTCAGCAGTCAAGCGGTCACAGTCACATAACTGTCATTATTTCTAAATGGATGCTGATCTTTCTAGGGGACTGGTGGGCAGCTAAGGGTCCTGAAGGACAATGCTATAGGAAAACAATTCTTGGCCCAGAAGTTTAAAACCTTTCTTTTATTCTATTAAGCACAAAGACTAGCCTTTTTACAATGCATAACAAAATCCCTGTTCTGAACAAACAGGAAATCTGTGTGCATAATGTAGGTTATTTTCCCCACAAGTTACATTTATACTTTTCCACAGGTATTATGTCCACCCATTTCACTGATTTTGTACTTCATTGTACTGTCTCATACAATTTTCTTGATTATTCATCTGTACAAACAAAAGTTATTGGAGGAAAAAACCCCTTATAATCTTAGAAGTTATGCTACACCAATTGAATTTGATTCAGGATTATTTTATGACAACCAAGGTGTACTAAATTGATTCTGAATAGTCCAAATCTCCTCCTAAAGTAAATTAATAAGTAGTAAAGTTACTCTCAGTATTATATGCTCCATTTTCCCCGACTTAGCTACAGTAATTTTTAGCTCCTCTTCCATCTTCCCAACTGACAGAAACAGCACTTAACTTATTCTTGGGGACACAGCTCTCCAAACTGAGTATGTCCTGCTTAGGCATCCAAGTCCTAGCTTTGACAGCAGCACATAGCTTGATCCGGAGGTCCTCAGGCCATAATTTGTTGCATGTTGATCTGATCAGTCAGGGTTGGGAAGGCTGAACATCTTAATTAGTTTTCAGTGTCTTCTGTTTAAAAGGAGTAAATTCCTTTGTAATGCTGTATAGTTCTTTGAATGCCGTGCCAAATAACTTGATGACAAGAAGAGTGTTTCTACCTGTTGTGGTTTAACCCCAGCTGGCAGCTCAGCCCACACAGCCACTTGCTCACTCCCTGCCATGGGATGGGGGAGAGAATTGGAAGCATAAAAGCACAAAAACTCATTGGTTGAGATAAAGACAGTTTAACGGACAAAGCAAAAGCTGCACAGACAAGCAAATTCGTTCACTGCTTCCCATCGCAGCAGGTGTTCAGCCATCCCCAGGACAGCAGAGCTCCATTGCACGCGATGATGCCTTGGGAAGACAAACAACATCACTCCAATGATTCTCCCTTCCTCCTTCTTCCCCAGCTATTATTGCTGTGAGGATATTGGTTGGGTATTTGGGTTCTTTTCCTCTCTTCCAAAGCTTCACAAATGAAACCTTTTAATATATTTGACTTGAGTGTTTCTTTTTGTCATAAATAATCATCATATTTCTGTTGATTCATCTTTAGCCATAATTCGCCTCTTTGCTCCATTCAGCAGTTATTCTCATCTCATGGCTTTGCAGCTGATTATTCCTACCCAGACATACAACTCTGTAACTAATGTCATCCAGTTTTGCCTTGGCCTCCTGCAGGACCGCCCAGGCTGATGTATCACAGCGCCTTCCTTTGTGCACTCTTGTAAGTACACAGCCACCCTACTTCTCTCCTCTGGGTCTTCCACAAACATCCTCTGAGTGCCAACAAGGGCTGAAAACAGCTCTGATGTTGTTTCAGTTCTCCCCTAGAAGATGTCAGACTTTATCATCACCTGCTGATTTGAAAGCAACTAATTTTCAAAGTCATAGAATTGTGGAATCATAGAATCATTTAGGTTGGAAAAGACTTTTAAGATCATCCAGTCAAACTGTTAACCTAAAACTGCCAAGCCCACCACTAAACCATGTCCCTGAGTAAATGCCACATCTATGCATCATTTAAATCCCTCCAGGGATGGGGACCCCACCACTGCCCTGGGCAGCCTGTCCCAGGGCTTGACAACCCTTTGGGGGAAGACATTGTCCCTGATATCCCACCTAAACCTGCCCTGGCACAACCTGAGGCCGTTTCCTCTTGTCCTATGGCTTGTTACTTGGGAGAAGAGACCGACCCCCCCGGCTGCACCCTCCTTTCCGGGGGATGTAGGGAGGGATCAGGGCTGTCCTCAGCCTCCTGTTCTCCAGGCTGAACACCCCCAGTTCCCTCAGCCGCTCCCACCAGACCTGTGCTCCAGACCCTGCACCACTCTGTTGCTTTTCTAAATCAACCCCTAACCTGATCTTCCTGTGCTTCAGTTTTCATCCTTATGCCTTTTTGTTGCTGTTTTTTTGCTAGACATTTGAATTAAATGGTTAATATTTTTCGGGAATAATGAATTATTCCCCCCTCCCCAAAAAAAAAAAGACTGTATGGACTTTGCTAGCTTCAAGCAGTTTTGCTACAGAATAATTATGAATCACTGGAGTGTACTAAGTAAATCAACAGAGACTCCCAGTCCAAACAGCTTTGAAATCTGAGCTTTCAAAAATACAGTGAGAATCACTCCACGCTGGCAAAGTTCCCATTTTATACAACAGTCTGAGAACATGTGCATTTCCAAGGAGTTGAGAATATGTTCTTGAGGCACCTACTGCTGAACTCCTATAGGCAGAAGTTTTTCCTTGTCCTTGTCTCCCAGTCACAAATTAACAATACTTCCTTGTTTGATGCTGAATAAAGAAAGAGAAAATGAGAGAAAAGTACAATACTATGCAGCTTTCCACAGACAAGGGAAAAAAAAAATACAAAAAGAAAAGAAACATGCAGCTGAAGGACTCAGAAAGATTACTGACTTATCTGGGAACAAGAGCACAAGTGAATGTGAATGTGAGTCTAGAAGCATCCCCTGGGAAACACTCACCATGCTACCTTAAGCAATTTAAGCTCTATGTAAAGTTTAAGTGCAAGAAAACATTTGTCACAGCTCCATAAGCAAAAGGGCATGAAAGCAATCTGTAATCATAAAGGCAGTGCAAGAGCAGGGATAAAAATCAGAGTTAAATTTGTTCAGCAGTTCACAGTGTTGGTGAATACATGTTGTTCCCGGGTGTTCTGCATTATGGGAATATAAGACATCTCTGTACCACTAGCGCTAACATAGTGATGGAAATGCCAGGTGAAGGAAGATGTGCACTTTAGCTGACTATGATTTAAAAAGTTTGTATTATGCAATTGTAATGGCATGAACCTCTGAAACTAGTAAATGGGGAAGGTGTAAATGAGAAGGTAATCTAGAAAAAAATATCTAACAATGTTGTATATTAATATGATGTATGGAGTTGCTATGGAGACCTAAAGGCAAGTCAGATTGCATTTCAGTATGTATGTAGAGTGAATACTTTTTATGATATAAATTATGCAGTGTTGTGACAGACTGGGTATGTAGATGTAGAGAAGGCACTAATTAAACAGCACAATGACAATGCAAACTCAGCAGACACCCAGTTGTAGCTAAATGCACAACCTTCTGTATTGCATACGGTGGTGCGCCAGTTGGCAGTCTCTGGGTGCTCTGAGTCTTCACAGTGAGCTATTTTACCAAATATGGAGGACTCAACTTCTGATAAATGTTCGCAAAAGGCAGCCTAGGTAAAGCAGAGAGCATTTGGTGGCAAGACACATAGGGAGCTGGTGTGGTTTAGGCCCAGCTGAGCACCACGCGGCCGCTCGCTCACCCCTCCCCCGGCGGGGTGGGGAGGAGACCGGACAAAGGCAAAAGCCTCGTGGGTTGGGGTAAGGACGGTTCTCTGGGACCGCAAGGGAGAGGGGAACAATCAACAACAGTGCTGATAACAGAGATACACAACAGGTGATAACAGAAAGCAATTTACCGATCCAACGACCAGACCCCATGTTCACCCGTCCTGGAGCGAACCTGCCCCTCTCCGACCAGCCCCCTTTGATGGTGAGCATGGCATCACAGGGTATGGAATAGCCCCCAGCCAGCCTGGCTCACCTGGCCTGGCTCCTTGAGACATTAACTCTAGCCTAGCCAAAACCAGGACAGGAGTACAGCTTCTTGAAGCTCCCAAGAGAAAATAACTCCTCTTTGTGGGTAGGGTAGGTGCCTCCATAGCAAAAATAAGAGAACAGTAGAGCATTATCACAGAATTGCAGAATCATCCAGTGGGATAGGATCTCACAGGACAGAGATCTCTCTGCTCCAACCTCCTGCTGAAGCCAGTGTTGGCTTCTGATTAGGTCATTCAGGGTTTTAGTCTGCTGGCTCCTGAAAACCTCTGAGTTTTCAGAAAACCACAACCTCTCTGGACCTCTGCTCCACTGCTGGGTGGTCCTTAAGAAGCAGCATCCCAGGACTATGCCAGATATCTACTAACATGTCTGCAAGGAGTAAGGTAGGAGTGTCCCTTACCCAACTCCTACTGTGATGCCCAGTTTATGTTATGGAATATATTGCTCCAGATGCAATTGCAAATTTACTTTTGCAACTTTGCAAGACTAATTTGTACAGAAAAATCTCATGGAAGTGTATAATGCAGCTAATGTTTGCTGTTCTCATTTTGATTATTGCAAGTAAAGCAACAGCTAAATGTGGCTCCACCTCTTATTAATGTTATGTTTCAGCGAGGAATATTCACAAGCATAGAAAATAACTCTGGAAGACAGAGAATTTGAGAATGATTAGACATTAATTTATCTTAGTCTGAGACATCAGTGCATGGAAAAATAATGAATGTTGGACAGATTCTCCATCTTGTCCAACCCCTCCCCTCAAGAACAATCACCCTGTAATTACATGTGAGTTTTATGCAGATAACTCTATGTTATGAAAAATCTCATAAAAAATAAAAATCCTCGTTGTAACTACAGTCTGAAATCTTCAAATTGCTTTTTATCTATTTTAGCAGGATCACTTCCCAGGGTTTATCATAGGACGGCGCTGCTTTCAATGATAATAAATTCTCAGCAGAAGATTAACACTGAGGTATACTGTCAAGAAGCACAAAGAAATAGAAAAGAACCCCAGAAAAATTTAAACTGTGTAAATCATCCTTCACTGTTTCACCAAGTACAAATCGAAGCACTACGAAGTCCTTGAGTAAAAGCAAAGCCACTTGTCACCATAGGCTTAGCTATCCTTCGTTACACAGCTGTTTTAGCAGAAGATCCTTCAGTGTCTCATCAGCTTTACACCACTCTTAAGTACAGCAATATTACCTGGGGTGACTTTACATGTGTTCTCTGCTAAACACTGGTGCTGTCTCAGTAGCCTGTCTTTCAAGTGTCTGCTACTGTGCTGTGCAGGGCCTGCCCCGAAAAACAGCTAGCCCATGGTTATTATCTGCTAAGCAAAATAGATTAATCAGTAGAGAACATTCACCCCATAATCCAAGGGGAAATGGTTAGTGACCTGTTACACCACTTAGACACACACTATGGGGCCAGATGGGATCCACCCAAGGGTGCTAAGGGAGCTGGTGGAAGTGCTCACCAAGACATTTTCCATCATTTATCTGCAGTCCTGGCTAATCGAGGAGGTCCCAGTTGACTGGAAGTTAGCAAGTGGGACACCCATCTTCAAGAAGGGCCAGAAGGAGGATGCAGGAAAGTACAGGCCTGTCAGCCTGACGGTGCTGGGGAAGGTTATGGAGTAGATCATCCTGAGTGCCATCATGCGGCACGTACAGGACAACCAGGTGATCAGGCCCAGTCATCATGGGTTTATGAAAGGTAGGTCCTGCTTGACTAACTTGATCTCCTTCTACAACAAGGTGACCTGCTTTGTGGATGAGGGAAAGGCTGTGGATGTTGTCTACCTGGACTTTAGTAAAGCCTTTGACACCATTTCCCACAGCATTCTCCTGGAGAAATTGGCTGCTCAGGGCTTGGACGGGCGTATACTTTGCTGGGTAAAAAACTGGCTGGATGGCCGGGCCCAAAGAGTTGTGAATGAAGTTAAATCCAGTTGGCAGCTGGTCACAAGTGGTGTTCCCCAGGGATCAGTATTGGAGCCAGTTCTCTTTAATATCTTTATCAATGATCTGGATGAGGCGATCAAGTGCACCCTCAGTAACTGTGCAGATGACACCAAGTTGGGTGGGAATGTTGATCTGCTTGAGGATAGGAAGGGTCTACAGAGGGATCTGGACAGGCTGGATCCATGTGCTGAGACCAATTGCATGAGATTCAACAAGGCTCAGTGCCAGGTCCTACACTTGGGTCACAACAACCCAATGCCACTTGGGGAAGAGTGGCTGGAAAGCTGCTTGGCAGAAATGGACCTGGGGGTGTTGGTCAGCAGCAGGCTGCATATGAGCCAGCAGTGTGCCCAGGTGGCCAAGAAGGCCAACAGCATCTTGGCTTGTATCAGAAATACTGCTGCCAGCAGGACCAGGGCAGTGACCATCCCCCCATACTTGGCACTGGTGAGGCCGCACCTCGAGTGCTGGGTTCAGTTTTGGGCCCCTCACTACAAGAAAGACATTGTGGTGCTGGAGCATGTCCAAAGAAGGGCAACGAAGCTGGTCAAGAGCCTGGAGCACAAGTCTTAGAGGAGCAGCAGAGGGAACAGGGGTTGTTCAGCCTGGAGAAAAGGAAGCTGAGGGGAAACCTTATCACTCTCTACATCCACCTGAAAGGAAGGTGTAGCCAGGTGGATGTTGGTCTCTTCTCCCAAGTAACTAGTGACAGAATGAGAGGAAATGGCCTCGAGTTACACCAGAGTAGGTTAGATTGAATGTTAGGAAAAAAATTTCTTCACTGAAAGGGTTGTCAAGCCCTGGAACAGGCTGCCCAGGGAAGTGGTGGAGTAACCATAACAATGGCTTAGTACTCCATTTTCTTATTTTTCCTAAGCCATAACTGATTTCTCTAATTCTTAACAATTTCTTCTTTGCAAAGAACCTATCTTTATAGCTGCACTGTCATTTATCTGCCTGTCACTGTTTGAAGGTGCCAAGAGTTGACTTGGACCTTTCTTGTGTCACAACTGAAAACTTCATCCATAAAGCTGGTGTCTTAAAAAAATGGGAAGAGATAGTAATTAGGAGGGAACAGGTTAAAATTCTGAAGCAGAAGAAGAGAGATTCTCAAAGAAAAGAGGTCTAGAGGTGTACTCAAGGAGATGGACAGATAGTCCTGAATGCATGGCCAGATCCTAGGCAGTGAGAGTATTAGCTGGTTTCAGAAACCAAACTGTGGTCTCAACACAAAAGACAAGTCTTGGCCCATTTCTTCTGCAGAGAGGACCATCATGGCTGATCACTAGCGTGACCTCTGTAATGGAGACTACAATCCAAGAGGGTACCAGAGGGGGGAAACTACAAATCACTAGCTGCTGAGCTGGGGCTGTAGTCAGTGGTAACAGATCTTACACTGGTGTGAATCCAGGGGATGACTTCACATAACTTAGCAGGAACTAGCTTTTCCATGAGATAATTTGTCATAGCTCTGTGCTACAAACAGTGTAAATATTAGATTTTATTTCTGATTATCTTGATATTGTATCACTTTATTTCCATCTGGGTTCATACCAGAAGGTATGTTGGAAAGCAACATCAGTGACTTTTTACTTCTTCACTGCGGTGGATTGTACTACAAGGTAGATGAAATATTCAGCATTACCTAGTTTACCTTTCTTATTCCTGTCTTCTCTGTGGTTTCCTGTTTCACTGTCTCACTCACTCTTTCAAAGTTAAATTTTTCTCCTAAAACTTTTGACCATTTAAAAATGTGCTTCATAACGGATTTTTAATTTCTCTGTACATTGTGGCTAAATAGAATTACTAGTTTTTATTCAGTACAAATAAAATTCTAAGTGAGGCTACTGACCTTCTGGAAAAAATATTTGCCCTTTCATACATTTTTCCCCCCAATTTAAACACAGAAACAAGGTAACAGTTTATTTTCTAACACTTAACATACCATAAAACTGTCTCAGTATGAACAGAGTTAGCAGATACTTAATCTGACACCCTCCAAAAGCTCCATTTGTGTTTTCACTCAGATTTACGTCAGATGGCAGGCCTTGTGGCAGCCGTACACAATGCACAGCAGCAGGGTGAGGAGCAGTGAAGGGTGAAGTGTGGAAGAAGGAAATTACTTCCAGCAGTGATGATGACCATGACTCTACATACCTTGCAATGATTCGGAGTCTACAAGATACATTTACTGCCAAATGTAGGCAGGAGAGCAGTAGTTGTTTGGAGTACCCTGAAAAGGCATGCAGCATGCTTGGGATGGACTTTGTCACGTCCCTCTTGCTCAGAGCTCCCACAGACTGTCAGAGAGCAAGCACCCAAGCCGTGCCTGCAGCACAGTCCTAGGGCAGGGCACACAAACTACGCTTATTGTTATGCATGGCTGCTAAAGCAGGAGTCAAAATTGGAAGGCAACATCAGTGACTCATCCTTTGGCCTGACCCTGCAACCATCCAAGGAATGCTGGAGTCACCTGCAGCCTCACCTTGGGTGGCCAAGCAAGCCCGGAGCACACTGCTGGCATTTCCCAAAGGGCACAGAGCATCCCATGAGTTTGCACCAGGAGCTGCCGTGTTTCTGGAGCGTGCCCGTCACTCCTAAGATAGCACCTGGCTGCACTGCCTCTTCTTTCCCTGGCAGCTGCAGGCAGCCCAAGGCTCCTGCAGGCTTTGGCTCTCAGGCATGGACCTTACTCTGCTCTTGGCCACCCCAACTTTGAAGAAACTGTCCTTCAGAATGTGAAGTTGACATGGGCGTGTCTCACAATGAAGCTTTGCATCTCGGACTGTACACATGCACTAGTTCAGGATGAATGCCCTCACAAAGATGGAGCGAACTTGCTGCCTGTTTTTCCATGAACAGCAGTACAGATTCTGCATGAGGTATTTCTTCTGAATATTACTTCTGAGTAAAGAGATGCATCTGTGAGCACTTCCCAACAAACTGTATATCAAAGAAAATTACTATTTTAAAACATTGCTTCACTAAAGTCATGTTACACACTAGGGATATCTTTTGAGGTAAGCAAAAATGTCTGTGCCTGGGGAATGCGAATGAATCTGGGGAGTATTCATCTTGAAACATTGCATTGATTATTGCAATCTTCCACTTGGCAATAAAAGTTGCAAACAACTACAAGGCAACACGAATCTTCTTTTGCATAAAACAGTCATTTACCTTTGTAAAAAAAATTTTTTTTTTGTCAAGCTTTTTAATCATTGTTTGCAAATGTTGAAACATTAGAATAATGACAAGTTCAGAATCTGTCTTCATATTATTACTCCTCTCAGGGGACGCAAAGTTTCTTGTGCCTTGCAGTGCTCTAACACTTGTGTTTTCCTTCAGCGTGCTGAACAAGTCAGGGTGCAGGTAGGTGGCAACAGTCCCTAGCTCCTCCCAAGTCCATCCTCCTTGAGCATTCCCACCCTTTCTCCTGCTGACACCTTTACGGGTATTAAAGAGGCGTTCAGTGTGCATGGAGAGCTGCGTATTGCTTTGTTCCATGTACGTTGCTTAGGAAGTGTTCGTCGCATCCTTCAGCCTGCACAACTGAGAAGTGCATTCATCCCTTAACGAGGTTCAGACTAATTTATCTGAGGGAAAATAAAAAGAAGTAAAAAAAAAGCAAAGTCATTTGCAGTCTTTTAATAATGATAGTGTTAATGAAGCTTTAAAATGAATGACAAGATTAATTCCCTAAACTTTTAAGTCAGTATGGGGGAAATGCAGCTGTCAGAGAAAAGAGAAGCCATTTTTCCAGGGGGAGGAAAACAAGCAAACAAACAAGGAAAGTGCCTTTCTCTCCTCAAAACAGTAATACTATCAAAACTGTAGGTGAGAAAGTAACCTGTTTCAATCTCTGAGCAAAGTTCATCCCTTTTCCAGTAGGAATATGACTTCGTTGGAGGTTTAAAACACATTTCATTGTCCTCTCCTGTCACTGTTACAATGGTATCACTCTGTGGAATTCCAATTACTTTTTTCCCAAGTTTTTCCTTCCTTTGAAAACAATGAGGAGTCTTTATGATAATCTAAGAAAATTCTCTTCCTAGAGCAGTGTTTCCTTATTTAACATGTCAGAACATATTTATTCCTTGATATTTTAATACATATTTTCAATAAAGGATCACAGAAAAATTAGCGGAAGTAAAGACTCATGATACCCAAACAGCAAAATGTTGTGTTTCACATGGTATGGTTCTTCTGCTGTCTGACAAGTTGTTTCACTTAGCATGGAAAAAACCTGCTACTGCAGATCCTTCCAAAGATCAGGTATAGTGTGAACTGCAAAAAGCTTTTGCTCTCTCCCTTAAGGTTGGTTTGCACATTTTTTTGCAAGGAGTTTTCTTTGCCCATGCTGTAAGCTGCTCTTGTGTGGGTGAGTTCCAAAGCAAAATCGCATAGTTGTGAGTGGGGTGTGATGTGCTGGAACTAACCAACACTGCTTGTCATAACCTGGTGTCTGCTTGCAAATGCCCATGCTGATGAGTGCCGGTGTCCCAAAGCAGAGTCTGCTCAGAAGGGTGAATGGCTTATTGTAGCATCCATGGAGGAGGGAGGGCAGCTATGAAGTTTGTGATCGGCTCTGTCCCGGGAACGGTTCCTCTGTGCATATATAACAAAGTCCCAAGTGAAATGCACACTGGCTTGGTGGTACTCACTCTTCCTGTCTGTCTTGCTTCAGGTGGAATATTACATCTCCTCCTCCGTTTAAACCAGGCTTTCTGATTGTTGCCCAGCTTAGCTTTCAGTAACTCTCTGCCACAGGTGAGTTACTGGTAGCAACAGGGGAGTTCTAATATTTAGTTGCTTCTTCCTACAGCACCTCCCTCCTCAGGAAGAAACACACATTGCATAAAATCCTTTCCTCTTTTTTTTCAATAGTTCACATTAAATGTTATAAAACATATGAATTATGCAACAGCTCTACTAAGTTTACAGATAGAATGTGGCATATTTCTCATATCAGGATTCTACTGGAAAGTGCTCTTTTTTACCTTTGTAAAAAAAATTTTCTATAAAAAAACAAACAAACAAAAAAAAAAACCAAAAAACAGAAGTAGTAGTAGTTTTAGGTGAAATAGCTGTTTCTGAGTTTGGTAGGAATTCTCACCCCCATGATCACAGAGGCTGCACCCTCATGTGTCAGTCTCCAGGCTTGATCTCCTGGTGGATTTTGCTGACATACCATTAAACAGCTTTTCTATGAGGACTAAAATTTTAAAGTATGCCACAAAAAAAGTGAAATACATCAGCACCCTTATGAGTCCATCAGTCAAGGTCATAGTTTGTAATGAGGGCTCATAACTCAGTTATGGTGGCCATTGATAGCTGTTCAGGCCTGCAAGTGTTTACTGCCCATGCCACAAAAAATAGGTCCTCTCAGCACATGACCTGGCTTGATGCTACTGCAGAGTCATGCTTCTCCTGAATAATGCAGCTTGCTGTTTGAACATCTATGAATGGAAAAATCACAACATTGGGCAGACATCTTAAAAACATTAGAAGTTTTCAAAGATAATTTAAGTGTAATAAAAAGGAGGCTTAATATAATGGTAGTTGCAAGTCACACTCCAGATATATGTAAAATATGTATTCACATTCATCTGCAAGTTTTGGTATGTATGAGACAATGTACAAATTTATAAAAAATATAAAGGATGTAGCAATTACGATGAGTCTGACAGGCATACATTACAAGGATTGAGAATTAAATTGTTCCTTCCACAGCATCTTCATGTGTCCATCTGAATTTTTAAGTTCCTTGGAATTTTGTGCAACTTGTAATGCAGTGAAGAAGCTGAGCGAATAAGTCCACTGGCTCAGAAATGCGGTATTTAGGATCATAAACTTAGACAGTTACCTGTCCTTGTCCCTGGTTCACTCCCACCCCTTTTACCTCTGCTTGTCCTCTACAGAGCCATACCGAACCTGCAAGTGTGGCAAGATTCACATATAAAATAGCTTTTGAAACGTCCTTTGCCATTGCCTCATCTCATGTAAGAGTTCATTCCGTGAGTAATTGCCTTTGGCATTTCTAATGAATTTTTCTTTTGTTAAAAACATTTTATTTTCATGAGAAATGCAGTAACTTTTTAAATTATTTAAATCTTCTCAAATTTGTATTAGACTGTTGACATATTCTCTTGAATGTCATGGCTTCACCAAGGGCAAATTGTGCCTGACAAATTTGGTGGCCTTCTATGATGGAGTTACAGCACTGGTTGACAAGGGAAGAGCGGCAGACATCATCTACCTGGACTTGCGCAAGGCATTCAACACTGTCCCACACGACATCCTGGTCTCTGAATTGGAGAGACATGGATTTGATGGATGGACCACTTGGTGGATAAGGAACTGGCTGGATGGTCGCACTCAAAGAGTAGTGGTCAACGGCTCAGCATCTGAGTGGAGAACGGTGATGAGTCCTGTTCCTCCAGGGTCGGTACANTAAGGAGGACATGGAGCTGCTGGACCAAGTCCAGAGGAGGCCGCAAAGCTGATCCGAGGGCTGGAGCACCTCTCCTATGAGGACAGGCTGAGAGAGTTGGGATTGTTCAGCCTGGAGAAGAGGACGGTTCGGGGAGATCTAATTGCAGCCTTCCAGTACGTGAAGGGGCCTACAGGATAGATGGAAAGCAACTGTTTATCAAGGACTGTAGTAACAGGACAAGGGGTAATGGGTTTAAACTGAAGGAGGGTAGATTTAGATTAGATGTTAGAAAGAAATTCTTCACTGTTAGAGTGGTGAGGCACTGGCACAGGTTGCCCAGAGAGGTTGTGGAGGCTCCATCCCTGGAAGTGTTCAAGGCCATGTTGGATGGGGCTTTGGGCAGCCTGGTCTAGTGGAGGGTGCCCCTGCCCATGGCAGGGGGGGTTGGAACTAGATTATCTTTGAGGTCCTTTCCAACCCAAACCATTCTATGATTCTATGAATGTGGCAATTCCTAAGTTCAAGTAGTCCTTGTTAATTCTTCTTTGTAAATTAAGAGTCTGTTAGCACAGAAGTTTTATGACACTATATCCCTGTGCATCAGCATTCAGCTGCTCAAAGTTTGGTTTGTTTAGATTATTTTACCCCGTGGAGGATGAGATAAATTCATGGGTTATTTGACATTTCCCTAAGACTCTGATTATCTGGACAGTGTGAAGTTACCTTCAGGAAGTTCATTTAAATGCAAGTGGATTGACTTTGTCAGGGTGGGCAGTGGAGATGGGGTGCTGATCTGCTCTCTCTGGTGACCAGTGACAGAACACAAGGAAATGGAATGAAGCTGAGCCAGGGGAAGTTCAGATCGGAGACTGGGAAAAGGTCCTTCACTCAGAAGATGGTCAGTCACTGGAATGGAGACCCAGGGAAGTGGTCACAGCACCAAGCCTGTCAGAGTTCAAGGAGTGTCCATACAACACTCTTAGTCGCATGGTTTAGTGTTAGGTAGTCCTGCGAGGAGCGGGGGCTTGGACTCGGTGATCCTCATGGATCCCTTCCGACTTGAGATACTGTGAGAAAATAATGGAAGATTGGCAAGGATGATTGTAAACACACTCGAGTGACTTGCAGCTGGGGTGTAGAAAAACACATGTATCACACTAATCATTGTTTAATCTTGTGCGCTTGACAAGTAGAACATCTGTGTTTAGATAGCATAGGCATGTGATAGACTTGTAGGCACCCTCTCAAACGTGCTTGAGATTCCTGCCCTGCGGTGGGAAAGATCAAAGCAAAGTGGTAAACTGCGCCTGTGCAAATCCCTGAAATACAGGTGAAAGCAGCAGGTTCAGTAACTCTCCCTGACACGGACCGAGCTCCATGGTGCCTGCATCCCCACTTGTATGCCTCTGCCCAGGTGCAAAAATAACAAGAATAAAATTTGCTCTTTGCATTTCATCTGTGGTTTTGTGGTTGTTCCTGCATCCTGCCTGTGCCAGCTCATACAGATATTCTGTGTTTCTATGATTCTAGGGTGTGCTACTGGGAAGTCTGTCTACCCTTAAAGTTTCAAACTTCATTTAGAGATTTTCTACATGGAACAGATTAATTGCTTATACTAAATAAGAAAATAATTTATTTGCCTTCACCTGGAGTAAAAAATGAGATTTTTGCAGCTATGCTAGCAATTCTCTGATAGTACTGCTTTGCCTATTTGGTTAATGCCATCTGGTTTAGTTTATTAAACATTTTTGCAATGTGTACATTGTTATAACAAGAATGTAATTGACCGCTTTTATAATCCTGATTTAATCATGTCCTTTTCTTTGGGTTTGTTTTCAAGCTATTCATAAATGTCAACTTCCAAGGAGAAATCTCCTAGTTTCTTGGTTTTTGATGTATTAATGTAAAGAAAAAATATCACTGCAGTAAGTAGTCATTCTCATGCGCAGGACAAGAATGACAAGCTTAATTTTTGGTGCTTTCTGTCTTCCCAAAATTACTTGTGGTCTTCAAAGATTTTGAAGAAATATCATCTGCAGGGTAAACTTAGTAACAAACATAGATAAAAATAATATGCATTCAACTGTACCTCTATGTGACTTGTTGTAAGAAGAAAACTACCAATACTGTCTTTGCCCTCTATAGTATACTGGTCAACTCTTCAGCAAAGTTATTTCAGAGCTGCTCCAAGCTCTTTGTGCCACAATGTGTACAAAGAACAGGGCATAGATTGCTCAGCTGCTCTGCCGAAACAGCTGTCTTTCCTGCCAACTATTGCTTTGCTGATTCCCTGTTATCTTCTACTGATTTGCCTGTGTCCATCACTTGTTTTCTATTCGGGCAGTGCACATCACAAACCTAAACTTACCTTATTATCCTCTGTTTGGACAATAATTGGGACAGTGAGGATGCAGTCTGCTACAGGAGATGCTGGAATTACTCTTCCGATTCTTAGCAGGACCATTGTTAAGCGGTTTCTATTCCAAGATGTAGGCTTCATTAACTCTGGAAAAGAAGTGTTATCTATACCATCGGTATTGCCTCTGGCTTAGGAAGTAGGCAGAACTACTTTTTAGAACAATGTATTGCTGCTTTGTGCTAAGACTACCTTTTAAAACATACTTTAAAGAAGATTATGTCTTTACCACAATAGGAATAAATTTNTTCATGGGTTATTTGACATTTCCCTAAGACTCTGATTATCTGGACAGTGTGAAGTTACCTTCAGGAAGTTCATTTAAATGCAAGTGGATTGACTTTGTCAGGGTGGGCAGTGGAGATGGGGTGCTGATCTGCTCTCTCTGGTGACCAGTGACAGAACACAAGGAAATGGAATGAAGCTGAGCCAGGGGAAGTTCAGATCGGAGACTGGGAAAAGGTCCTTCACTCAGAAGATGGTCAGTCACTGGAATGGAGACCCAGGGAAGTGGTCACAGCACCAAGCCTGTCAGAGTTCAAGGAGTGTCCATACAACACTCTTAGTCGCATGGTTTAGTGTTAGGTAGTCCTGCGAGGAGTGGGGGCTTGGACTCGGTGATCCTCATGGATCCCTTCCGACTTGAGATACTGTGAGAAAATAATGGAAGATTGGCAAGGATGATTGTAAACACACTCGAGTGACTTGCAGCTGGGGTGTAGAAAAACACATGTATCACACTAATCATTGTTTAATCTTGTGCGCTTGACAAGTAGAACATCTGTGTTTAGATAGCATAGGCATGTGATAGACTTGTAGGCACCCTCTCAAACGTGCTTGAGATTCCTGCCCTGCGGTGGGAAAGATCAAAGCAAAGTGGTAAACTGCGCCTGTGCAAATCCCTGAAATACAGGTGAAAGCAGCAGGTTCAGTAACTCTCCCTGACACGGACCGAGCTCCATGGTGCCTGCATCCCCACTTGTATGCCTCTGCCCAGGTGCAAAAATAACAAGAATAAAATTTGCTCTTTGCATTTCATCTGTGGTTTTGTGGTTGTTCCTGCATCCTGCCTGTGCCAGCTCATACAGATATTCTGTGTTTCTATGATTCTAGGGTGTGCTACTGGGAAGTCTGTCTACCCTTAAAGTTTCAAACTTCATTTAGAGATTTTCTACATGGAACAGATTAATTGCTTATACTAAATAAGAAAATAATTTATTTGCCTTCACCTGGAGTAAAAAATGAGATTTTTGCAGCTATGCTAGCAATTCTCTGATAGTACTGCTTTGCCTATTTGGTTAATGCCATCTGGTTTAGTTTATTAAACATTTTTGCAATGTGTACATTGTTATAACAAGAATGTAATTGACCGCTTTTATAATCCTGATTTAATCATGTCCTTTTCTTTGGGTTTGTTTTCAAGCTATTCATAAATGTCAACTTCCAAGGAGAAATCTCCTAGTTTCTTGGTTTTTGATGTATTAATGTAAAGAAAAAATATCACTGCAGTAAGTAGTCATTCTCATGCGCAGGACAAGAATGACAAGCTTAATTTTTGGTGCTTTCTGTCTTCCCAAAATTACTTGTGGTCTTCAAAGATTTTGAAGAAATATCATCTGCAGGGTAAACTTAGTAACAAACATAGATAAAAATAATATGCATTCAACTGTACCTCTATGTGACTTGTTGTAAGAAGAAAACTACCAATACTGTCTTTGCCCTCTATAGTATACTGGTCAACTCTTCAGCAAAGTTATTTCAGAGCTGCTCCAAGCTCTTTGTGCCACAACATGTACAAAGAACAGGGCATAGATTGCTCAGCTGCTCTGCCAAAACAGCTGTCTTTCCTGCCAACTATTGCTTTGCTGATTCCCTGTTATCTTCTACTGATTTGCCTGTGTCCATCACTTGTTTTCTATTCGGGCAGTGCACATCACAAACCTAAACTTACCTTATTATCCTCTGTTTGGACAATAATTGGGACAGTGAGGATCCAGTCTGCTACAGGAGATGCTGGAATTACTCTTCCGATTCTTAGCAGGACCATTGTTAAGCGGTTTCTATTCCAAGATGTAGGCTTCATTAACTCTGGAAAAGAAGTGTTATCTATACCATCGGTATTGCCTCTGGCTTAGGAAGTAGGCAGAACTACTTTTTAGAACAATGTATTGCTGCTTTGTGCTAAGACTACCTTTTAAAACATACTTTAAAGAAGATTATGTCTTTACCACAATAGGAATAAATTTTTGATTACTGAAGTCATCCTTAAGAGCATTTACTTTCTCTTACAGGTTGCATAATAAGCACATGAGCAGAATCCCTCAGGGCATCATAAATATTGCCATGTCCCTAGGTGTTGAATCTTACATTTAGACCTACAAGTTAATTGAAAGATGTATAAAATTCCACGTGGGCAGAAAGCTCCCTTCAGACTTTGCATCTGAGAAGGCTGACGTGTTTTGTTTGTTTCAGCAAGTACTTAAGATGCTTCTGTGCTTTTGAAAGCAAAAAACCCACATCTGTATTGTTTCTTGGTTTTGTCTTTGCCAACAACACAGGGAGGAAACCTGTCCCCCTACAGCCACTCTTTGCAAAGTCCAGAACCCTTTCTTCAGCATTTTCTAAGAGTGGCTGGTTCTGCAAGGTGTGTCTGCGCATGCTGTAGAGATGAGGTTGCTGCAACCAACCCTTCAGAAACACCTGGAGCAAATCCTTCTCCTTACTCTAGCCTCAGATCCCAACCTGCCTGCATTGAACTCTGTTCAAACGCTGCCCAAACTCACATCCTGAGGTGCTCATTGTATTCCTGGAGAAACTAATTTCAAAAATGTGAAGAAAATACACACTGAAAAAGGCACAAAACAGCATATGTACTTTAATAAAAACCTTCAATAATAAAGTGTATATATTTAAGAAAACATACATTTATGTAGTTTAAATAGATGTATATGATTTCATTATAATACTTTTGTATAATTTAATGTTTGTATCATTTATAACAACAATAACAAAATGCAAATCACTGAACACCCCTGGGAATCAGGACAGGACTCCGCTGCCTCAGCTCGCACCCTGCATGTGAGATCTGACGGTCTCTGGATGCTTCCTTCCCAGGACAGTGAGTCTTGAACTCCTTTCTGCTTTGTAGCAGGGCAGTAAATTTCTGATCTAACTATAATAATGAGAAGGTTCTACATGGTGGTGGCTAGGTTGGGGAGGAGCTTCAGATTGCTACTAGACAGTTCTGTGGCAAATATTCCTATGAGACTGATCAGGGAATGTTTGTAAGACTCATACACCTGTACAGGGAGAAGGACAGTTCTCCTTGTCATAGTACCAGGAGCTCATTAACTGCAAGTGCTGTACAAAATAGCCACAGTGTTCTGGATGAGAGATGATGTCTGTCTGAATGTTAGACAAGATTATGCTGACATCCACTCAAAAAATCTCATTGTTACTTTTCATAAAATCTATTTCCTGCATATAAGTTATCAATTAACAAATTTACAGCATGCCAGTGGGCAGCTCACAAGCAATTTGCAGACTTTCTGACTTTCCTTTTGCCCAGGTAAGAGGCAATGAAGAATCACAAAAAGACAAACAACCCTTGTTCTCTGTCTTACTCCAGACCACAACTCCCATCCCATGGCAGTTTCCAGGCCCGATACTGACGCATGTATGGTATGATTATGTCCTGAACTTTGAATTTTGAGGTTTTATATCATCCTAAAGTACCTAAAAAAGCATGCTAGTGCAATAAATTGCCTTCAAGACCTCCTTTTCCAGCCAAAACCCTTTGACCTTCTTAGCCGTACCTTTGACTCCACACCTGTATTTCCTTTACTCAGGTAGTTTGTCAGGCGATAAAGGCACACACCATTGAAATATTTCTGGATAAAACATAACCCATGCTAGAATCTGAGATGTACTTCTAACTAGAATCCAAAGTTATTAACTCTGATTTCTTTTATGTTTATCACAAACCTTTCTAGAGGTCTAGAGGACGTTAAATGTTTGCTAACTGGATACAGGGCTTGAACATATTTGAAACACACGGGAGTCGGTATCCGGATCACAATTTTGGCACATGCCCCTTTTTGGAGTGACTCTACTAGCCGAATCACCGTTTGTGTGTGACGTGGCTATGTGAAAGCCCACCTTAGGTTAGATGAATCATAGGCCACGTTCTGCGGGCTCATCAGCCTTAGTGGTGGCCCACACTTTGGGCATTACTTGTCCCAGAAGGCTGCCCTAGAAGGAGAAGGCAAATTCCTTGCTACTTGTCATGTATAGGGGGTTTTGGTGTAATTTTAGGCCCATATCCCTAGCATTCGTATACCTTGAAATCCATGTATGTTGTGAATGTCCTTCAGACAGGGCATAGAACCAACAGCATTTTCCTGACAGTGCTGCTCTAGACAGCTTAAGTTCAGAAGTTTGAGCACACTCAACAAATTCGTGATGAAGCAAAAATACTAAAGACTTTTAGAAATAACCAAGAATTATTACACTGGCTAAGTTTATGTGCCCTAGCAACTGTTTTATCTTAAAAAAAAATTATGGCAAATAAATTATAAATTAGGGAACTATAGCATATCGTGCAAACTCTTTCCTCTTTTTTTCCCTCTCCATTCCCACAGACCATAAAAAAGGAACATGCCTGAGACTAGAGTGTAACTAATCAGGGCAAACCTTTGTTAAACATTCGTGTTCAACATGCAGAACTCAAAACCACTCACCGTGAGCTATTAGCATATTTACTCAAGTGGCTGACATGGAAATCTACTTTAATTACTGCTGTAGTCCGAGCACGGTATTGCCTGGCACTAGCAGGAAGCTGCATTCACATGAGAAAGTTCAACTACTTTCCTGCTTCTTCAGGCTAGCAGAATAGTCAAGAAACACATTTAAAACTCTAAGGCTATTATTTTGCAAGTGTCAGAGAAGCAGATGATATTAACTTTTAGACCATGTTAGTTTTAATGCATTACTACCAGACCAAAATTTTAAAAAGTAGTTCCTTGACTTTTAAAGAATTTCTCAGCTACATTTGTTTAAGATCTTTAAATAATTTTAAATCAAAGGGGCCAGTCTCACCACCCTTTATTCTCCTGTTCAGAACTGAGTAGTAGTTAGAGGACTTATTAAAATTTATATCTGCAAGGACCTGAGAGAATTTTTAAATAGATTTGTGAAGAAAAGCATGCAGTATGAACATATCAGACAGGTAGCTATATATATATACACATTGGAAGGAGAATTTTCTCTACTCACAGAAAACCATATTCTTTGCTCTTATTTGAAGCAATTTTACAGTTGTTGAGCTGATGGACAAACCGAATGTTTTGCATGCTTTGAACTTCAGCCTTCCCACACAGCTGCAACAAGCCACTTTGAATCCTAAACTGTCATGCTTCATCATTAATCATCAGTCTTCCTTTAAAGCTCTTTTAGAAAGGCCTGCGATGTTTGAGCTGCTAGATGGCACTTTGTCAGAGTCCTGTAGTAGAGCCATCACTTACTGGAAATGTCAATGGGGCAAAGAACAGAGTACAGTTTGTAGCTGCTTTGGACAGACTCTGACAAAGCAAGCACAGGTGGCACACAGAGGTCTGAGGAAAAGGGAGGACAAGAGCCCCGTTTGGGTTCTTTGTCATCATTTTAGATTTACGGACCAACACAATGCATGTGCCAGTGGAGGGGTGAGTTTCTGTATAGCCCATTTAACCTGAGCACAAAAGACTTGCTTGTCATAGCTACTTCCAAAGAACACGTCGAAGTAGCCCATGAAGCACGATGTCAAAATTGCTACTCTAGAAAATTATATAGTGAAGCTGTAGAAATTCAGTGAGAAGTAATTTTCTGTGAGAGAAATAAAGCTGGTATAGGTGGGTTTAGTTTGACTTACTTGCAGTGTATCAGTGCAATGACAATATTTTCAGCACTGGAAGGTATGCAATGAATAGGTGACCAAGAAAAACATACCACAAAATGAATAATCTCCTTAGTGACATGAAGTTTTAAAGAACAAGCCTGTAAATTTGGTATGGGTTTAATTACAAGTGATCTCATACTGCAACAATGAAGCAAAGTGTACAAGTTCATCTTTCTGGTTATGTATTTTCTAGGTTTTGTTTTGTAACTCCTTGTTGTTGCCTGTAACTTGTGTTTTCCAATTAATTTAGAAATAAATTCAGAATAGTTTTATGACTAAATGGCTGTCACCAAGAACTTGTAATATCCCTGCTTTATGTGTTTGAATTTTCTTTAATGAAGCTATGAATTTGATAATTAGAAAGATTTTGATTACCATGAAATGAGCAGTAAATTTCCACAACAATAGTAGTGGGATTCATTTTTTTTTTTTCAACGAAAACCCAAGCCTTTACATTTTTAAGCTATTATTAAAATCCATTATCTGAAATGGAGCTAACAAGATCAATTTTCTTGAAGGTTTGATAATGATTATATTGCAAACTATATTAATCATTGGGAAAGCACTTACCCTGTGTCTGTAAAGCCGTAGACTATACTCAAGGAAATTTGAAGTGCCTATGCAGACAGAGCTATACTGTAAATTTCATTTCTCTGAAAGAAGCTGGTTATTCTATTAGGCTACCCTTTCAACTAAAACATAAAGCATAAAATATAGATGACAGTGATTCTGTAATTAATTTGTATGTGCTTTTCTGTAAAGTATTTCTCAGCAAAAAAGGTATCAGGGATAAGAGCTGAAAAAAAAATCTTCGAGTGTCATTCACAGATATGCTTAAGAAGTATATTCTTAGAACAAGCAAGGGACAACATAGCACTGAACTGAAATTTTAACATTTCTGCCTGTGGTGGTATTAGCAAGTTATATTACTCCTGTAAAGGTGTACAGTTTTCTGGTCCCATTCCTCTGCAGTATCCAGGCTGCTCTGTTATTACACGTCCACTATAGTAGGTTAGGCTGAAACCACAAACTCTTCATCTGCGTATGTCACAGAGTGCCAGGGGACATTCCCAGAAACTCAGTCATCTATACTGTCATAATGCCTCAGTCCTTCTGCACAGTTGTCATCTGTGAGATTTAGGACCATTCCAAATAATTCCTGGGCATGGAGCAGGGAGCCCCACCTGCAGCAGCCATCCTGGAGATGGGTGCATTCAGTGTTACAGAAGAGGTAGCTTTGAGCCTCAGTACCTGAGGATGGTACCAGTCATGTTTAATTTAGTGCTGTAGAGTCAGCAGAAGCTCCCCGTGGCTTTGACACACTGATGCAGAGACACTCTCCTAGACAGCGGAGTGAGTCTGTGGGCACTGGCATGGAGCAGTGCTCCTTTGCCGCTCCTGAGCAGAAGTTCAAAGTTCAGCAAAAGGCCTTGTTTTTCCTGCTGGTACATTTCATAACTATTAAGCTGTTCTCAATTTTGATCTAAATCTCTTCCTCAGCACGTGTGTTATACTTTGGGCTGGATTTCTAGGGATAAGTGAGAGCACAGCAGGTAACTGCAGCTCCTTTACCTGCACTAACAATGGGTCAGTGAAGAAGACATACCCTTTTAGGTAGGGACCAAGATTTTTGCCTTGGCACAGGAGGCTTGCAACTGTAGTGAACAAAAAGACTAAGTGAACCGAACGCTGACAGAAAACTCACAGATACTGTTATTTTCCTTTCTTCAGCTATTGCTTTTCTCAATACAACAAGCAGAAAAAAAAAGTTTTCATTTTCACAGTGGACTTTAAACCAAAAACAGTTATTGAAAGTGACGTTGCCTTGAGACAGATAATGAGGACATTCTTTTCTGAACTTTGCCATACAGTTGTGTGGCATTTTTTCCATGTTTTGCCTTGTGTCTCTTAATACAGTTGCAGTATAGACTATCAGAGTACTTCTAAACCACCTCAGCCAAACAAAGCTACTTTCCTCTTTCCTCACATAATGTTCATAGGTAAATGTTTTGTGATCATATTTGAATTTTTGCTGTTCATTTACACCAAAGATGATAAAGCATTTAAACCTAAAACTCAGAAATAGGAAATTCCAATTTCCTGACATGTCATCTCTGATGTCTCAAAGATACAATCTTCAGTATGTTTATTTTCATGAAGTTTGGCATGTTAATACCCAGAAAAAAAATATCTCTACAGTCTATCTCTATACCTGTCTATCTCTCTCAGACAACTATAAGGCTGGGATTACTCTGGTACTTGTCAATGAACAAATGCCACAGTTACACGATACCAACGGGAAATCAACTCAGACACGAGAACAGGCAGGCTCAGTGCAAAGGCGGTTTTATCCTTTGGCTGACTGAATCAATCAATAATCTTTTTGCTTCTTGGATTTGTTCTTTCTTTGTCTTGTGCACTATTATGGTCCTTGGACTGACTGGTCTGGTCAGTAGGGTCCTCAACTCAAGACTACTTAGCAATGTCCTTCCTTAATTACATAAAAAAACCCCAAGAGGACTGTAAGCAGAAAGAACTGATTCACACTCTTAAATTTAAATTTAGGTATAGTCCAATATTCAGGAAATATCACAGTATGCTTACTGCCATGTGATTGGGAAATTATCCAACTTGGCATGGTATCACAAATGAGAACAAAACAAAGGCAGGGATGCGAATCTGACACTGTGACATTAAAGTGCCATGGCACAACCCCCTTATCAGCCTCTTCTCTCCCATCCAGGGCTCCAGCCCCAGCCAGTTCAATGGCATCACATCCACTGGGCTCACTCCAGTGCACGCAGGTCTGTCTTGCACTGGGGAACCCCAAAGTTTAATAGGTAAAGCAAAAGCCGAGCACGCAAGCAAAACAAAACAAGGAATTCATTCACCACTTCCCATGGCAGGCAGGTGTTTAGCCATCTCCAGGAAAACAGGGCTCCATCACGTGTAATGGTGACTTGGGAAGACAAACGCCATCACTCTGAATGTCATCCTCTTCCTTCTTCTTCCCATGAAGACATATGCTGAGCATGACATCATATGGTATGGGGTATCCCTTTGATCAGTTGGAGTCAGCTGTCCCAGCTGTGTCCCCATCAACTCCTCGTGCACCCCCAGCTACTCGCTGGTGGGGTAGGGTGAGAAGCAGAAAAGGCCTTGGCACTGTGTAAGCACTGCTCAGCAATAGCAAAAACATCTCTATATTATCAATACTATTTCCAGCACAAATCCAAAACACAGCCCCATACTAGCTACTATGAAGAAAATTACCCCAGCCCAAACCAGCACACTTACGATCAAGCTCAAAGACTGAATCAGTATTTCTCTTCAGTATTGTCCAAGGCAGTGCTTGGATCCAAGGAGTCTGCAGCAGTCTCAGGTGTTGGACGGATGTCCAGCTTCTGAGCTGTTCAGTGGCAGCCGTGGGGAGAGGGGAGCAGTTGCATTGCAGTGCAGTTGCTTAGACTAATTGCCAAATACTGGAGACACACGTTTTAAAAATAACCCTGAAGTTTTGGCTGTGAGGAGTTGCTGTGAGTTAGTGAACCCTCAAAGAGTCAATGTCAAGGGAGATTTTGTAATTTATTCTAACCTTGTAGCTCCCATTGGTTAGAGCGTAACACAATATGCTGTTGTATGTCTTGTACTATGGTATCTTTCTCACAGTAAAGTTTCTCTCTCCGGTGGTTTGTTATCCCAGTCTCTTCCCTTTCTTTGTATTCATTTTCCTTAGAAAATAGAAAGCATGTTCTCATTCTCACAGTCCAGTTTTCTTTAGGGCCCAACTGTTCCTATTCATCTCTTTCTAATATTGTTATTAATTATATCAGATACAATTAATTATTTCATCAGAGAATAATATTAAAACCTTAATTTTGAAGCTCATTTGTTGACTTCAACAACTGCATATCTTTTAATTCTGAAGTTCAAAGAAATCTTAAGAAACCAAACAACCAATTTGTCATCATAAGTGTCACTTGTAATTCACCGTGCCTTCTCCTGTCCTGCCTTGGAAAATCATGTAAAACTGGATTACTCCTGAGTTGAGCACAGAGAGTTTCCACAAGATAAATAGATCAGATGTTAGGGATAAAAAGGACCCTAGATGAGCAGCCGCATACCTTTACATACTGTGTGACATGTACGGGATGTTTTGTCTCAGTCAGAAAGTCTTGAAGGGCATTGTTCATGGGCAAATAAAAATGATTAAGTTTTCATGAAGAAGCTGCCACAAGTTCCTTGTCTGGTTCCTTCCTTACAGGAGCAGAGGGAAGAACATTTAATCTCTGTTATCACCTGTGAGCTCACCTGCTCCTGGGCTGGCCCTACACCGGCGTCCCTCTCCTTTTTGCCGTGCTCTGTCCTGCACCACTCATGTTCTCTTCGGTGCCTCGTTCCCTGTGTGGTATCAGTCTCTCTTCAGCTCTGCGTCAGCAGTCAGCTGAGAGGTCACCTTTTCTTCTTCTCATTTCCATTGCTGATTAAATCATTTTAAAGGTCCATTTGGTTTTTTTCAATTAGTAAAGACCTGATTGGGATAGCTGTGCAGAGTGTTATTAGCAGTCTGAGCACTACTGCTAAACTGTTAAGCCTAGAGTAAATAATGAGTAGCATTAGACTCAAGCAGTGTAACACACTGTTACAGTCAAGCAGTGTAACACACTGCTTGAAGAGACATGGTATTATGCAAACAAGTGTTAATAAGATAACACATAGGAAATAGATGCTTAGTTCTCTAACCAGCTGAATGAATCTTTCGCTAGCAGTCTTCAAATATTGCTAAAACATGCTTTTAAAGAGAGCTTGATATGGTCACTAATCATTGCTAGGGTTAATCTCAGGTTAAAATCACTACTCAATAATAGATGTAGTCCACAACAATTTACAGCAGAGTTCAGTGTGTGATACAGTGGTAGGATAGAGAATCAGGTGACTGGGGTCACGGGTCCTTCATCTGAGTCACGCTGGCTCTGGTATGTGCAGCTTTCCCTCCTACATGGGAACTTCCACCTCAAAAAGATTAAAAAAAAAAAACGAGGGGGAAATACTTACCACTAGAAATTCAAGAGTTACCCTTTGTAACATGTGCCTGGTATTACATGTGTTGGGTTAATGCATTAAATAATCACAGAAGTTTTTATGCACTAAAGTTTGATTGGCCCATAGAAGGGGGGTTGGAACTAGATGATCTTTAAGGTCCCTTCCAACCCAAATCATTCTATGGTTCTATGAACTTCAAAACCCTTCATAGATCCACAACAGATTTTTTTCAAAGCAGGGAACAGAGAGATGAAGCTGTCTGTTATAAAGGCCAGCCAAAGGACTTAGAGGTAGAATGTAGTTAGCTTAAAAATACCATATAAGCAGACCAGAGTAAATACATTAAAAAAAAAAAATTCCTTTTACTGCAAAACTACAACAATGAAAAAGGGGAAGTCATTTAACAGTGGACTAAAGGAGACTATGAAGAGAATAAAAAGGTTGAAGTGGGAGGTCTGTCCAAGTAGAACAGAAAAGAACATAACATCTGTTAACTGGAAAAACATAATAATGTAAAAAAAATATTCCTTAGTAATCTTTGTTAAAGAATTACAAAGTAATAGCAAATACTCTCTCAAGCACTTTGTGAGTAAGAAACTTACCAGAAATTCATAACACCGATGGATGACCAACACATTCCTGGAGCACTCACAGAAAGCAAAGCTGAAGAAGAAAAATTAAATTAATTCTATGCATCAGTCATCCTTGTGTAGCAGCCCCCATGCCAGAGCATTTCTCCACGAAGGCAGAGGAGGAACTGTTTCAGAAGAAAACATCAGTCGAATGCGTTGAAACAAACAATAAGTAAATCACAAGAACCAGCTGGTATCCACCCAGAAACTGACAGAACTCCAGCATGAACTTGCCGAAGTGTTAAGTAATCAGTTATACAAATCAGCCTCAGTATCAAAGGAATGGAAGAGTATACAAAATTGTGGGATGCAAGGCAATACAGGCCCGTAGGTTTGATATCTGTACCAGCAAATCTGTAGAAATAGCAACCAACAACAGAACTGGAATGGCATATGGATAAATATGATATATTTGAGAAAATTAACATAGCCCTGGTAGATTAGAGACATTCCTCCCAAATTACTGATTAGAGAAATGAAGGTGTGAACAAGAATGGAAAAGGATGCTGATCACTTAAGCTACTTACATTTCCCTCCAAAATACAATCAAGACTCTCATTGACAAACCTCACATTGAGAAAAAAGCTTTTTTATTCATTGCTTATTCAAATTCAGAATAAGCTACTAGCTTTAAATGAAAAGGAATAACCATAGGGATCTTAACTTCTAGTATTCAAATATGAATAAAAGGGTGGAAAAGAGAGCGATGTGACATAGTTTTCTGGTTCCCCAAAACTATTCAGTGTAGTAAAGAGAAAAAAAATGCTGCAGAATATTGTGGAAGAATTTCATGGTACTAAATGGCAATACAAATAAAAGCTAATGTAGAGCAAAGCACATGAAGAAAAAAAAAAGTCCTTAATATGAGTAGACAACAAAAGCCTTTGAAATTATCTATAGCCATTAAGGAGAGATAATAGAGAATGCAAGCTAGATCTGTACTCCAGTCAAGGTGCGGCAAGAGTGGGATGACTCCCTACGGGAAGGTGAGCCGGGCACCTCCAGGGATCCCCCAGCTGGCAGGGCAGGCTGCCCATCAGCCATGGACAATCCCACAGTACAAGAGCAAGGGAGCAGGGCAGGTCCAACCAAGAGTACAGAGCGTAAAGCAACCGCATGGTGAACAAGGTCAAGCTAGAAAGTAAATCTCCAGGTCAGGGTTAGGATCAGGTCCAGCAATGACAGGGCAGGTTCACAGTGGCAAGGCAGGGTAGAGGTCAAGCCAAGAAGTCAGGTCGCAGGTTGAGATCCAGACCAGACTCCTGGTCTGGGGCTCCATGGCCCGGCACAGGCATGGTGGTGGTGAAGCTGAAAACTGCTCCAGCATGGTTCAGACAGAGACTTAGGCTAAGGGCTGAACTGAAATCAAGCTCCTGGTCCCTGGGTGTGGGTGGAGGCTCCAAGCAAGGCAGGTTAGGGCCATTAGTGCACTGACAGGTATCACACAGATCATTGTTGAAGAGTAGAACTCACTATAGGGACCTGTGTATATCAATTGTGTAGATGTGTTCAAGAACAGACTAGACAAATTCAAAGAAGCCCAGTGAGACAGATTAAATACAGTGATGAGAACTGTGGCAGCTGTATGCATCTCTATACCCATGTGAATGTACCTATGTGGTTGTATGGCCACATGCTCCTTCTGTGAGCATCTGCTGCTTGCTCACATGAGATAGACGCCAAGGCTGGCTGGGTATTGTGCCCAGTTCACGAGGACTTTCTTGTATTAGATTCAAACGGGAGGTAAGAGCTGGATCGTGCCACTCATGACTATTCACTACCATTGTGAAGTCATGAGCTTCCCTCTCTTTAGGCCCTTGAATCACCCTCACTTCTCCTTTTTGTAAGCTCTCCTGTTTGCTGAGATAGTTTGCACAAGCAGAATCAGGAAGCAAGGACCATGGCCTATGTACCCATTCTTCTGTACTCACAAGATTCTTCCTTCTAACTCCATCAGAAGGGAAGAATTAGCACAAGAAAGTCTCCTACAGGTTCATTAAAATTTATTAATTTGTTTGTTGCCAATACATTACTGAATTCTCTTTAACTTGTCATCTGCAGACAAATTAGCATCCCTTAATAACAAAACAGTACAGATATCTGAATGTCAGATTTAAGTACGAAGCAGCTACCAAGTTAGTGTGAAGCTGAATGACTACTTTGCCCTGTCGAGGTTCAGCCCCAGCTGAGCACCACGTGCCACCCGCTCAGCCCTCCCAGCAGAATGGGGAGGAGAATAGGAAAACAACGGCAAAGCCTCATGGGTTAGGATAAGGACAGGTTACTGGGACGTGGGCTGGGATAAGGAGAGGTTACTGGGATGGCAAGGGAGAGGGGAACAACAGCAACAACACTGATAACAGATATTCACAGTGGGGGATAACAGAAAGCAATTTACCGACCCCATGACTGACTGACTGGATGCTCAGCCCGTCCCTCCCCAGCTGGCCCCTTTTGTGGTGAGCATGACATCACATGGTATGGAATAGCCCCGGCCAGCCTGGCTCACCTGTCCTGGCTCCTGGGGAAAATTAACCCTGTCCTAGCCAGAGCCAGGACATGCCCACACACAGAAGGCTTTCAAGCCAGTTTAGGGGAGCACAGAGCCTGGAGCTTATCTTCGTAAGACACATTGCTTCTCTAGCGATGTTAAACTACTAATTCCAGAAAATCATGCAGTAGCACATTTCCTCTTCCCCAGATGCTGGTCACTGCCCAGAGTAGAGCTAATGGCAAGGCAGTGAGGTTTTATGTTTCTTTTTACTAACTAGACTTAGACGATTCCCAGTGTGCCTGAACATACCCAGAGAGTTAAACTCAGGGTGCTGTGTTTCAGAAGAGCATCTCACAGAAATGGGAAAGACCCACTATTCTGCTCTACCCAATAACAACAAAAAACCATAGTAGAAACAGACTGGTGGTCTGCTTCCCCAGTGCCCCATCTCTGATCATGGCTGGACCTAAATGCTTCTGCAGGCAATGCAAAAGCATCCACCTTTATGCACTACCTGCTTAGATGGTCAAGTGGTACACTCTAGACTTGGACTCTGTCCATCTGAGTCCTCTTTTTCACCAACTTCTGGGTCTTGCAGAGCACAGAAGCACTCACCTTGACATAGGCATAACAGTTTCAGCTCTACATTAAGTCAACAGCTGTAACTGTATGCCACATTTTTCACTTCAGCTGGACAACTATAATGCTCAGGTGGCCATTTTCCTTTCGTGTACAATTAACCAAGCACATTAAGGCAGAAAGAGAAGAAAGATCTATTTCCTTCTGCAGAACAGGGTTTTTCAGCATTTGGCTGCAAAGAGTTGTGAGGTGCTAATGACATGAGTAATTGTCTTAAGTGGTGTGAAGTTCCCTCTCTCTTTAACTCTGTGCTGTGCATTTGGAGCTGGAAAGGAAGGAAGCCCGTATAAAACCCCAACCCACGTCAGTCTGACCAGCAGCTGTGGGATTATCACTTGCTCATTTATCAGGTTCAGCAGCTGGGAATACTATAGATTGCTTCACTTAATTAACTCCCCAGCATTTTCAGAGGCTTCAGACATTGCTAGAACTGAAACCTTTCCTGATTTCAGTGCCCTGCACTCTAGTGTTCCGAAGTCTGAAATGCTTTAGCATTTAGGTTTCTGGGATTCTGATACAAGGCACTCACGTGAGAATTTCATGTGCCATGATATATAAGGACAAAGACAATAATTGGATATTGTCATCTGCCCTTCATTTATGAACTATGTTAACTGCTTTAACTCATCTTTGTCTCTCATAAAGGTTATGGCCTGACACAGAAAAATGAATATACTTTCCAACATTCTTATTGATGCTTGCTCATATCTTTAAATATTCTTTACAGTAGCCGATCATATTTTGAATGCTGTTAGTTTCTTGACTTCAAGAACTTCCTAAGGCAATAATTTCCTCAGTCTAATCATATGTTGCATAATGCAGTTCCTTGTACTCATTTTAAACTCCTGCCTTTGTTCATTAACTGTTCTTCATCTTTCTGTTAGGAGATGGGGAGAATACATATTTCCTAATTATCTTCTCCAGATGACTCTTTATTTTATATATACCTGACATTTCTTCTCCTATTTTTCTCCTTCTTATAGTAATAATGTCCATGATTGAAGTTGACGTAGGCCATGTGTCACCAATAGCTTTTTGGTGGAGGCAGATGACACCAATATGAGTTTCTAGATCTAACCCTACTTTTACTGTGTCTTCTTCCTCTGTACACAGACCAAATGTTCTTTCTTTCTCTTTCAAGAAAGGCAGCTTTCCATTGTAGCACACAGACAAAAATAATGGTTTTCATTCTTTCATGCATCCTCTGATTCTAACAACTTTCAATGTGATTTATTTCAGAATTTCTCTAAATTCAAGATACTCCTGCTTTTACTCACCCTCGTGGTTGTTTTTGGAAGTGGCATTGTGCATTGACTCAGCACATGCACACTGACTTGAAATGTTAAGACCAGGTTTGAAGATTCTTTCTGGGACTTGGAATAACATATTGGTCACAAAGAGTGATAATTTTTTGCTTTTATTTATTTGAAGGAAAAAAAACAACGCTTTCCTTCATTTCCTTATATCATATTCTAACAGTGCCCTTACTTATTTGTCAGTATGTGGAGTCAGGGGCCAAGCTTTTCAGGGCTGCCTGTTCCGTCGTACCTAGATGTCAGAGAAATACACAATATTACTTCACCATTTTCTCCTCCTAGTAAATGCAAGCAAGGGGTCCATTTTTTAAAGGTCTTTTGTCGGAGAGACCCTTTACAGGGATTAACCCCATCCTGATGTTCTAGCAGCAATTCCTCCCTAGCCTGTTGGTGACTTGATCCTCAGAAATGTAGGAATCCCATTTCCAGGCAGATTGCATTTATGGGCTGAACAGGGCCCATGTTCCCAGGCCCAGCTGTCCTCATGGGGTGAATGAAAGAATTAACTGGATTCATTCATTTTTGTGTGCTTAATCTGAAAGCCTCTTATCAAGGCTGAATAGAGCGCTTGTGCACATCGGTTCCAGAAGGTAATTTGCTGTCTCTGTAAATTTGTGTGGAAGAAATTGTCCTGTTAATTGACATGGAAGAAGAAATCACTGCAGAATTTTCTAGGCCCAGCATCAGCCAGGACATGGCTTACACACCATGGCTCATTCATGCACATTTTTCCCTCTCAGACAGCTGAAGTTAATGAGCTGAATACATGAGACAGCAGCTCATGTCTTGTCTCTAGGTAACATGTGAAAAATCCCATCCTTTCCGTTCTTTTTACATCTCTGTGCTTATTTATACACAGTTACCTATAGAGCATGCAGAACAGTCTATTATTATCGCTGCCAGCTCCAATAGTGTGATATCCAGGAAATTCAGGCATGAACTGCAGCCCTATTCTGCTACTTGCTGCACAAGTACAGACCAGAAAGGACTATGCTCAAAAACATCAGCATAGACGTTCCATATGAGAATTAGACAAATGGAGCATATAGACAGGCAGGGGAAAACAAGGAAACAATGCAGCAAGAAAAGGGGGAGTTTTCTGTATTGTGCTGACTGGCCATCCAGATCACAGAATCTTAACTCCTTTGCAAGTACCTGTAGGCTGCTATTAGGTTGGCCATTAGCAGTCTGGTCACCAAGCTAATCAAGCCCAGCTCCTCCCACCTCTCTTCATATGTTAGATTCTCAGCCCCACCTTAGAACTCCTTTATTACACTCTCCCCAGTTTCTTGATAGCTTTCTTATACTGGGGCCCATGAAACTGTAGATAGCACACCAGAGGCAGTACCGACCAGAAGGCAGTGCTTACTGCCTTGGACCTGCTCACTGTAGTCTTGCTAAAGCAGCCCAGGATGTGGCTGCTTTGCAACTTGCTGTCCACCAAGGGCTCCAGGTCTGTATAAAAGTATGGTCGTGCCACACAAAGATTAGCAAAAGTGAAGCCGATTAGGTACAGACACCTGCTGAATTAGAAAAATTGCTGTCACAGCTCAACCAGGTAAGAGGGATCACCAAGTTTGGACAGGGCAGGCGTGACAAGCCTTGGTGCTGAGGTCTGGCAAACTCAGTACAGAGCTCACGGCCTGTTACTAGTAATGGCAATACCATGTTACAGGGCCATGTGGTTATAGTATGACAGACAGACTGGTATGAAGTCTTCTTTCTTGCTTCCCATTCATTTCCACCCTTCTCAGTCCAGTCCCCCTACCCCAACAGGGTATTTTTTCAGGGAAAGTTGTTGGAAAATGTTTTGACAATATTTTGGAGGGAAAACTGTATGTATTTTTGGTAACACTGATTTGCTTGCTCTTTACTACCTGGACCACCAGACAAAGCCTTTAGTCAGCAAGGGCTGAAATGTGACCTGGGCCAGTGCAGCAGCACATACTTTGTGATGTACTCAACACACCTTTGAAACTAATGACCCTGCAGCACAGTAAATCTATGCATTTGTTTTACAAAAGTAAATAACAGCTATGAATCTCCTTCTCTGGAGCATGTTTTACTGAAGCCATAAAATGCTGCGACACAGTCTGCTTCACAGCAAACCTAAGGTAAAAGCCAAATATCCCTTATGCCATAAAGCCAGAGCTCTGGAGTAGCGCTCTGCCCGCCTGCCACAGTACAGGATTGCCATCTGCAGGGCAGCCTGGCACCCAGCTGTCCTGGAGGCTGGCAGGCTCCTGATCCCCATGCGTATCCGTCAGAAACGTAGGAAATGAGAGCACTGCCACAGCCAGGAGAGAGGCTGTTCCGAAAAATGCATGTATCTAAACTGTACCTGCATTAAGAAAAACTGTGGTGTTCTACATAGTCACAGAATTTGCAGCCAGCCTGACACAGGAATTACTATTATGTTTCCTAAACATGGTCCTATTCCCCCCAGTAACTTTTGCAGTTTATGCATATGTTGCTGGCAATGCAGGAGGGAGATGAACAAGCTGAGGAGGTCACCTGCAGAATAGCTAAGCTCTCCTTTCCATCTAGGGGTCAAACAGCTCTCTCTCTTTGAAGGCAGGATCTATGCCAAAGGCATCTCATTAGTGTACACAGTTTGCTTTCTTTGCAGAGATGTAGGTGGGGAAGTATATCAAGCCATGCTCTGGTAACAAACGTCCGCTGTAGTCCAGTCATAAAATAAAAGGGGATGGTCTGGTCCCTAAGGATGGGGCAGGTTTCCATCACACTTACATTCTTTTTCTGTCTACTCCACAGACACAGTTTTACCTTGGACAAGTCACCTCCCAGTTCCCTATTTGCAACACCAGAAGAACAGTCCCATTTTTCTCTTGTTCTTGCAGTGTCTAGGTGTTTACATGCCTGGAGGGATTCCTAGTCTTTGTGTCTGTACTGTTCCTGCAAAAATGCTTGTGGTGTCTCACTGCCCTGGAGCAGTGACAGAGAATCATAGAATTATGGAATCATAGAATCATAGAATGATTTGGGTTGAAAGGGATCTTTAAAGATCATCTAGTTCAACCACCCCACCGTGGGCAGGGACACCCTCCACTAGACCAGACTGCTCAAAGCCCCATCCAACCTGGCCTTGAACACCTCCAATGATGGGTTATCCACAACATCTCTGGGCAACCTGTTCCAGTGTCTCACCACCTTCATCATAAACAACTTCTTCCTTACATTTAATCTAAACCTATCCTGTTTCAGTTTAAATCCATTGCCACTCATGTTGTCACTACACTCACTGATAAAGAGTCCCTTCCCGTCTTTCCTGTAGGCCTGCTTTAATTACTGGAGTGCCACTATAAGGTCTCCCCAGAGCCCTCTCTTCTCTAGGCTAAACAACCCCAACTGCCCCAGCCTGTCTTCACAGGAGAGGTGCTCCAACCCTTTGATCATCGTCCTGGCCTTCCTCTGGACCTGCTCGAGCAAGTCCATGTCTTTCTTATGCTGGGGATCCCAGAGCTGGACGCAGTACTCCAGGCGGGGTCTCACGAGAGCCAAGGGCAGAATCCCCTCCATCAACCTGCTGGCCACACTTCTCTTGATGCCGCCAAGGAATGGATTGGCTTTCTGGGCTGCAAGTGCACACTGTCAGTTCATATTCAGTTCTTCACCCATCAGTACTCCCAAGCCCTTCTCCGCAGAGCTACTCTCAATCCACTCATTGCCCAGCCTGTATCCATGATTGGCATTGCCCCAACCCATGTCCACAACCTTACATTTGGCCTTGCTGAACCTCATGAGGTTCACATGGGCCCACCTCTCTAGCCTGTCAAGGTCCCCCTGAATGGCATCCCCTCTCTTTAGAGTATCAACCGCACCACTCAGCTTGGTGTGATCAAGACATGGTACTTGTTGCTAAGTTAACAATACCTGTCAGAAATATATCTTGTTAAATACACTGAGAAACACACAGCTTCTTCACAACTTTACCCTGATTGCATACCCATAGCCACTGTGCTCCACAGTGCTTTGCTGTTGTATTTGGTTGGTGTGGCAAACTTTTGGTAGCAAGGTGGGCTACAGGGGTGGCTTCTGTGAGAAGCTGCTAGAAGTTCCTCCTGTGTCTGACAGAGCCAATGCCAGCCGGCTCCAAGATGGACTCACTGCTGGCCAAGGCCAAGCTCATCAGTGACAGTGGTAGCACCTCTGGCATAACATATTTAAGAAGAAGAAAAAAAACCCTGTGCAACAGCAATTTCAGGTGGAGAGAGGAGTGAGAATATGTGAGAGGAACAGTTCTGCAGACACCAAGGTCAGTGCAGAAGGAGGGGGAGGAGGTGCTCCAGGTGCCAGAGCAGAGATTCCCCTGCAGCCCATGAAGACCATGGTGAAACAGGTTGTCCCCCTGCAGCCCATGGAGGTCCATGGTGGAGCAGATATCCACCTGCAGCCCATGGAGGACCCCACACTGCACAGAGCAGGCAGAGAGTGACTCTGAGACTCCCTTCTGTCTCCACAGTGCACAGCACACAAGCCCCCAGTGATCTGAGACCTCCACATGGTGCTTGTCTTGTCGCACTGGTCAGCAGAGATGGACACCTTCCCCAGCACCAAGGTCAGGCTGACAGCCCTATAGTTCGCTGGATCCTCCTTCCAGCCCTTCTCATAGATTTGCTGACTTCCAGTCAACTGGGACCTCCTCAGTCAGCCAGGACTGCTGATAAATGATGGAAAGTGTCTTGGTCAGCACTTCCACCAGTTCCCTCAGCACCCTTGGGTGCATCCCATCCAGCCCCAACCAGCATGTGTGTCTAAGTGGTGTGGCAGGTCTCTAACCATTTCCCCTTGGATTATGGGGGCTTCACTTTTCTCCCTGTCCCCATCTTCTAGCTCAGGGGGCTGGGTACCTGGAGAACAACTGGTATTATTATTAAAGACTGAGGCAAAGAAGTCACACCACACTCCATTGCATTGTTGCCTTGCCTGCCAAGGTTCACACACAAACACATGGGTCTCACCTGGAGTGGGAGAGTTTGAAGATTCAGCCTTAAAACCACCTTACTAAAAGAGAATTTTGGTAATGTCTGTTACATACTCATAGTTATTTTCCATTCTATTAACAAGCTGGTCAACTTATTTTCCATTTGATTCTGGAAATTCTGTGTGCTAGCATCCCTAAAACACGTCAGATGATGGATTTACAGTGCAGTGCTCCTTGTCCTAATGTTTCTATAAAATAATCACCCTGATTTACTTATGTGACTAGTTCCACCTTATCAGCTGGCCGTAACCTTACAGACACAAATATATCAATAACCAGCCAAGACCAATATGAAGTAACTACACTGGAAAAGAGACCTTAAAATGAAATAAATAAATAAAATAAATTTTGTAATATGGAAGAACAATCCTCCTTAACTTTATACCAGTTTGCACACCATCTGGATAACCCCAGCTGAGATCAGTGGCTGTACAACAGCTGAAGGGTTAATGCCTCACTACCCCTTGATATGAAGATTACAGTCTTTTGCTGCTCTCATTCTGCCTAGGTCTTTCCTACCGACATTTTTGATAACATGATGTGAAATAATCTCAGCTATCCTGAAGCTGTCAGTAGATAAGAACTTTTGTAGAAATGGGCAAGACCACTTGCAAACACCTACGTGTGAAATGATCCATAGTGCTCAGCAGTACATTATCACAAATTTCTCCTTTTCGTGGAGTGTTGCAGTGTAACCCTATTGTAATGAAACGTGACACACACCATCACTTCTTGCATTGACAGTGAGCAGTGCCTTTTCCTCCCAGTCTGCTTTTGGCAGAGGGAAATGAGTTATGTGCAGGAAAGTTGCTCAGATGACAGTGCGATATCACATTAGCCATATTTCACCTTTAATTGTGGTCATTACTTTCCTAGAGTTTCTGATACAGCTCTTCCTATGGCTCTGTAGCTCTGCCATAGCTGCCAGTAAAGGGGGGAACTATGTATTTCTGTGTATTTTGCCATGAGAACTGCCATTAATGCCCCATAAAGTCAGTAGAGACACACCCCAATTGACAGCAGAATTTACAACTGCACAAAGGATTTCAGGGATCAGTTTACATGTCCAGGAAGAGAAGAGAAGAGAAGAGAAGAGAAGAGAAGAGAAGAGAAGAGAAGAGAAGAGAAGAGAAGAGGAAGAGGAAGAGGAAGAGGAAGAGGAAGAGGAAGAGGAAGAGGA
>VXBL01008317.1:56178-78845 GCA_013400195.1 Aramus guarauna | reverse complement strand
GGGGGGGGGGGGGGGGGGGGGGGGGGGGGGGGGGAGGTTGGCTGCAGCAAGAATCAAGGGAGACAGCATTAGTAGGAAGAAAAAGAAAATTTACCAATGTCACAGTGACTTTGGTCTAACTTCTGTCTGTCTTTTCTGTGATACCAGTCTGTAGATTATTCTCAAATGGCTTTAAGCTGAAGGAGGGAAGATTCAGATTAGCTGTTAGGAAGAAATCCTTCCCTGTGAGGGTGCTGAGGCCCTGGCGCAGGGTGCCCAGAGAAGCTGTGGCTGCCCCTGGCTCCCTGGCAGTGTTCAAGGCCAGGTTGGATGGGGCTTTGGGCAACCTGGGCTAGTGGAGGGTGTCCCTGCCCGTGGCATGGGGGTTTGGAACTGGATGGGCATTAAAGTCTCTTCCAACCCAAACCAGTCTGTGATTCCATGATTAAATGGAGGTTTTAGTGCCCAGTAAGCCACAAGGATCTTGAAAGACCACTTCAAAAAATGTGTCTGACGGCACAGTACATGTAAAGACATAAAGAATTTTACAGTCATGTATGTAAAACTCTTTGCTTGTCACTGAAAGGCCTTTGTGGGGGAGGAAAGTTCAATGTGCTGATAATTGCTTCAAATACAAACCACAAATGCCAGTGGCTCTATTTCATCAGAGCAGCTTAATGCTTTCCATATAGTCACATGCTGAGGGACAGTGACGGTTTCTAATTTTTGGCACTTTTAGCTAAGGTGATTATCCTGCACTCTTTGCATTTGTCCACTGGGCTTTAATAGTTGGCACATCAAAGAGTGAAGCTGGATCAATCAAAAATTTCTTTCATGAGGCATAATGATAGCAGAAGAGAGGGTAAGAGAAAAATGTTCAGTCAAGTTCTGAGAAATGCATAAAATTCTCAACAAAACTTTGGAAGCTGGATAATGCTATAGCTAAAAAGTGTTCTACCCCTATCTCAGTTAATAACTGATATTTGTACCAAAACAAAAACTTTCAAGAATCTCAAAAATCCAACTGAAAATCACCGCAATACCAATTTTTCACTGGCCAGAACAAGTCCTTGTCAACTTGACTTAATTTTCGAGTTCATAGCTTTTACTGGTCAAGAAAGTGAATATCACTCAACAGCTTAGAAGAAACTAAGGATTACAGGTCACTCACGAAATTATAATGCAATTTCCAGAATACATTGGGAAGGTGAAAGGTGAACAAGATAGAGTAAGAAAGTGTAGCAGGTACAATGACTATTCAAAAGTGTAACCATGTTCGACATTTGCCACTGCAAAAGGCGTCTTCTTGCCATCTCTGGTCCGCACACTTTGGTTTTGCCCTGCAAGGAGCCTGGAGAAGGCCAGCAGAAATGGTAGTCCTCACGGAAGCACATCTTCTGTGATTCCACTCACAGTGTGACAGCTGAGGAGGACGACACCAGCACTGTTCAATGCTCAGCAGCATAGTGAGTGAGCTGCAGCAAGCCTACAGACTCTGAACGTGTGTGTTGACTTTGCCAGCCGTATAGGTTTTACTTGTACAGCTAGGGGAATGAAGACAGATGAGAGCCCTCACTGAAGCCGCTGCATCAGTGTATTCACTAAAACAGGTGCAGTTGTGATCGCAAAGGCCAACTGACCTGCCAGGCCAACTTATTTCCCTTTAGGAAGTGGTTTGGGGTATGTAATCCTCTGCACTGCTTCAGTCTTCACTAACTACATCTACTAGTCCTCTGTGCTCAGAGAAGGTGTTCAAGGAAATGCAAAATGATGAGTGGTAGATGGGGGTCAAGTTGGGGATTGTCTGAATCATCTTAACCTGTACAAGTCCATGGGATCCCACGGGCTGCATCTGTGGGTTTGAGAAAGCTGCTGGCATCTATACAGGATGCTGTCATCTGTGAATGTTTGAGGAGAAGAAGGAGGTCTTCTGTGACTGAGGAGAAGAAAATATCCTCCATCTTCAAAAAAGGCCAAACGAATGATGTGGGGAACTACAAGTGGATCAGTTCTCACTTTGGGGCCCGGGAAAATCAGAGAGGGAATTCTACTAGAGAACATTTCTGGGCACATGAAGGAGGAGGTGACTGGGAACAGCCAGCATTCATTTACCAAGGGTAAATCACATCTGATCAACTTCTAGGATAAAATGACTGGATTTGCGAACAAGAGGAGAACTGTGGACATCATTCACATTCACATGGGCTTTTTACACCATCTCCCTCAATACTCTTGTATCCAAGGTCATTGAGAAGGTGCCAAAATGAGACTTGAGGCAAGTTCAGCCTGTAAGTCCCACCTGAATTACCCTTTGATGCTCTGACCTTTCCCAACAATACGAGCAGAGTGGTGATGCATCTCCCTCAGTGCAGGTCCTGTCAAAAACTTTTCCTCATTCAAAATGTACTCATTGAAATAGTGTGTAAACAGCTCCTATTCCACCTTCAGGGATTATGCTTACTCTTCCCAAAGTGGACATGTGTTTGGAGCCCTAAACACAGAGCATTGCCACTAGAGCAACCCACTGGAGGACGGTGTCCCTACAGAGGCTGAGCTCCCAATGGGTTCTGCAGCCTTCCTCTCTAAGTGAAGATGTGCAGTGGAAGAGATCTAACCCCCTTGCTGTCTGACACCCTCCCCACCTTGCAGGATGCTGCTCGAGGAAGCCCATTTGGCCCATTTCTCCTACTCGGTCCTTTCCATTAAACACACTTGCATTAGTAAGCCCAGCATCACAGATCCACAGTGGTGAGAAACCTGTTGCTAGGCAACACGAAACTTCACAGTGGCATTCCAGTTCCTCTCTGATGAAGTTGACAAGAAAGTGATTTCTAAGTTTCTTTTACATTTATTTCTTATTGTTACTTGCAATGGGAAGAGAGACAAGATAAATGAGGCCAGAATTTTTGAATGATGCAAAGAGAAGATGGACAGTAAAAAACACTCCATGAAGAAATAAAGAGAAGACCAAGAAGTGATGGAACGGGGGACAAGAATTAAAGGAGCAGTAGCTGCGCTTGAGGAGTGGTGGAAAATGAACATGCATAGGGTGTGCTGTCTTCACACAGAAGTCAGCATTCCACAAAAAGAAAAGACAAACCAAACACAGAAAACACAATATCAAATTCAGGAACATGTTACTTAGGAGGAAATTATGTAACCAAAAGGAAAACCATACCCATTAAAAACTGGGAGAAACAGTAGCAGGGACTGGCAGTGATTTTACTTCACACCTCTCAGCACATGAACTTTCCTTTTTGTTGTAGATTTGCCAATAGTAAGGTGCTGGGCATACGATTAATCCGTACTGCACGCCTGTGAATTGCATGTAGAAAGCCCAGCTTTACACAGCGTTATGGTCAGAAGACACCTTGGCTGTCGAGCATCTCGCCCACGTCCCACGGGCTGATCGTTTCTGCCATGATGGGTAAATTATTCCCCCTCACCAGCCCAGGCGGCCCTAACTCCCTGCATCAGCCTTATCATTTTTTCTCCACTTCTGTCCCCACAGTTTTTCCAGGTGAAATAGCCAGTTGTGAGCAGTTTCCTGCAGCGGACTGCTGTGCAATTACAGTCAGAGCTGGCAGCCGGTGCTGAGCAGCCCGTGCAGCTGGCCAGCGGGAACTGCCTACTGCCGCCTGGGCACGCAGCAGCCATTCGTCACATCCTTCCTCTGCTGAGTACCATGGGCACACCGAGACGCCTTCCTCACAAGAGGCCACTGAAGTAGGCTAAGAGCAGAACAAGGAAGCTGAGCACCATTCTTCAAGAGAGTTATTAACCATGCCAAAGATCAGGCAAATGGGACAGGCAGAATGCCATAAGCTAGGACGCCCAAGGCGCTGTACTACGGTGCGTTGCCAGACCCATTCATTTTCTGTCAGATCATGCCAGAGCAAAGGCAAACTCCCCCTGACAACTATGAAAAGGCTCCTCTTCTTTTTCCAGAGCCTAGTTTTTGAAAGATCTGGGCATCAAATCTGCATAGCCCAAGCCTGCTTAATCTTGCAGCACAGAGGCATGCTGCACGACTGAGGCATTTCTCTCAGCAAAAACCCACCAGTCCTCTGCTTACTGGGGAAGCTGGGCCATGCTGGAGACAGGCTACAGGTGGCACTAGGCTACGTTGTGTAACAACCTCACACTATTTTTCCACCTTGGACTGTTTTCCCCATGTCTTGTATCTCAGAGTTGCACAGCCTTATGAATCCTAGAGAACTGAAAAATATTTATAAGCTGACCTACCTCACTGCAAAGCAAATATTGGCATATGCACTATTCTGCATCCCCAGAACTCCCATGGAAATGTGGGGGGCCACAAAGTCTGAGGCATGCACCTCCTCCCGGGGAAACCCCAACTCACGGCTGCTGTTAAAGCCAGGTCATACATTCCTACAGAAGTTATAAAGTCTTTTTCTTGATTTTAGCATAGGACTTTAAATTCAAGCACCACGATACAATGAGTTCTTAAACATTCAGGTTTACTCTGCTCCCCCCACTCTGTGTATTCCCTGTGTCATCTCGAAGCTAGCCAAGAGAAGCGTCAGGTTTTCTCCAGACCAACTGCCCTTTCTGTCACTGTTGCCCTACATTTGCAAACTTCTGTTTTACTTGAGCACCCTGCTTCTTCTGTCGCATTACACACTAGCTGAGCACTGAGCAACACACCTGGTGAGCAAAGCAGTGCATCACGACCACTTGTGCATCGCACGCTGCCACCACAGCTGAGCCTCTTCCTGTTCCCCACAGACCTCCTGGAGGCTGCTGCAGAGGATCTCCCTGCTCACGCATTAAATTTGGGTGCATTTGCAGAAATTACAGTGGGGCTACTCAATGCACTTGAGACACAGCAGGAAGCCTGACTCTGGTTATCTCCAGCTGAAAATATTAATTCTCGATTCTGAGCTGCAGTGAGGGGATTCAGACTTCTAGAGGACTAGGTTACCGGTGAACGGCTTCAGTTTATTTCTTTCATGCTAACAAATGCTGTCTCTCCTGTTTTGTATAGAGGGTAAAGAAGTTAACACTAAAGCAGACAAACGACATGATATTTATGAATACATGAGTTATGAAAAGTAATTCATTTTGCAGTCAATATTAATTGAACGAGTATCATAAATATAGATACTATACCTACTTGAATAATTTAGAAATGCTTGTCATTGTCATTGGCAACAGTCAAGGTGTTTGTCTATGAATATTCTTACAGTATCAAGATATAATGCTGAATAATGCACATGTTAAACTATGAATGTTAATGATAGTTTAATTCTTAATTTCTGAGGCCTTTATAAATGTGATATTAGCTTTGAAATGCCATCATATTCATAGTGCTTAATCTGATAATACATATTATTATTTATGCAATGTAATGTTGGTTATAAGGTAGAGCTTTCCAGTGATTTTTACTGTCATTTAGTGAAGGCTTGAAGTACAGAGATAATTGATTAAATGCTGGCTTTTGAAATGTATAAATGACTATTATTATTTCTATAAGATAAAGTTACTGTAACATGTTAAATAAAGATATATATATATATTGTGCATGTTCTTTGCAATACTATCCACTCTAGGTAAGTTTAATCTGGTCTTTTCTCATCGCTGTTTCATGAGGTATAATGAGGTATTAACTCTGTCCATTTTTTATTCTTTGTAATGAGCCACAGGCTTTGGCTAGTCTGGCAAAAAGGAGGCTGAGGGGTGACCTCATCGCTCTCTTCAGGGGACGTGGAGAGGGAGGTGCTGAGCTCTTCTCCCTGGGATCGGGGGATGCCTGGGAATGGGTCAAAGCTGTGATGGGGGAGGTTCAGACTGGATATTAGGAGGCATTTCTTTACCGAGAGGGTGCTCCAACCCTGGAACAGGCTTCCTGGAGAGGTGGTCGGTGGCCTGAGCCTGTCAGTGTTGAAGAGGCATTTGGACACTGCTCTTAACAACAGGCTTTAATGGTTGGTCATCCCTGACGTGGTCTGGCAGCTGGACTAGGTCCCTGCCAACTGAAATCTATTCTATTCTATTCTATTCTATTCTATTCTATTCTATTCTATTCTATTCTATTCTTGCTCTGCTCTGCTGTTTTCTAACAAGGTAACACTTTCTGTCGACATGGGGAGAGCAGTGGATGTCATTTACCTGGACTTCAGCCAAACACTTCAGCCAAACCAGGTGACACATAATGCAATTTCTCACTGGACAACTGTATACAACCACACAGACTGCCCCAGAGCTGCCCTGCCCCTCCCCTTTTATGCTGAGCATGATGTCATACGGTATGGAATACCCTTCTGGCTAGTTTGGGTCACCTGTCCTGCCTGTGTCTGGTCCCAGCTGCTTGTGAAATTTAACTCTATCCTAGCCGAAACCAGGACAATAATGCAGTGTATGCACAGCTGTTTCAATATTAGCAATTCACAACATGATAGTGCGGTCAAGTATCCAAAATTCAAGAAAGTTCGGCTCTACAAAATTCCACATTTTCTCTTAACATTTCCACAACTCAGATACAGCGCAGCCCCCAGCCCTGGGCAACCCTGAGAAATGCTTTGCTGGTCCTTCTTGAGTCCTGAGGAGATGCTGCCCATCGATGCAATGTCTGTGCACTGAAAATGAATTTGCCACAGCTTCCACAACTAAAAAATATTGTATTACCTCATCTATGTCCAGAAATATGAAGTGCCTTAGCACCATTGCACCACCACCCCCTGAATTGTTCTCATAGCAGATCCTGGCTTTGCTCCAGCAGGATTTCCCTTTATATTATGCTACAGTTTACAGAATGGGAATGACTGTTCTTTAGACATTTTTTTCCCCACATATATGGAAACAATTTAAGGAAGAGTAGGAGGAATAAAAACCATTGTTATTGTTTTCTACTGGACTAGATAATGAAAAGACCATCAATATTCAATTGCAAAATGACTGCTCCATATAAGCAAATAAGAGAAGGACTTAGGTTTTTTGAGACAGCTATGAGAAATTGCATACTTGAAATACACTCAGACATGTTCTTGATTTCCTATTCTGTAGACCCATGCCTCAAACACTATTAAAATGCATTAAAACTTGGCATTGTTGGTCTTCTGAGCATTTCTAAAGATTCAAAAACAGCTATAAAAGAAGGAAAATAATGAAAGTGTTGTAAAAGGGCACACCTCCATTCGTCACTGCCTCACATTCCCATCAGGATGTAGCACACAAGGCAATCTCCAGGACTTCCCATCACAATTACTGAGCTCAGCAATTAGGACAAATGAGAAGTAGAATAATTTCCAGCAACCTTTCAGGTTGTTAAAATTGAATGAAGGATGATGAACAAGTATATACAGAGGATACAATTAAACAGTCACATTCCATCTGTCAAGGACATAGTGAAAAATAATTGCATAGCTGTATAGAACAATCTAAATATCTATGGATGCAAATCAAAATATTCAGGACTCAGACAGCAAAAGACAACAGCTGTTTCTTTATCAAAGAGAATAAGAATAAATTTTTGTTTTTAAGAAAAGCCAGTTGATTTAAACAGAAATCTTCTGCAACATAAGGAGTGGGAATGTACATATAAAGGGGAAAGCAGACAGTGATCTTTACTTAAGAAGACCACAGTAGGCTCCAAAATCAGACCTACAGCAGTCTATCTCTAGTAAAACTGCAAAATTAAAGGGTCAGGATGGACATAAACTGTCCTCTGGTCCGGTTCTGACCTGCTGCAGCTCAGATGGGATTTCCCATTGTCCTGGTTTCAGCTGGGATGGAGTTAATTTTCTTTCTAGTAACTTGAATAGTGCTGTGTTTTGGGTTTAGGATGAGAATAATGTTGATAACACACTGATGTTTTAGCTGTTGCTGAGCAGTGCTTACACTAAGTCAAGGACTTTTCAGCTGCTCATGCTTGCCGTCCAGTCAGTAGGCTGGAGGTGCACCAGAAGCTGGGAGGGGACTGGGTCAGGACAGCTGATCCAAACTGGCCAAAGGAGTACTACATACTGTACGATGTCATGCTGAACAAAAAAAAAAAAAACAATCAGGGGAAGTTGGCTGGGGGGAGGTGACGGCTGCTGCTTGAGAACTGGCTGGGCATCAGTCAGCGGGTGGTGAGCAATTGCATTGTGCATCACTTGTTTTGTATATTTTTATATTTTTTCCCTTCCTTTTTTTGTCCTATTAAAGTGTCTTTATCTCAACCCAAAAGTTCTACCTTTTTTTCCCCAATTCTCTCCCTCATCCCACTGACAGGGAGGAGTGAGCAAATGACTGTGTGGTGTTTAGCTGCGTGCCAGGTTAAACCGCAACAGTCCTTTCTCAAGCCCAACATGGAGCACAAAGGGTTGAGATAACAACAAATCCAAACAGAGCACATTAAAACAAATTTGTTATAAGCATTCATTATATTTGTTTAACAGTCGCTGCCACGATGTTGATTTATTTGCTCTCAGAGTTGTTGTGCTTGTTCTCAAGGTTCAGTTAGGTAAGACCTTACTTGCAGTAGCCTGGAATTAGAGGACAGGGAAGCCGAGCAGCTGGGATCCCTGTCTAGGAAGGGAGAACTGATAAAGTGATTGGAAAAGGGGCACAAGCCCACAGGCTCTGGTGGTGACTCCTGTCAGGCATGAGGGAAAGTTATCCCTTCAAAGATGTTGTATCTCATCCAGGCAAGTGTGCCACCAAGGAGAGAGGTATCCAGTAGCTGAGGGAATTTGCTGTGCTGGAGATGATTTATGATGACCTGCACAACAAGCAGTTATCCAAAAATCTGGATGAAGTCAAGTGCACACGACTTGTGTGGAATGTAGTGGAAGTGAACCTAACTAGGAATGAGTGGCAGAAGCCCCACATCGTGACTGGCCCAGAGGCTCCATGCATCCTGGGCACAGACTGCCTCAGGAGAGGGTATTTCACAGACCCAAAATGGTATCGATGGGCTTTTGGTATAGCTGCCTTGGACATGGAGGTAATTGAACAGTTGAACATCTCTCAGAGGACCCTTCTGCTGTGGCATTGCTGAGGGTCGAAGAACAACAGGTGCTGATTGCTATCACAATGGTGCATTGGCAGCAATACTGCACCAACAGAGACTCCCTGATTCCCATCCATAAGTTGATTCATCAACTGGAGAGTCAGGGAGGCATCAGCAGAACCCACTCACTCTTTAACAGTCCCATGTGGCCAGTGCAGAAGTCCAATAAGTCCAATGGAGAGTGGACACTGACAGTAGACTATTGTGGCCTGAATGAAGTCACATCATCAATGAGTGCTGCTGTGCCAGACATGCTGGAACCTCAATATGAGCTGGAGTCAAAGGCAGCCAAGTGGTACGCCACAATTGACATAGCTAATGCATTTTTCTCAATCCCTTTGGTAGCAGAGTGCAGCCCACAGTTTGCTTTCACTTGGAGGGGTGTCCAGTATACCTGGAACCGACTGCCCCAGGGGTGGAAACACAGCCCCACCATTTGCCACGGACTGATCCAGAGTGCACTGGAACAGGGTGGAGCTCTGGAGCACCTGCAATATATTGATGACATCATTGTATGGGGCAACTCAGCAGAAGACGACTCTGAGAAAGGGAAGAAAATAGTCCAAATCCTGCTGAAAGACAGTTTCTCCATAAAACAAAGTTGAGGGATCTGCACAGGAGATCCAGCTTGTAGGAATAAAATGGCAAGATGAGCGTCATCACATCCCAATGGATGTGATCAACAACATAGCAGCCATGTCTCCACTGACTAGCAAAAAGGAAACACAGGCTTTCTTAGGCATTGTGGGTTTCTGGTGAATGCACATTCCAAATCACAGTCTCATTGTAAGCCCTCTCTGTCATGTAACCCAGAAGAAGAATGATTTCAAATGGGTCCCTGAGCAACGACAACCCTTTGAACAAATTAAACAAGAAATTGTTCATGCAGTAGCCCTTGGATCAGTCCGGGCAGGACCAGATGTTAAAAATGTTCTCTATACCACATCTGGGGAGAATGGCCCTTCCTGGAGTCTCTGGCAGAAAGCACCAGGGGAGACTCGAGGTCGACCCGTGGGTTTTGGAGTCAGGGGTACAGAGGACCCAAGGGCCACTACGCTCCAACTGAAAAAGAGATATTGGCAGCATAGGAAGGGGTTCGAGCTGCTTCAGAAGTGATTGTTACCGAAGCACAGCTCCTCCTGGCACCCTGACTACCGGTGCTGGGCTGGATGTTCAAAGGGATGGTCCCCTCCACACATCATGCAGCTCATGTTACGTGGAATAAGTGAGTTGCACTGATCACACAGTGGGCTCGAATAGAAAACCCCAATCGTCCAGGAATTCTGGAAGTAATCACAGACTGGCCAGAAGCCAAAGATTTTGGAATGTCACCAGCAGCTTCCAGGAGTGACCACACTCCCACCAGAGATCCTGCCTGGGGTTGTCAGAGCAGCACCTCTTTGTTTGAAATTGTCAACCCTGTTCCAAAGCCACATCCTTCTGTTCTGCAGGGGATGGAACTTGCAGCTGCTTTTACCAACGATGCCTCCTTCTCTCCCTTGCACTTACTGAGGGCAAAGCCCAAAACTGTCGGCATAATGCAGTGCGCTATAGAGGCCAGTTCTGGGCTGTGTTTGTGCTCTGACCTGCGGCATGGCACTCAGACAGCCACTGCCTTTCTGATGGCACCACGTTTCTTCAAGTTACAGTCTTAATTCACTGTAATAAATTTGCTTGTTAGTTTTTGCATATTTTGCATATTTACAGCACCCAGAGAATAAATGCAGCAATAACATACTACATTTTTCATACAGAAAAATTTCTGAATGGTCAGTTAAGTGAAAAACTCATGCAGCCATGAACAGCACTACTATAATGCTTGAGAAACTAATTAATTGAGTGCAAATTCTGAAGCAGTCATTACAGTATATCTTGTTTAGATTTTAGCATTATGTAGGTTCTTCAAATATAACTTTGTTGCTCCTGTGTTTGTATTTCTGGAAGATATTCTTGGTTAAACATATTTTCTAATTCAAAGACATCAGAAAATGAAGAATCCAGCACTTCTCTCCAAAGTTGGTTCCAGTGCTTAGTTATGCTCGGTATTAAATTCACAGACAAATGAGGTATATACCAATTTGTGCAAGCTAAGCTGACAGCCTCTGAGCATTCTGCAGTTTTGCAACCTGGGTTGTTGACACAGACCCGGGTGGCTGCATGCTCTCCCTTCCAGGAGGCATAGAATTTGGTCTCTTCGTTTGGCATTGTTCCACTAGAGGCAATGCAAACCTACTCTGACTGGCTTGTAGGTAAATATAAGAAGCTATTGCACTATTGCAAGTTTTCACATTTGCAGTATTCATCAGGACACAGTGTGGAAATAAGTCACTAAAACATTCTCCCTAGCCTGTTGGCAATCTGTTCTAGACTTTCTAGATAGCTGCCTAACTGCAATTAATTTGACACAAGATACTCTAGCATGAACAACACACCTCCAAGATAGTCACAACTTGGAGGTGTGTTGTTTACACTAGAGTATCTTGTCAGAGAAAAAACACTGGTCAGAGGAAAAACAAAAGCTCATGCAAAATGAACTCTTCACTGGGAATGTCATTGAAGTGGAGTCTGGTCAGAATAAATCAAGGAACCTTAGTTTTATTTTTCACTCCATTCTGTTAACTGCAAATACATAAATAAAATGAGTGCAAGGTGCTTTATGTAAATAAAACTGATAATCCAGACTCAGTGCACTCTATAATCCTGTTAAAACTACCTGATTTTCTATTACTTTAAGTGTATATACTTTCAAAGGAATACAGGGAATTCTTTGTGAAAATTACTATTAAAGCTAGCACTAATATTTAATGATACTCTGAATATAACCTTACTCAGTGGGAAGCATTTTTGTTGGCCTGGATTACTCAGTAGAACAAGTAACCAGGTCTTTAATTAATCACGGTTGAGTTGTTACCTCACAGTTTCTCAGGGTGATATTTATACTCTGCTTGTTACCCTGAAATTGTTATGCAAATTTCTCCATTTGTAGGAGTAAAATTAGCACTAGCAGCACTATCTGCTACCAGCCGAAGATTTAAACAGGATTTGGTGAGGCCACTTGTGTTATATGTGATTCAGATTGACTTCTGTACTGACAGTCATGGCATGAGCATTTCATTTTACAAGGAATTTATATTTATTATATACTATATATAGATTATACATTATATGCATGTACATAATGTGTATACTATATAATACAATATGGTTGTAATTATAATAATACAATTATATTTATAATGGAATCAATAAATTATATATATGAATTAGTATTATTTGTTATACAAGTACAGATCAACCACATGCTTTCTGAATCTTTCCTGAGTAGGGGCTTATACTCAGCAGACCAAGTCTATAGTGGGCTCGATGACTTCTGGACATCATTCCTGCCACCCTATCTATGATACCTGTTTCTCAAAAATAACATTTTCCTGTCAATTAGGTCAAGAGAGATGACAGTAGTTGGGGGCATTTTTGGTTGGGTTGTGTGTGTGTGTGTGTGTGTGTGTGTGTGAGTTAATTAGAATTCTCTAATCCCTTCCTTTTCCTTGCAGATTGAACTGTGAGGATCTCTTTTGGCTACAACCTTATTTCTAAACAAGGCTCAGAACTCATGACATGAGTTAGCACTGTATAATAAATTAAGATATAAGAAATCTAATTACCTCAGGTTTTATTTACTTTTATTTTCTTGGTAAGCTAGCTCCTACTTATTTGCAGTTTTTGGTCTTCTCATTTTGATGCTACAAATCTAGCTTTAATTCTAGTAAGGCCTGTAGCCTGAAATAGAGAAGCCAAAATAGAGAAGCTTACTTTGTAAATGACAGGGATTTACAGGTTATCAAAGGCAAATCATGAGTGAGTGATTTGATTGCCTTCTATGCTGAGATGACAGGCTCTGTGGGTGAGGGCTGATCAGTGGACTTTGTTAGCTTTGATTTTAGCAAGGCTGTTGACATATTTTCCCATTTCTAGTGGAGGGTGTCCCTGCCCATGGCAGGGGGTTGGAACTAGATGGCTTTAAAGTCCCTTCCAACCCAAACCGTTCTGTGATTCTGTGATAAAATCCAAGTGGCCAAACTGGCAAAAATGGGTTTGATGGGTGGACTGCAGTGAGTGTGGAAAATTTGCTGACCTCTGGTTTTCGAAAGCAGGGGATTAGCAGAACAATGTCCAGGTGGCAGGTATTTATGAGTTGTGATCTTCTGGATCCTGGTGCCAATGTTGTTAAACCTCTTCATTAATGATCTGGGTGGTGGGACAGAGCACACTTTCAGCAGACCCGTGGGTGGGCCCCAAAACAGCCCCAGAACAGGCAGGGCACCTGGATGGGCACAACACGTTGAAATGAAACTTGATCTTGTGCGTGGGCTGTCAGTATCTAAGGTAAGAAAATGCTAGAGGGAAAAGCGTAGCTAATTGAAACTAGGCAGTGGACTGAAGGCTTCATTAGAAAGATATCTTTCAGAAACTGTGTAAGTAAACAACATGAGACAGATAACTGAAAGGATTGTTTTGCTTTGTTTTTCAGCTTGTTGGTAGACCCAGTCCGACTACATCAAATACACCCCCACAACAGAGATCATTGCAAGATCAGGTTTGGGAAAGAGCCTGGACAAGAAAGAATCAAGTTCCTTTAATAAAAGTACAAGAGGTTTATTAGGATTTCAAGTATAGGAAGAAGAAAGGGTGGGGAAATCTTTAGAAGAAACTTATACATGAATTAAAGTAGAACACTCAGTTTTCAAAAATCAGGAAAACATGAATTTATGGCCAGAATGGTGAGAATAAAGAATATTTCAGATTCATCAACTGCAATAATCTAATGAGGATGTCTCTGTCACAGTTTGCAGAGTTGTCATATGACTAATTATAATTCTGACCTCTTTTGGTAAGAAACAGGTACTATATGGGAAACTTTTACAGAAGTTGATACAGAAACATGATTCAAGGTCCAGAATATCTGGTTTTGAGCATATGAAAATGTTTGGTTTAAATGTTGGGGTGAATTTTCCAGGCAGAGGGAGGGAGGGAGAGGTCCTGATCAACTACTGAACTGAGTGATCGACTGAAATGAAAGGTCTTTGCATCACACCTCTCTGCTCTTTCTTCGTATTCCTGACTGCTGATAGGAAGTACTGGTGTGCACTAGGGTCAGTGTGTGTGGCTTTTTTTTTTTTTAACCTTAACTATGAGCTAGAGAAAAAGGTCTTTAGAGTGCTTTATTAGGATTTTAAGATCAAAAAGGCACCCTAAGAGTATGTGAAGACTCTGACAGCAGCCTAATAAAATGCGACATAGCCTGGCTTTGAAGTAACATCTAGGGATCACTCTGCACACTTCTGTGCCATAGTTTCATTATTTATTACTGCTGACTTTTACAAAATCTTGAAAGAGACACAGAAATGCATGAACTGAGAAGCGGATTTGCCCTTCAGGTCTCAGCTGAAAGAGACTGAGTTGAACACAGACTATGAAATGAGTAGTGAAAAGCAAATTATGTATTTAGGGATTAATATATTTTAAGCAGATAGCAAGTCAACAGCAAGCCACCTAAGCCACTGTACAGGAGATCTGGCAAGATGGCATTAGCCCCAAATTCCAGGTTTGCTGCAAGGACATTCTCAGGGCGAGTGGCAGGAATATCTGTAAGTGGTCAGTAGCCTCTGATTAAATCTACTTTATGACTGATCAGGAATCAGACACAGAAGGCAATCAAACATTCAAATTTCTTCTGTGAGTCACCTGGGTTTTTAAAAGGTTTAACTTTGTGAGAATGTACATTTTCTGAAAACCATAACCTTAATTTTAACAAGCACTAACAAATGTTTCAACAATTACTTTGTTTCAAATTAATTTGTGAAGTTCTTTCAACTAAGTATTAAAATTCACACAACGATCCAAATGCAAATTACAGATTGTCAAATAAGTGGCACATTTATCACTGACACCCCAATTTTTTTCCATTCTTGTGCTTTTGTTTTCTATCAGCCAACCACCCTCATGGACCCTCAAGGACGTTCATCAGTTTCTCATGAAGTTCCTCTTGTTTGGACATTCAGAAACTTTGAAACTCAGCACCAGGTAGACCTCATTTTTCTCAGGTGTTGGCTCTTTCCCAAAACTTTAATAGATTTGTGAGACACAGTTTCTCTCTACAGGAAACTTTGTGGCCTCCACTGCTTTATATCCTGCTCATCCTTGTGTCTGCTTGTTCCGTTATCTGTTACAACCCCTACTACATGGAAGTTAGGCTGTCATGCATAGACCCTCTAGCCCAAAAAAATTTAAAACATGACAAAATATCTGGACCCTTGTTGTCTTTTGGTACTAGGAGAAATCAAAATGGTACATTACACACCAATGTCTGCAAGATCTACTGTTTCATAACCCACTTCATTTGGAGAGGACCACCTCCTTTCTCTGACAGCTTTAATATTCTCAAAGCCTACACCAGTAGGATAACATTATGTTTTCACTGGCATTTCCAATAAAGCCGAAGCTGGTCTAATTGGGGTCAAGTGTCCCAGGAGAAAGGAGACCTTTCCTTATCCTACACTCAGAGGACCACAGCTCATAGCTTTTTCTCTTCAAAATCTTTTGCAAGAACCTCATCTCTTTCCCCGTCTGCCCCTACTGCTTTTAATTCAGGATCACAACCAGGCTGGCTAAAATCCCCGCAATTCCTGAAGGCACTGGTGTACTCGTGATGCTGTGCCAAGGCAGAGACTCTTGCAAAGCCTGCACGATGTGCAGCTGGACAGTAGGAGAGCTCAGGTTATTGCCTCTTCTACCAGCGGCACTGCTCTGCTGTCCATCACTCCTTGCTTGCTGTTCATCAGCACTTGTTGCTTTGCTTGTTTGGAGCAAAGACAGCTATGTTCCTTTTTCCTCCCCATCTCCTTTCACAATGAGACTAGGCTGAGTTTTAGGAATTACAGGTAATTCATATTGGAGAGAACAGCACATAGCAGGGCATCATGAGAAGGGCAACAGAAATTTCAGTTTTTCCAATGGTTTGCAATCAAGTTACCTGCCTTAGGAGGTATTAAATGGCCTGACATAAAAGATAGTCTTAGGCATTTTGCCATCAGTTTCCCTGCAAAATACACCAAGTTCATGCAAAATATACCAAGTTCTTCAACGTCTATACTGTGGTGACAGCTTGCCATTTTGCAGTTTTGTTTTTATGTTTGAGTTCTGTTTTATTTTTTGCCAAAAGCATCTGTTCATGGGGAAAAAAGCAGCTTGAGGGAAAGTACCAGACGATGATTTTCCTGCCAAATATTTCTGATGAGTTTTAAAGTATTTAGAACAAATTAAAAAAAAAAAAAAAAAAACCAAAACAACTGTCAAAGGGAAGAGTTGGGAGAAGAAGAGGCATCATTGTCACTTTTTATAACCTCACAAAAAAATGGTTACAAATAAAATGAAGATTCAATTCACTCAAGCTCATTTTTCCCTGAGTATCTCTGTAACAGAGTTTCATTATAAATTGGAAGAAAAAATAAAAGAAGCAATAATAAAAAAATCCCACATACTTTCTCAGAAGACAGAAAAAACCTTTCCTGCTCATTTCTAAGTCATATCTTTAAGACATTTAACAAGAGAGATTTTAAACCCTTCTGCACCGAGACAGCTCTTAGACTGGGGACAGCAGCATCCCACCCCACCCAAGTTTTACCTTTGTAAAGTCTTTTTTTTTTTGTGCTGAACATGGAGAGCTGTAACAGATGTGCTAGCACTGCGCCGAAGGCTGCAGGCACAGAGGAGGGGCACACGCTAAATGAGGTGGTACTCGGTGCTTGTACCACAGCACCAGTGAAGGGGGGCCGTGTCAGCCCAAAAGCCTTGCTGGCCCAGTGCCCCTGCTTACGTGATTCTTTTCCTTGCCTACCTGCTGGCAGGTAAACTGCGCAGCATTGCCTGCGCTGAACAGCTGTGCCACACATTCCACGTTCCCAATGAGAGGGTGCTCTGGAGGCTGAGCAGACAGCCCATACAGTTCATCTGGCTAGAAGTAGGTGAATAATGTTGTCTCAGATGTCACATTCTCCTGCAGTCCATGGGGAAGACCATGGTGAGGCAGGCTGTGCCCCTCTATCCCATGGAGGTTGATGGTGGAGCAGATATCCACCTGCAGCCCGTGGAGGACCCCATGCCGGAGTGCATGGATGTGCCCAAAGGAGGCTGTGACCCGTGGAGAGCCATACTGGAGCAGGTTCGGGTAGGACCTATGACCATGGAGAGGAGCCCATGCTCGAGCAGGTCTTCTGACTTGTGGTCCCACGAGGGACCCATGCTGGAACAGTCTGTTCCTGAAGGACTGCACCCCATGGAAAGGACCCACGTTGGAGCGGTTCATGAAGAACTGCGGCCCATGGGAAGGATCCATGTTGGAGAAGTTAATGGAGGACTGTCTCCTTTGGGAGGGACCCTACGCTAGAGCAGGGAAAGAACATATGGAAGAAGGAACAGCAAAACATTTACATACCTAATCACTGTCACAAACTTAGTATAAAACATGTATGTAATTAAGGCAACTGATTTTTTTTCTAAATGTTTTTTTTCCCCCAGCTTAACAATTTGAGAGTGGAAGTGTTACAGTCTGGTGTCTGTCTAACAATTCACTATTTGGGAAGTGTTTTTCATCAGAGCTAAGAATTCATCTTTCTGTTTAAAAACAAGCATTCAACTGTGAAGAGCGGCAAGGAAACACAAATCCTGTCCCTCATGGGAGACAGGTAATTAGAGTGAATTTGGGCTGCATTAGGAATTTTATGAATATTATATTTCAGTGGTGCAGGACATCTGGGGTTTTCAGCTGAGAAGCTCATGGTGTGAGGAAGCCATGTGTGGGGCTGCTCTCAGGCAGCCGTGGTGCAGCACATGCAAAGGTCCCCTGAAAAATCTCAGCCCTGCTGCTGTGGGGCGCACAAGTCACCAGGAAGGACACCTACGCTGTGCCAGATGAGCACGGGCAGCACTTTTAATTCATTGCATGGCACGTACACCTCCTGCAGAGGATCTCAGGGTGTTACTGATGACCATATGAACTCGTAGGCTGGGCCCCTCCTGCCTTGCCTCGGTGCCGAGCACCAGGCATTCCTCGCGTGTCACCTCCTGGGGCTCGGCAGGAGCAGCTCCGAGGCCTCACGGTTGCCTGCAGCTGAACACACCAACTGGCCATCCCTTGCAGTCCAAAGAGCAGAGAGAAGCTGTGCCACCGTGGTGCTTCCAGGTATCAACCCACACCTGGCTGCCTGGAAATGCGTCAGTGTGCACCGGCTGCACAGACGAGTGTGAGCCAGCGTGTGCTGCTGTCACGTGGAGCTCCCGGCTCCTCACCTTGGAGCTTCAGATGTCCAACAGGCAGAGCAGTGTTGCTTATTTGAAGCTTTTCCCAAAGTTGCCAAAGAATGTAAAAGCCAGAATGGGATGGCGAGGGACTATCACTGCTGAAAACAGCAAAAGTCAGAGGTGTTCTATCAACTGTTTTCCAAGCAAAAAAAGCACTCTTCTGCAGACCCTGCTGGGATGGTGTTCACTAAACCAGAGGAAGGTATGAGTGTGTGTTGAGGGACTGATTCTGGTGTGCTGAAAACTGGACATAAATGACGTCGGGGAGGGGAACAATTCCCACATTAGTGCTGTCATAAGGACTATCAAATATGGAGCTTCCTTTATAAAAAAAATCTCTTTTTCTAAATGCAAAATGAATACATGATACTGCCAGTGTGAAATCCTTTTTAATGCTTTATATTTCAAATACACATTAATTATTTTTTCTTTCACTTTCTATACTAAACCCACAAGATTTGTAATACTGTTTGTTGCCATGGAACTAAGCTGGCCAAGATCAATGCACACAAAACTCAAATCACATTTAACACAGCAGTGTCAGAGCTCTGTTCACTTTCTGACCCTCAGGGCCCAGTTGTTCCAACAAAATTAACACAGCAGCTCTCTCCTTAAAGCAAGGCAGGCCAATTCCTCTCTGGTTCTTATCTTCAGAATAAACAAAACCAGTTGTTTTGTGTCTCTCAGAACAATTCAGTACTTAGAGTCAAATGCCTTCTGGTCTGTATTTATGCAGTGCTTATCACAGATTGACCAAATGTGTTATTAATGGATTTAATTCTGGAATGTTTTGATTTTTGGTAAGGAAAGAATAAGATGGTTTTAAAATTATTGTAGAATACTGAAAAAATGGCAACATCAGATTAATGTCCAGATGCAACTTGCAAAACCAGATTCAATGACAGATCAGCAGCTAGTGAGATTTAGGAAAATCTGACAGAATGATTTAAAAAAACCCAACCACTCTGAAATAACCAGACTCTGCACACCGAAGGTCAATGCCTGTAGAAGTCAGTTATGTGCATTCAGAACTGATGGCATGAACAGGAGAGAAATGAATGCTGGAAGAAGAAAAACAATCTGAGCCCAGCAAGTCTGGTGAGATTTTTTTTCCCCAAAAATCAATCAGTATGTGCAAGGAAATATTCTTTGCCCTCAGAATAGATAGCTGTGAGTGGAGAACATACTGAATTTCTGATTGTTTTGCCTTATCAGTTTCCTGGCCATTTACTCATTTCCGTTGGCTATAGCATGCTGTATATTTCTTCCAGTGGCCATCCAGGTCTCATGCAGTGACTGATCTTATGTAACTTGCACTTGTATCAACTCACCAGTGAGTGTTTTCTTTTTTCCATCAGATAGCATATTTTGTTCTTGCAAAATACCCTAAGCATTTCAGTTCCTTTCAGTCCGTATGAAATACCTTTGGGTGACAACAGAAGAAACTGTTATCAGTGAATCATTTAAAGAATGGAGATCTGCCCTGCAGAGCCCATCAACGTTACAGAACAGCCAAACAATAAGCTTTTCACCAGCCATAGCTGCCGTTTGAGGCTGTCCCTCACAAAGGTCCCATCCTTCTCTGAGGTCCTTTCTGAGAAAAACTCCTACATGTCTTGAAATGAAAGAACTGGACTGGACCACTGGATTTCTCCGTTCTAACCACCCTCTCCAAGCGGAGCCAACTTACAACACCAAATTACAACAGGTTGCTCAGGGTCTTGTCCATTCTAGCAATTAATATCTCTGAGGATGGAGAACCCAAATGTCTCTGAGATCCTGTCCCAGTGTTTCATGGATGAAAAAAACATTTCCTAAAATCTAATAGGAATTTCCCATGTTCCAGTCTGTGCTGTTGCTGCTTGCCCTACCACCTGTGCACCTCTGAGACAGGATTCACCTTCCCTGCATTCTCCAGTCAGGCAGTTGCAGACGGCAGTGAGATACCCCCTTTGCTTTCCCCTCTCCAGGCATAACAAACACACCCTCAGCCTCTCCTCTCATCCCCTGTGCTCCTGCCCCAGTCAGCTCCAAGACCTCCTCTGGGCTTGCTCCAGTTGACCCAGGTCTGTCTTGCACTGGGGTGACCCAAACTGGATCTACTTCCCATATGGGTCCTCACAAATGCCAAAAAGAGGGAAACATCACATCCTTTAAGCTGCTGGCTGCACTTCTGCTAGAGCAACCCTGGATGTGGCTGGACTCCAGTGCTTCTATCCCTGTTTGACTCGTTCACCGGGACACCTGGATCTTACTCTGCAGAGCTTGTTTATCTTCAGTTGACCCCAGCCTGCTCTGTTGCATGGAGTTACTCCTCCTCAAGTACAGGACTGCTTTGGCCTTTATTGAACTCTCTGAGGTTCTTGTCTGCCCGTTTCTGCAACCAGAGGAGTTCTCTTTGAGCAGCAGCCCTGTTCAGCTTACCAAGTGCTCCTCCCCACTCTAGTGCCATCCTTGAACTTGCTGAGACTGCACTCCATCCCATCATCCACATCATTAATGAAGACATTAGATGGAGGTGACCTAAGTATTAATCTCTTGGGGATGCCACTAGTACGTTATATCCATTTGGACTTCATGCTGTTAGTCACTACTTCTGAGCCCAGCTACCTATAGTTATCAGTTTGCTGCAAGGATACTATGGGAGACCATGACAAAAGCCTTGCTAAGGTGAAGACAGGCAACATTCATGGCTCTCCCCACACCCACACAGCTGGACAATGCAGTTGGGTCAGGGACCCAATGCAGTTGGGTCAGGGATGATTTGTCCTTAGTAAATCCCTGTTGGCCATTCCCACACCCCTCCTTGTCCTTCATGTGTCTGCACCTGGCTTCCAGGAGGATTTGCCCCATCATCTTCCAAGGTCTGAGGTGAGACTGACTGGCCTGCAGGTCCCTGAATTAGTTGGACCAGAAGATAGTTGCTGCAGTGTTATGCATATGGCTGGAGGGCTAGTTGTGGATTTGGCAGACGTGGATATGCAAGAGCCATTTGAGGAGCTGGGGAGGCCTTCATAGTGATGGCCCATCTATAATAGCAATTATGGTCTCATGCTGCAGGATGATAGTTGAAATCAGAGAAACATATAAAGCTTGCTAGAGCCCTAATTACTGTTACGGATCATTTTAACTAGCACAGGCCAAACATAGACCAAGAAAGAACATCTTTTCATACATTTACTTGCATCAATTTCCTAAACATTTTCTGATGGTGCCTGAAAGTAGACGATAGACTGTAAAGGCTGTAGGATTCCAACTGGTTTTTTTCAAGCTCCTCTGAATGATCTGTGCAGTCTTCCTTCTGTAGCCAGCTGGACAGCTCCACAGTTAAAATAACCTCTGGGAGAGCACAGATCTCACTTTTCTTGCATGCCTGTAGCTCCTCGGCATGTGTGTGCACCTTTTCTCCAAATCTCCCCAAGGTTTAGTGCCAGCATAATTGCTTGATTTCTTTGAGTTGATGCCAGAGAAACCTCCAATGCTGTGAGCTCCAGCTCTACGCAAAGAAGTCGGAGAAAACCAACTTCCCTCAGACTTCATAGATCTCTCTTATTCTGTCAGGAAAAGACCTGTTCAATAGGCGATAGTCTTTAACAAATGCCTCTTTCCAAGTCTTGCATCACTAGCGGGGATATGTCAGCAACCATGTGATCAGCCTAGAAGAAAGGAAAAGGCAAGGAAGAAAACATGACAGCTGATGTGGCAGGCTGGCAGCGGTGGGAATTGCACTGGGAGCCAAATCAAGCATGGTTGAGCATGACACTTCACTGCCAAGCCTGGGTTTCCACAAAGACACGGCTGAAGGAGGATGAGTATGTAAGCAAAGCCATATGCCAGGCTAAGCGTTTGTTCAGTTGCATGTATGGGTGTCAGCTCCTGCTACTCATGCCACCTAATGAAGCAGTACACAGGAGTGTGAACACACCATGAAACACCAGTGGATTTCAGGGTATTCCACCAAATGCTGCTCTTCATGATACGTCATGATCACCAACTAGTGTGATATCATGTGATGTCTGCCAAAAAGGGAACGGACTGTATGCTCCCTGATTTCCCTGCACATTTTTAAGAGCTCTGCAGTTGTTGGGCTTTTTGTATAGCAAATTTATTATAGTAGCATGTACTTCATCCTGGATTTGCCACATTACACTGTTGTCCAGTCAATACGGGCAGGGCATTGTTATGGTGTAAAAGCAATCACTAATCAACACTCGGGTGTGGTGGTGTGGTTTAGCCCCGGCTGGCAGCTCAGCTCCACGCAGCTGCATACTCACGCCCCCAGAGTGGGATGGGGGGAGAACTGGAAAAGTAAAAG
>VXBL01008317.1:33129-55858 GCA_013400195.1 Aramus guarauna | reverse complement strand
GAAAAGTCCTTGCCTGCTTGGTAACAACTAAAACATCAGTGTGTTACCAACATTATTCTCATCCTAAATCCAAACACAGAACTATACCAGCTGTCAGAAAGAGAATTAACTCTATCCCTGCTGAAACCAGGACAGTTGTAACACAACCCCTGCTTTCTGGACACCAACAATATATTGCAAAAAGCCAGAGCAGCTTTCCAACTAGAACAGCTGTGTGTCTGAAGGCTGTCTAGCAGATCAGTGGGTTACATCTGCTGCGAGGAACAGGAATGCTGTGGGGGACAGGATATGTGCAGCCAAATACTCAGACACTCCTGGGCCTATCTCTGAAGTCATAGCTGGAGCTCTTGTTGCCTTGTTTGGGATAAGGGAGCAGCCTGACACTTGTGACAATGCCAGGTGTACCTCTATAGTTAGTTTAGTTTAGTCCTTGTTACTCCTCGAGGAGCATAGGGCTGCAACAACACTACGCCATCGGACCCGGTGGTGTAGTGTTGTTGCAGTTTCTGTAACAGGTTTTGTTTTTTACATGATTGGGTTGTTAGCCCAAAACAAAACCCCCAACCTGGAGGGCCAGGGTGCAACATTTTAGTCTGGCCTCTCCCCAGACAGACCTGTTCGGCTTGGTTAGACCTGTCAGGAGCACAAGGCTCCCGCCGACATAGCTCTGTGGATCGTCAAGGCGCGCAAGCCACCACACCACAACAAGGTAAGTTGCACCAACTAGTGGTGGACCTCTATAGTTACTTACAACTAATCAGCTGATTGAAAAAGGAACATGTCACTGTCCATCTGTTATTTGATAGACTGCAACTGAATCCTCTGTGTGTGTGTCTGAACTGCAGGTTTATGCAGTGGAGTTCAGTTTCAGGAAGGAAAGGACAGACTAGCAATATCAATCCATGGTCCAAATAAATTAACCTTTCACTTCATGCCAGCTATCCCTCCCTGGAAGTGTTCAAGGCCAGGTTTGATGGGGCTTTGGACAACCTGGTTCAATGGAGGATGTCTCTGCCCATGGCAGGGGGTGGGACTGGATGGTCTTTAAGGTGCCTTTCAACCCAAACCATCCTATGTTTCTATTCTATGGTGCTGTGCTATGCAACCTCTTTCAAACCATTCTGCAGAGGAGAACATAAAAGAATGCAGTGCATGTTTACACGGGAAATCACAAAGAGAATATGCCTGCTCCAAGTGATGGAATACAACACAGAAATAGTTGGCCCAAGACCATTACTGTCTCAATGAAACATGTATGTTTTTTTCCTATTAAAACACTTCTGCCTGTTAGATGGAGCTACTTTACAATTACCCAAATTGTTTCATTAAAAATAAACAAAACAAAAATTACATTAAAAAATAATCCTGAAGACCCTACAGTTGTTCAAGTATATAACTCCATGGGCTTTCTTGAACAACTGAGGAATTCTGGGGTCATTGCACGCGCAGAACTGTGGCACAGCAAGGGGAGCAGTGAGGCAGAGTGGGTTTGCCTACATTAATGCAATAGAATGAAGTAAAGACACATAGAAAAAGCAAGCATTTTTAGGTCTACATAAGGGTTATTTTTGAGCTAACATCCTAAAAATAAAAATATTCTGTATTTCATTTTCCACAAGCTTTTTAAAGAAAAATAAAAACAAAGTCATGCACAAGTAGCAAGGACTGTCCTTGTACTGAATAACGATTGTTGTGCACTGGCTGCAAAGATTCAGATTTGTCATCTGAGGCTCTTTTTTATCCATTGAAAAAGATTAATTTCATTTTCAAGTGGAAAACTAATGGTTAAGGTATGGATGCTGGGACTGGAACCAAAATGTGAGGCGGATAAGGAGTAAGCTAGCAGTGAAACGGTGGGACAGATCACATTGTGTGTGAAAGGACCATGCTAGAGGTGCTGACTTCGGACCCCTTCTTCTGTGCTAGACTGCAATTCTTGACATTGACAAACTACTGAGCTGCAGAGAAGTAACTCACAGGATTCCTCAGGGATTCTACACAAAACTCAGCTCTGCTTGCTACTTGTATTTCCAGTCATGGCACTAAAAAGTCACGGTGTAATGTTTAAACTCTCTAACCTTATGGAGCTGGGAGCCACCACTAAGGTGCAACAAATACAAGGTATTGAACCAGAATCATAAAATTTGACATAGTTTATTAATACAAAGTGTACAATATCATGCACATCATGCATATAGAGGTTAAAAATAATTTTGTCTTAAGCTGCAAACCCACTGGGTGATAGTGACAGGAGAAAGTTGAAGGTACCTCTCTGATATCAGGCTGACCATTGTGTGACATCATCAGAAAAGCTTGTGTGACCCCATGATGCATTGTTCTCTGTTACTGCAGAAGCTTTATTGTCCAGCATCGCTACAGCCTCATCTGGCACTCCCACATCACTCGCCTCAGTTCAGAGGGAACAGCTGAAATGGTGATCAGCACTGGGGTGCGCTTGTCAGGATGACTGGGGCAGGGGATGGAGCCTGATGATGATGATGAAGGCTTACAGCCCATGACCAGTGCATCACAGCAGGATGGCAGCTGCAGGAATGTGTTTTATCAGCGCACTGGGGATGGAGAGAATAAAAGGGAGAATATTTATTAAAGACAAAGGACAGTGTCCACAGAAGGACAAATACACAGACTAGATATATTTTACAGGGGAAAAGAAAGGCAAATATGGCCCTTAGAAGAACGAAACTCTCAAAAGCTGCAGTAGAAATGATGCCAAAAGAAAAGCTTCACGAAGTTTCAAAAGCCTGATCAGAATGTGAAAGTGGTGGTACTCTGAAGCACAAGGAAACTCAGTATGAACACCCTTTTAATCTTTCTCCCTGTTTCCTTGGGCCAAAGAAACACTGTTTGTCTAATAGTTTCTAAGACCTCTTAAGGTCTCACCTGCATTAGAGAAAAAAAATATAAAAAATATTGTCTCCTTATGTGAAATGCACCAAAATAAAACAGGACAATTGGTAAGTTCTCAACCATTGTCTTATGTGTACTGAGTCCATAAAAGACCATAAGCTTCATTTTATACAGTCAGACTTTCTCTGCTTTGTTCAAAGAAATGACTTGATCAAGAAAATAAATTATGTTTGTGAAACAAGTGAGGTTTTTTAAATAATTGTTTTTTTAAGGGCGACAACCTGATTGTCATTCACTCTTTAATGCATTTGGAAATTCTCATGTTCTGACAATAGACAAAATCTTATACAAGCTCTCTAAAATACATTTTACTATTCATTTGAAAATGCAGTTACTACAACACAAGTGTACACTTTAGAACACTGAAAAATAAAAAGCAAACCTTTTTACCTCACCCAGTGCAAATAAATTGCATGTAAACTCTGCTATCCCATATTTTTTTAAAACCAGAAGTTGCCTCATATAAAAATAAACATCTGAGGAGAAATATTTTAAGGGGGTGCAAAAAAAAGGAGGAAGAAAAATCAGCTTAAAGCAATGCAGAAAATGCTGGCAAATTAATTGCACAAAACAAGCAAGTTATCCATATATGCAAATGAAAATTAAAAAAATTAAGTTAGATTATTTTAGAAAAATTGTTTGGTCTTGTAATATTGCATACTAATTCAATATGGTTTGCACTATTTAGAGTCTGATATATGCTTTTGCAATTATGTACTTTGAGCCACAAAGTTTATATTCATTTTACTCAAGGTAATTTCATTTAAACAGTAAAACGCCTCACTGTCATTGCAATAATGATATAACAGAATGTTTCAAGTTAGATTTCAAAATTTATCTTTTGTTATATGGTCTGAGAAACTGTAAGCTCACAGTGCAAATGAGTCAACAACTACCGTGATTCTAGCTACATGCTGTTTTGAAAGCATGACATTTTTACACCGCTATGGCTATTGTTTGACACTAGTTTCATTAATGTGTCGGCTGAAGGTTTCATTAGCAGGTTTCTGTTGGAACACTCTTGACACTGTCACACTCCCATTTTTATCAAGGACAATTACAGAAAAGATGATTCAAAGCACAATGAGCTAATGTTCTTGGAGGGCTTCTCTGATGGAGAATTTCTCAACTTATGGCAGCTATATTGCCTTTTCTGGCAGCAGAATATAAGGTTATTGACACTCACGGCCTCGGAGCCGCTAAAGGAACTACAACTCATGGTCAATAAGTACAAATAGAAAGATAACTATTAAATGAACTCTAAAATCCATTTCTTAGCTGCTTATCTGCTATGAGTACTTATTCATTTAAATGAGTGAATATTTGTTTTCAGGACGACTATGTTTGGCCTTGACTGGTCCAAACTATAGATTAAATCAACCAATCATTTAAATACTACAATTGGATTAAAATGCAACAAAATTGGAATTGTTGGCAGATACGTGGGAGATATCCATTAATTTTTCGTAGCATTCATATTAATCAATCCTCTTTTAAATTCTTCATCCACCCCAGAACCAGTTCAGCTTTTGCCCACACAGTACATCCACAGTCTCTGCTGCAATACAGTCAGCCTGCCCTGCTGTACACCAAGCACCATCCCATGCGATCTGGAAAAAAAAAAAAAAAAAAAAGAAGAACCCAAACTGGAGATGTTTCCATGCTTCACCTGTGAGAGCCAGCCAAGGACATAAAACATCCTTTGCTTCCTCTCCTCCTGGCAGGCTGCATGTGGTGCCACTGAATACAAAACACAGCAGACACTGCTATAGAGTGGTCCCTCCACGTCTGTGGGGAAAGGGAGGAGGAGGAGGGGAAGCGTCTTGACATGAAGGCCATATCCGCCATATCCCACAGGTGGGAAGGAAAGTGAAATAACAAACTGCTTTCTGCATCACTCTGGATGAAATCAAATCCAATTCTCCCCCTTCTAAGATCTTCCATAATGATAAGTTGGACTGTCTTTTTTACTTCAGCGTCATGTATCTTATGGCCCACAAAGGAAGAAGGAAGTTTGCCAAGAGCATTAGGTGACAGCACAGCCTGGTTTCTGTATCCCAGTTTTACCTTTAGGCAGCTAATCTCCATGTTAATCTCACTGGAACAGATCCTGTCTGAACAGCATCACACTTCTGTCTGTGGCTGTTCCTGCCACTGTGTTATTGCCAAATTCCATAACGATTATGTGGGTAGACATTTGTGATTGACTTCGATGACATGTGTAAACCCCAAAGTATCCAAATGTGCAAATCTGAGGAAGCTGCGTCTCTCTGAAGGCAGCTGAAGTGCCCTAAGAGCTACAGTGGGCATTGCACGCGTATTCACAGAGCTGCCGGCACAGGAAGCCCGTGTCTGCAGAGGTGCTTTGCATCACTGACCCCTTCCCTGGGTGCTTTTAGGGTGGAAGGCACTAGCAGAAGTGTGGGAGGGCAAGGTAGGCAGTGCGCTCCCATGAACCTGCCCAGTTTGAGCAGGTTTGGCTCTCATCACTGCCTCCTTCTCCTTGTCAGTCAGGTTTGTGCCCCTCTTCATTCTCGTTCATGGCTTCCTTCATTCCTTATTATCTAGGCTGGGTTTGGGGTTCGGGGGGTTTTTTTCAGTGAAAAGGACCAGACACCATTAAAAGAGCAGACACTCTCCTTCCATATGCACTGACACTAAGTTTAATCCTAAAAGCAAAAAAATGGACCTCGTCCTCCCTGTCCACTTTAGAGTAAGAAGAGAACTTTCTGGGAATGGCCTTCTAAAAGGGAGGAGATTAAAGAACTTGAACGTATGTGCCACAAGTGATGAAACACTGTGCTCAGGATTTAGAGAGCTCATTTACAGCCTGTTGGATGACACTATCACAGGAAATGTATTTTCTTTGGATAACGTAGGGAGCTATTTTTACTTTCAGCCTTATTGGCAATGTCTGAAGATCTTTCTTTCTTAGAGATAGTCTGGTTTATATAGCATAAGGATGTTCGATGTGTATGCCTGTTTCTTCTCTTACAAATATTCATTTTAATGACACCAGAGTATAGTGCTGTTATTGTCTCTCAAGGATCACTAAGATCTAAATCAAGTTGTACAAAACCCCCTTTTTCTCCCAGGTTCATTCACCAGTGTTTGCGGGGGAAGAGGGAGGGAGGAGTGTGAAGAACTTGGGACCAGGCAAGCCCAGACCAACCCACAAACATTTTAACCAGTGGGAGCTATGCATCTTTGATCCAAGCAGGGGCAGGATCGTGGTTAGAAGAAAATTCTGCATTGCCTGCCTTCCACGACATTTGTACAAGGTGGAGCCATAAGGCAGTAATGACCCATGTATGTTTGTACATCATCATATTCTGCAAATAGTGAAGCTGCACAGCAGCGAGGAATCCAGACCAAAGTCTGGTGATACCATGGCAGTGGCTCTGTCGGCTTCAGCTTAAAACATGCTGAGCTTAGAGCCTGAAAGGTGTAAGTCTGCCTCAGGCCCAGAAGCAGGTAACTCTCCTCCTTTGTTGGAGGAAGTTACATTCTCACCTTCTGAAGAAATCATAGGTTAAAGTTGACTTTGATTTCCCACTGAAATTCTACAGGAAGAGATTATTTCCATTAGATATCCTCTCTATCTCCTTGGATGCTGCTGGTCTGTTTAGCTCTTACTTGTTTTTATTCAGAACCACTTCTGGATCCCTAATCTACAAATTCTTACTAGTGTTGGGGAATTTTTATGGTACACCTTCAGGTGAATTAAACACGTTTGTGCTTAAAAATATATAATAAAATATGAATGAACAATGCTTTGGACAGAATCCTACTGCCATAAGCAGTTCTAGAAGGACTCAGCTGATTCCCTGCATGCACTTGCACCAGCACCAATCCTGAGAGAATCAACACAGGACACCTCAGCCCAGCTTTGGATCCATCACCCAGCCCAGCTCTGATACCCAAAGGTGGCCCCTGAGCACCTCAGTTCCAGGATGGCTACAAGACAATGCTGCAGCTGTTTCTTATCTCACCACCAAGGGAAACTTCACTGCCTCACAGGGAGTCCTTCTGTCACTGGCATTCCTGCTTCCACACGGTTTAACCCCTTCCGCAGATGGGCCTTCTTGCCCTCTGTGCTAGGTCATTCCTTGGTCACAATTACCACTGCTGAGTAATTACAGTTAGCATTTCCCTTTCACTAACTGTACAGCTTTAGCTCTCTCCTCCAGATTTCTGCCAGAAATGCAAAAAGAGTTGCAAAAGCAACTTCCTCTTTTCATCCACTTTCAGCTTATCTCAGGGAAAAAAAAAAATGTGATCAAGCTGGTCCTTGCAACCTCTGAAAATCCATAATTCACTGGATTGCTACAAAATTCAGGTGTTATTAAACATTGGATTTTCACTCTGGTTTTGGGAGTTAGTTTTTGTAACTACTGCCATACAAGCGTCAGTGTTAGAACCTGATTCCTCAATGACTTCAGTAAGCAAGCACCTCATATTATCTCAGTCAGATTCAGGTCATGTGATCAAGGCCAGGAAGTATTAGTATAGAAAAGTTCAGAATAAATAGTGTTAAACATGACAGAAAATCCTATTCTGCTTAGAACCCATTCCGATTTTCTCAGCAAATCAATCACGCTGCAAGTAGTCACACTCATTGTCTTCAAGTGACACACAGGACATGAGACCACATAGGACTGTTTACATAGACTTCATGAAGGACTTGCATAGAAATCAAGCTTCAGATTTTTACTTAGTAAAGTCAGAAGTATTTTAGGACACATGTTGAATACTTTAAAGAGGCTTTAGAAAGAAGTACTTATAAATTAATATATAGCAAGTAGCCAGCAAATGTTGATTGCAAATCCCAGAGGTCACTGTTGGAACCTTTTCTCTTTTTAATGTATATAAATGACCTACACTGAGAGACTATCCATAAAGCTGCTAGATTTGCTAATGAGACAGAACTGGGAAACTGGTAAATGCACAGCAAGCAACAAAGGAAATTGCAGATCTGCTGCATAATTAGACTAAGGGAAGTTTAATTCAGACTTGCAGTGGATTGCATACCAAAATGAAAATGAGAGTAACAGGCTGATTAGGTTGAAGTCAAACAGGAAGATTCTAGTGTCTTGTCTCTTAAACTAATTACATAATTTGCAGACAGGATTAAATTTAGTAAAATTAACGTAACAGAATACAAATCAGATTATCTGAAATAGCAAGAGGAGCAAGAAACTCAGAAGACTTCAAGGAGGAAATGCCTCCCTACATCAGACGGTCTTCTCCTGTTTGACTGGTTCAATGTATATCTGTGTGTCACACTGGAACAACCTCAGATGTCTTCAGTATTGGATTCAGCTCTTCAGACAGACTTGAGAGATGAAAAAGATAATCTCCAGCTGTTGCATGAATTGTTGTTGAGTCATTTCCCTGACTCAAATTTTATGTAAAGGATCCTCTAGAACTGTGTAAGTGTGGAAACCAATATCCACTGTGCAGAAGATCAGATACTTCAGGCTCTGAGTTTTCACCTCTTTATTCCTGATTTGGATGGTCATCATTGAGTTGTATGATCACGGATGTATGAGGTATAAAACAGCTACAAAAATCAATCAAATATTACTGGTGAGTCCACACAGAGGTTTATTTGCTTGTCATGTGGGTACCGGAATTACAAGATTTCATTCATGTGCTACATTATCTTTTAGCATATGGCAACTGTTTCTCAATCATACATTCAGTTCCCCTCTAACAAAAGGAATACAAACCATGTGTTGTTTTCACTCCATAATTTAACATGACGTAAAGCTATTCTGGGTTTGAAATGAGCTGGAGAGTTTTTTGCATTGAAAATTAAGTGTGTAGAAGTTGTGTTTTGTGGTAACACAAGGAATAAACCTTGACAATTGTGAAGAAAGTAGAGGTGGAAGCACATTGCTGGGTTTATGTGTATTATAAGATAGGAATAGCTTCAGTCCCACACGTATATTTGTCTTCAGTGATCAATCTGGCTGAAATAGGGTCATGAATGAGGTAATTCGACAGTTATAGATAGTGTCACCAGTGAAGTACATAAGAAATATTTGCAGATACATACTGTTTTCAAATAAGACAGTTCATTTATTTCAGCTGTAAGTCTGTTAAACAATTTTACAGCCCCATTGTGGTGTTTGTTCGACTTAGCAAGAGTCATTCTTCTGCCCTTTCCCCATGAAGCTGGACAGCAAACCTGAGGCAGCAGTAGTGAACTACATCCGGGTTGAAAAATAGGGAGAGCTTAACCCTGATCCACTGAAGAGGCTGATGAAATTTGCTGTTACCTGAATAAGTAAACAACTGAGCCTACCCGATGTGAGTATGAAGTTTGTGGTTCCATGACTCACTGATATCTCGAGTCTGTTGCGACTGACTGTCCCCAAGACCACCTCCCAACCAGGCAGAGCATAGGTTTAAATCCAGAAAACACCTGCATTTTGCTTAGGCATCCAACTGCCTACTTGTACCTGAAGCATGAGGTCTTCACCCAGTCACCCAGGACACAAACCCAGTGGCCAATATAAACACAGATTTACAGTGATCTTTGCCCATGAATTGTCAGTCTTTATTCAGTAAAAATTACTTTTAAATATTGAAACATTTGTGTTTCTGTTCTCCAGCATCTCATCAGTCAAAAGCTGTAACTCACATCAGTAAAAATATACGTTCCTAACAATTCATCCCTGGTGAGCATTCTATAAACTTTACAACCTCACTAGAAACACAACACTAAGAATCCCACAGCCGTGAGGTTCCAGAGACACTGGGAATCAGGCTACAACAGAAATGGTATCATCAGCCTCATAGAAGTGATTTCATTTCCTTCTAACTGCAGGGGCATTGTGGACAGATATTATTTGATAGCTCTTCCTCTCAAATTGAGGTTATATTTGCATACTTATTGATATGAGCAAAATCCTCTACTAATTTATCATTTGAAGTTCTCTTTGAAAATATTTTTGCTTGTTAGTGCTGTAATAAAAATGCTTTTAATATCAAGTTTAGTGTAACATCTTGTGACAGATAGCAAGAAATCGTACCAATAGTGTAAGGGAAAGTGGCAGACTTTGTCAGTAACCGTTTGATGAAGCTTTTGTGTCAATTGTTTGAAACTTCTTGGAAAGCATACAACATTTCTTTTGCAAAGTTCACATTTCAAAACCTGACATATAGTTTTGGTGTGATTCTACTAAAACAAGTAATCATTTATAAATGTTCTTTTGTGTGTGTGTGTCTTTGTCAAAAACATATTTTGCTACACTAGCCTGATACCTTTCTTCAACAATCAAAAAGAAATGTTTTTGTTTCAAGTGGACACTTTTTAGAAGTAATAGATCACAAAATATAAATTATTCTGTGATGTATTTGGAAAAGCAATAAATTAATGGAAAATTATGGAAGAACTGTTAAATGAGAAAGGAATAGTAGGAAAAAGATGACACCAGGGAAAAGTAAAGTTTTGAACTGAATAGACAATACTCTATAGTTTGTTCAAGAATTTATCTGAAGGAAAAACTCATGTAATGTTTTAATAGGTAACTTTGACATGAATTATTTCTAATAGGAGTAGATTAGTATACTGATGATACAAATTTTGGAGGCATCATTGATTAAGAGGGCTGGAACTACCTTTTTTCTAGCATCTAGTCTCTACAGCCATCTAGTTTTCCTGTAAGAAAAATAAAAAGTGTAAAACCTTGTGATAATTTTGCCTCTTTCTTTAATTAAATGCTGAAAGGTCTTACTTTTAAAAAAAGACAGAAAAGGAAAGTTTTTTCAGACCCTGATTCACTACACTGAAGGGTTCTGACCCCAGTACTAGGTAGAGCCATGAGGAAGAAAACCATGGGCACCAAGACAGGCTGCACTCATGACACTCCCTTACCAAGGGACTGGCCAAGCCTCCCCCAGCTGTGTAATGCTGTAGCTCCATGTCAGGGATATCGTGGCGTTGTGATTTCACCCCAGTGGGCAGCCCAGCCCACCTAGCCACTTGCTTACTTACCCCCCGTGGGATCTGGGAGAGAACTGGAAGGGTGGAAGTGAGAAAACTCCGGGGCTGAGATAAAGACAGTGTCACAGGTAAAGCAAAAGCCGCATGTGCAAGCAAAGCAAACTCAGGAATTCACCCACTACTTCCCAAGGTTAGGCAGGTTCAGCCATCCCCAGGACAGCAGGGCTCCATCACACGTGAAGGTCACTTGGGAAGACAGACACCACAGCCCCGAACATCCCCCCTTCCTCCTCCTTCCCCAGCTTTTATTGCTGGGCACGACGTCCTGTGGGCTGGGATAGCCCTTGGGTCAGTGGGGTCAGCTGTCCCGGCTGTGCCCCCTCCCAGCTCCTGGTGCTCCCCCAGCCTGCTCGCTGGTGGGGCAGGGTGAGGAGCAGAACAGCCCTTGGTGCTGTGCGAGCACTGCTCAGCAGTGACCAAACCACCCCTGTGTTACCAGCACTGCTTCCAGCACAGATCCCAGGCGCAGCACCACGCACCCTGCTGTCAAGAAAATCGACTCTATCCCAGCCAAAGCCAGTACATATGTGTATGTATATATATAATTTTAATTTAACAGAGTTCTAGAGTTCTCATTTTTATATACATATTTATGTCTATTCAAATATATAAATTAGAGTTGTATAGAATATATGCACATATAGGTACACATGTATACAGACATACTTTTGTTACTATATAGAACATGGTATGTTACTCCCCATCTTGGAAAGTTGGTCTCTGCACCTGACTCACAGCAGAACCCTCATCCAGCCCAAAACTGGACCTGCACATCACCACATCTGTAGAAGACTGCTGCAGATTATGTTTTATGCCAGTCCTACGCAGGGGTGCTGTGGGAAGCAGTGCCTTGTCTGGGGCAGGCTGTGCAGCTGGCTGTGTCCGTGTTGTGTGTGTCTCTGTGCGTGTCTCTGTGCGTGTCTCTGTGCGTGTCTCTGTGACACATGCTCACCTTTGCTACTGGCTGAACTGCAAACAGGAAAGTGGTGGCTGTGTTTGTTGGCCTGGCATGGAGACCTCTGGTCCCCTGTTGAACTTCTGGTACCTGCATGGGAGAAGGCAGTGCAGATCTCTGTGGTGGCCTAGGGAGGTAGTGCAGATATGAAAAGATGCATCAATACATGCAGTGCTGGGTGGAGATACTGCCAATATATCTGCACACCTTTCTGAAGTTCATTTGCCAGAGTTGGTTCAAGAACTGCTGCATATTGCTGCCTTGAGCCACACTGACATACCCTTTGTGTGCCTTGGGTAGTTTAGCTCAACATTCAGGTTTTATTTTGGCCTCTGTCCAGGCTACAGATGCTGAATTGGTCATTATTTATTTCTGTTTCCTCAGCTTTTGGACAGGAAAACTTCAAATTTGGGTGTATACAGCACTGTGTTCTGATATACTGATATATCTTTTTTTTTTTTTTTTTTTTAAATAGTCTTATCTACCACTTGTAAATCAGATCAGAGATGTTGTTCTATGAGAACCCTTGATTTGGAAAGAAGTTAAAAGCTAGAGCAGGAAAGGTCTACACATGCCACACAGTCACACTTACTGTGTGACTTACTGCGCTGCGCAGTAAGACATTGGGTTGAGAAAGCAAAACCATCTGCTTCAACAAATTCTTTTTCCACCTTAAGCATCTACGCCAATCACAGTACCCACCACACTCATTAATACTCCCTTTTGACACTGCATCAGAATCAGATTATTTCTCTTCCAAGCTGTCACATGCAGCTTCTGAAGCATTATAGGAAAATGTGTGCTTTAAATGATGAAGTCTCAAAATGTGAACTCTGGGAATTCATGATTGATTTCAGGTGCAGAAAATCAATTGAGTGTTTTATTTATTTATTTAAATCTGAATGTTGTAGTGACTTTCACATTTATTTTTCTATTATATTGGCTGGCTCTAAAATAGCTCTTGCTACAAAAAATGAAAAGAGGTTGGTTTTTTGGGGGGGAGGGGAGGGAGGGGAGAATTCTCAGAATTCTCCGTACAAAAGGTATTTTCAGCAGCTCAAGCACAGGCTATTGTGATTCATCAGTCCCAAGGTGAAAGGCAGATTGCTCCCAGAAGGCCACCTGCGGACTGGGAATGCTGCTGTTCTGCCCAAGAAACCTCATCCAGAAAACAAGAGCATGTAATCCTGCACCTGTGGGTCCATAAACGCCAGAGCCTCTGCAATGAACTACACGGCATAGACTTTGCATCCCACACTGAGAGGGAACATACTCTGTTGGCAAGTCGAGAGGAGGAAGGATAATTTTGTGAAGGGACAAGGGAGGCACCAGGTTACCTTGGGAAAGAAGAGCAGCATCGGTGTGATATTCCCCAGTGCTGCCACTGTGTTACCGTTACAGCAGAAAGGTGCTGTGCAGATTAGCTCAGGCAAATACTTGTGTGCCAGTGCTAAGTTGACCAAAAGTCAGACAACTCCACTGGTGCAGTGTTGCATCAAGCTACCCTAACCCAGGTTTGGAAGGTGACATAAACAAAACTGAAATGAACATGAAAAGAACTCCTTTATTAAGTTAGGTCCCTTATTTCCTACTCCATTCATCTGGATGCAGGAGTTAAATGCACCATTAACATGTTTGGTGATACCACACTGGGAGGTTCTCTTGACTCTCTTGAGGGACAAGAGGCCTTGCAGTGGGATCTAGATAGATTGGAGCATTGGGCAATCATAAATGGCATGAAATTTACCGAGTCCAAATGCCAAATTCTGCACCTCAGACGGAGTAAAACCATGCATGCACAAGTATAGACTGGGAGAAGAGTGGCTGGAGAAAGGTATCCTGCAGATTGGGATCTGGGGGTGCTGGTTGGCAGCAGGCTCACCAGGAGTCAGCAGTGTGCCCTGGCAGCCCAGAGGGCAAACTGCATCCGGGGGGGCATCAACCACAGCATGACCAGCTAGTCAAGAGAGGTGACTATCCCGCTGTATTTACAATTGGTGCAGCCTCAGCTGGAGTACTGTGTGCGGTTCTGGGCTCCAGCACTTCAGAAGGATGTTCAGGGACTGGAATGTGTCCGGAGGAGGACAACACAGCTGGTGGCAGGGCAGGAAGGCATGTCCTCTGAGGAGCAGCTCTGCACTTGGGGTTTGTTTGGTTTGGAGAGAAGGAGGCTGAGGGGCGACCTCATCGCTCTCTGCAGCTTCCTGAGCAGGGGACGTGGAGAGGGAGGTGCTGAGCTCTTCTCCCTGGGATCGGGGGATGCCTGGGAATGGGTCAAAGCTGTGATGGGGGAGGTTCAGACTGGATATTAGGAGGCATTTCTTTACCAAGAAGGTGCTCCAACCTTGGAACAGGCTTCCTGGAGAGGTGGTCGGTGCCCTGAGCCTGTCAGTGTTGAAGAGGCATTTGGACACTGCTCTTAATAACAGGCTTTAATGGTTGGTCATCCCTTACATGGTCTGGCAGCTGGACTAGATGGTCCTTGTAGGTCCCTGCCAACTGAAATCTATTCTATTCTATTCTATTCTATTCTATTCTATTCTATTCTATTCTATTCTATTCTTCTACTCTACTCTACTCTACTCTACTCTACTCTACTCTACTCTACTCTACTCTGTTCTACCTGGATGTAGGGTGCTGTATCTCTGCTTAGACACTACAAATATATGATTATTCATCGTGGTGAGTTACCAGTAATGGATGAGTGGATGAGGGAAAGGCTGTGGATGTTGTCTACCTGGACTTTAGTAAAGCCTTTGACACCATTTCCCACAGCATTCTCCTGGAGAAATTGGCTGCTCAGGGCTTGGACGGGCGTATGCTTTGCTGGGTAAAAAACTGGCTGGATGGCCGGGCCCAAAGAGTTGTGGTGAACAGAGTTAAATCCAGTTGGCAGCTGGTCATAAGTGGTGTTCCCCAGGGATCAGTATTGGAGCCAGTTCTCTTTAATATCTTTATCAATGATCTGGATGAGGCGATCAAGTGCACCCTCAGTAACTGTGCAGATGACACCAAGTTGGGTGGGAATGTTGATCTGCTTGAGGATAGGAAGGGTCTACAGAGGGATCTGGACAGGCTGGATCCATGTGCTGAGACCAATTGTATGAGATTCAACAAGGCCCAGTGCCGGGTCCTACACTTGGGTCACAACAACCCAATGCCACGCTATAGACTTGGGGAAGAGTGGCTGGAAAGCTGCTTGGCAGAAATGGACCTGGGGGTGTTGGTCAGCAGCAGGCTGCATATGAGCCAGCAGTGTGCCCAGGTGGCCGAGAAGGCCAACAGCATCTTGGCTTGTATCAGAAATAGTGTTGCCAGCAGGAGTAGGGAAGTAACCGTCCCCCAATACTTGGCACTGGTGAGGCCACACCTGAAGTGCTGGGTTCAGTTTTGGGCCCCCTCACTACAAGAAAGACATTGTGGTGCTGGAGTGTGTCCAAAGAAGGGCAACAAAGCTGGTCAAGAGTCTAGAGCACAAGTCTCATGAGGAGCGGCTGAGGGAACTGGAGGTGTTTAGCCTGGAGAAAAGGAAGCTGAGGGGAAACCTTATCACTCTCTACATCTTCCTGAAAGGAGGTTGTAGTGAGGTAGGTGTTGGTCTCTTCTCCCAAGCGATAGGACAAGAGGAAGTGACCACAAGTTGCTCTAGGTGAGGTTTAGATTGGATGTTAGGAAAAATTTCTTCACTGGAAAGGTTATCAAGCACTAGAACAGGCTACCCGGGGAAGTGGTTGAGTCATCATCCCTGAAGGTATTTCAAAGACATGTAGATGTGATGCTTGGGGACATGGGTTAGTGGTGGACTTGGCAGTGTTAGGTTAACAGTAGGACTTGCTGATCTTAAAGGTCTTTTCCAGCCTAAGCTATTCTATGATTCTATACATTTTCAACTGGATGGATGCTTGCTGTTGTGTAGTTATGAGTCTGTGGGCCATTAAGACCTGTTAAACCATGGTAGGAGCCATTTGTCCGCATCACTTTGCCCAGTGGCCCCATACTGGCTTAGCTTTGGGGACCCCCAAATCTGTGGGGTGGACGCAATGCATGGATTTCACATTTTTCTACTCACACAGCAGGATTTTTGTCTTGGAGGGGAAATACTGCAGGCAAGGGCCTCACATGAACCAACGCTATGGCAAGGATCACTAGCATGGATTCCGGATGTAGAAAAGGGGAAATACCAGATAGAAATAAGGAAGTAATTTGTCTATTTCTAGAGAACTGGTAAGACTGCTGCTGCGATGTGGCATCTAGTCCTGATGCCTACCCTTCAAAAAACAGGGTGGGCACATGGGAAGGTATTATACCATGACTACTCACCATAGGTACACATGCAGAAGTTACCTGAGTATGAAAAGCATGCCAGCATGCCTTTCAAAGACACAGCAAAACCTAACTGTTGGAAATTGATAAATTCAGCTTTGAAATGGTGCAGAAGTTAATCTGCTGAAGCTGCAGGAGCAATTTATCCTCAGTAGTCTTTAGGGCAAGATTCGTTCAGGACAACCTGGTCAGACAAGGAGACTGAGACCACCTCTGTGCTGGGGAAGGAGAGTCACCCCACTTCCACCCTTTGGGGCCAGTGAATAGCAGTATCTCCCAGCCCTGCAGAGCCTCATGGCACAGCCACTGTGCTTGCATAGGCATGCCAAGGAAATTGCACAGGCTCAGGCCTCAATCATTCACTGCAAGGCTGCAGAAAGAGTTACTGCTTCACCCACCCCAGGACCATCTGAGTACCAGACACTGACACGGGCTGTACTTGCAGGCAGGACATTAGACAGGGCAGACTAGTCAAAAAACACAAATGTTTTGGTGATGAAACTTGCTGAAACATTTCAGACTGTATGGATCACCACATCTACAGATGGGGAAGAATTTCTCTCTGATTGTGTGAGAAGGTAGCATTTTCACCCTCTTTATTAGTACTGGCACTGCTAAAGACAGAAAAATTCTTTGCAGGTAGCATTTGCTCCAACATTTACGATGATTAAAAGGTTAGCAATATAATCGCATTAGCTTTAAAAGCTCTGACACTGGATAATTTGATAAACAATGATGACATTGAATAAACTATATTAAATATAACAAATATAAATTCAAATATTGAATTATCTGTGTGGTATCAATTAAATGTAACTAAGCATTTGCCTTCAGTATTCATGACAAAACTGATGGTCTAACCCTTATGTTTGCAAAGAACCTACAGATATTTGCAGGTAAAATTCCATTTCAGACAGAAAAACACCGCCCTCACGCAGACTTCCTATGAGGAAGAACGAGCTGTTTTAAAAAATCCATTTGGAATACTGTATGTAGCATATAACTTTTTTGAGTATTCAGATTATTCATGGTCTGAAAATAAGATGTTCTAATATAGTCCTGGTAGCTATGCTCTTGCTGTTCCTTTTAAAGTCCATTTTCTTCAACTAAACATACTGGCATGTTTCCACATTTTTCACTACTACAGACTACAGGCATTTAAGAAAGAGCCAGTGATGAGACTCTATTGTCCATAATCTTCTATTCCAAAGAATAAAAACCTGATCCAAAGAATGGCAAAAAATAGAAAACAAACAATTTTTGCAGGGATTATAAAATAATGTGCAATATGACCTTTCATTAAGATGTGTCTATGGCCATTAACCCTTCAAATATATTGTGGTACGCAATTTCCTCTTGAGTTTGCTGGCTTACAAAGTAGCTATCTGAGGAACTGCAGGCCTTGAGATTGCCAGGTAAAATGCCAGAAAAGGTCTGGGCCTTTTCCTTGAAGCCTGGCATCTGAGGAAGTTGTAAGAAACATAAAGCCGGTGGACTGGTATAAAAAATGTATCTCACCAGGGACATTGATAATTAGAGACTGAACCAAGAGCAAAAGGCTTAATATCATTTCTCAGCTTGGAACCTTTTGCCTGTCTACCTCTGACAAAATGATTACTAACAAACAGAACAAAACGGAATTTGTGAAATTAGAGAATTAAAGGTAGCTTGTTGTTTGCTTGAGAAAGGTCCAGCTGCACAACTGCATATAAACAAAAGGCAAGCACAAAAACAGTTAAGAAAGATGCCACACTGACTTTCTGATCATTAGAAACTAATTGCCACCTTGGTTCCTCCCTCTGTCAGATGATACTTCCCAGCATTATGAGTCAATATGAATGTTTGTACAGCCAGTCTTGGATGCACACCTAAATGCTACTACCAGCAAGATGCCTTTTGTGGCTCCATTTAATATATTCAAGCCAAATCTTGCTTTGAAAAAAACAATCCAGCAAGTCCATAACACAAAAAAGAATCTCATGTTTTACATACCTACATTTCTACAAATTCAATCACATGCTCAAATTGGGAGAAAATACATAATAGTTATGGTGGTTTCTGTAAAACAGTGCCTAATTCACTTCTCACAAAATGTACAGCAATGTTGGTCAATCACCACCATCAATTTGGTCAACCACTCCACTTCCCTCTTTCTGCATATAATCATTGCAAAATACTCTGCACTGCACACATGTCTGTTTGGGAAGATGTAAGAGGAAAAAATAGAGCATGACAGATGTTGGGGATGTCAGATATAGGGGTGATGATAGCAGAATAAGAACTTAACTAAATTAGATTAGTATAGAGCCATAACACTGCTTTATGGAAAAGGTAGGGAGCTCAGCTGTAGAATCATGCGTTTTCCAATTCTTATATGAGGAAATAACTTACCTGAGAGGTTAGTGAATTCTAACACTTTGAATATGTCTCACTGGTGACTCTAGTAACTGCATTATTAATTTGTCCACATTCAAATCACCTTACTGAGCATACTTAAATCTAACTACCAAGATTTTTCATCTTATTAACACTGATTTCAGATGTTCTAAGTACTAGAAATACTTCAAGATTGGAGAAAATTGCATCTCTGTTTCATACCATGGGTTTTCTCTGAAAATAGTCACTGCTTTTCTGAGATGAATTTTTTTTCCTGCATAATCTCATTTCATCACTGCCGATACAAAACTGGTACTCTCTGTTACATGGTAAGCTTTTGACCTAGGCAAGCTTGACTTGTCGATAGCTGGTTGTTAGGCTGCAGAAGACTGAAGTCCAGAGGCAATATTCAGCAGCCTTACACTGTCCAAGCACAACGGCTGACACTGGTATCCTTTCATTTGTCATAAGGCTCATTGGTAGGAAACCTAGGGTTCCTCTGACATTTTAATGGAAATCATAGTTTCAGCTGAGAAAATGGCATTGTTTTCATTAGGGTTAAGAAAATTGTTTGCATTTAGAGTCAACAAATGGTGTGTGAAGATGATTTACCCAGGGCTGGGAGCTTATTTCATCTGTCAGCTGTATCTGCTACTGTTTGGATCTTAGTACTCTTATATTTAAACCAAAGGACTATACTTCCCCTTGAATGGGCCAGACTCCACCTCTGTGGATGTTAATGAGGGATACTTATCACCTGAATGTAAGAATTTGCATTTTAATCACACATTATTTCTGACTTATTAGATGCTATTGCCACAATTTATTGCTGGAAGTACAGTCTGATTACCAGACGCACCAAGGCTTTAAGCCAATTTCTGCAGCAAAATTACTTCTCATATGAAGTCTGGAAAGATTTCTTTCCAAGCGTGCCATCCAAGCAGCATACACACTCATTACTAGAGGCAGCAGCAGAGTCCTGCCTGTACAACACAGGGCTGCCTACATGGGTCTTGGGCACAAACCAACCTCACCAGCTACCAGATTACTGTAATGATGAACCCACGGCTACCTCTCCCTATCTTCCCCTGTCAGTGAGTTTATGCTCAATATCTCAGTAAGACAGGCAGTACCACTGACCTGGGAGCTTCTGCCAGGCCAGCAGTAGGGCTCCGTGGCTTCAGCATATGAACTAGCACAGATAATCAAAAATTCCCTTCTCTGACTGTTCCCACATACCTTGCTGGATATGACACAGAGTTATGCAAGGCAAATAGTTCTGAAAAAGCCTGAGCACTGGGCTGTCTGTACCCACTAGACTAAATAGCATGGGAGCACTGCTCTCAAGACATTGTTGAGCTGAACAAGTAAAGTACCTTCTCACCTGACAGGTACCTCAGTGGAGGTTTCAGTATGTCATTTTGAATCAGAGTTTTGCATCATTTGAAATAGATCAGTTTGGATCATAGAAACCCCCTCTGAAATTTTACTTTTAAAATTTTCATAAATATTTTGTATGAGAAGCAAATTTTCCATCAGAAAATCATTTTGTCAAAAAGTTGCCAGCAAGCTGACTGCAGCCCTTTTGCTGTCTGCCAGGGAACAGGCTTGGTCTCTGCCCTGGGCACATACTGGCATCGAGAGGGAAGAGTGGAGCTCTGGTGCTCTTGGCATCTCCATTTCCCGTCTGCCACAATACAATTCAGAGGTGATTGCCCATTCTTTCTGGGATAGGCATCATCCTGCCTGGGTGTCCCAGGTACATCCCAGAGCAGCATAGGTCATACACACCTTCACTGCAATCAATTGATGGCCATAAACTGTTTGGAAGGGACAGATGAGGAAGGAGGGTTGGAGTGGGGCGGTTGCCCTCTATATAAAGGAATGGATTGAGTGCACAGAGCTGTCTTTGAAAAACAGCAAATAACAGGTCGACAGCTTACAGGTAAAAATTAAGGGCCAAGCCAACAAAGGAAACCTTGTGGTTGGTGTTTACTAGAGGCCACTTGACCAAAGGGAGCCTGTTGATGAAGTGCTTTTATTGCAACAACAGGAAGCATCATGTTCACAGGCTCTGATCCTGATGGGGGACTTCAGCCACCCTGACATCTGCTGGAAAAGTGGCACAGCAAGCTGCAAGTGGCCCAGGAGATACTTGGAGTGCATCAAGGGAAAATTCTGAATTCAGATGATAGACAGCCTGATCAGAAAAGAAATGTTACTGGACCTGTTGCTCACCAACATGGAAGAACTTGTTAGAGAAGTCAAGATTGGTGGCAGCATGGGCTGCAGGGATCGTGCCTGGGTGGAATTCACAGTCTTGAGGGATAGGGGCCAGGTGAAGAGTAGAGTTAGGAACCTGAATTTTAGGAGAGCAAACTTTCAGTTGTTTAAGGAATTAGTGGATGGGGCCACCTGGGAAACTGCCCTCAGGTATAGTGGAGATGAATAGAGCTAGCAGCTCTTTCAGGACATTATTCTTAGTGTGCAAGAACTCTCAGTTCCCACATGTAAGAAGTTGGACAAGGAAGACAGGAAACTAGCTTGGCCCAGTAAGGACCTCCAGGTCAAACTAAAGTGTAAGAAGGAAATGCACGGGCAATGGAACCAGGGACATGTATCCTGGGAAAAATATAGGGACACTACCTGGATCTGTAGGGGTGAGATCAGGAAAGCTAAGGCACAGTTGGAGCTGGATTTGGCAAGAGGTGTCAAGAATAATAAGAAGGGTTTTTACAGGGACAGTGGCCAGAAAAGGAAGCCTAAAGAAAATGTACCTGCTGCCAGTAAATAAGACAGTGACAAATGACATGGAGAAGGCTGATGTAGTCAACAATATTTTTTGCCTCAGTTTTCAATAGTAATCTCTCTTCCCATATCTCTCAAGCCCCTGAACAGAGGGAATCCCCACTATTAGTACAGATTGGAGGATGAATGTGTTGAGAGCAGCCCTGTGGAGAAGGGCTTAGAGATACTTGTGGATGCAAAATTAAACATGAGCTAGCAATGTGCACTTTCAGCCCAGAAAGCCAATAGTCTCCTGGGCTGCATAACAAGAAGCGTGGTCAGCTGGTCGAGGGAGGTGATTCTCTCCCTCTACTCTGCTCTCATGAGATCTCACCTGCAGTACTGCATCCAGCTCTGGGGTCCCCAGGACAAGAAAGACATGGTCTTGTTAGAGCAGGTCCAGAGGACAGTCACAAAAATGGTCATAGGGCTGGAGCACCTCTACTATGAAGAAAGGCTGAGAGAGTTGGGGTTGTTCAGCCTGGAGAAAAGAAGGCTCCAGGGAGACCTTATTGTGGCCTTTCAGTGTATATAAAGGGGACTTAAAATATCGACAAAGAGAGACTTTTTACCAGGGCCTGTGGTGAAAGGACAAGGTACAATGGTTTTAAACTGAAAGAGGGTAGGTTTAGATTAGACATAAGGAATAAATTCTTTATGATGAGGTTGGTGAGACACTGGAACATCTCACCCAGAGAAGTTGTGGATGCCCCATCACTGGAAGTGTTCAAGGTCAGGTTGGATGGGACTTTGAGGAATGTGCTGGTTTTGCTGGGATAGAGTTAATTTTCTTCATAGTAGCTAGTATGGGGCTATGTTTTGGCATTGTGCTGGAAACAGTGTTAATAATACAGAGATGCTTTTGTTTTGATGGCTGAACACCTTCCTGACAATGGGAAGTGGTGAATGAATTCCTTGTTTTGCTTTGCCTGCATGCACAGCTTTTGCTTTACCTATTAAACTTTATCTCTACCCATGAGTTTTCTCACTTTTACTCTTCCCATTCTCTTTCCCATCCCGCTGGAGGGGGGAATGAGCGAGCGGCTATGAGGTACTTAGATGCTGGCTGGAGTTAAACTGCAACAGTCCTTTTTGGCACCCAATGNGAGACCTTATTGTGGCCTTTCAGTGTATATAAAGGGGACTTAAAATATCGACAAAGAGAGACTTTTTACCAGGGCCTGTGGTGAAAGGACAAGGTACAATGGTTTTAAACTGAAAGAGGGTAGGTTTAGATTAGACATAAGGAATAAATTCTTTATGATGAGGTTGGTGAGACACTGGAACATCTTACCCAGAGAAGTTGTGGATGCCCCATCACTGGAAGTGTTCAAGGTCAGGTTGGA
>VXBL01008317.1:17008-32806 GCA_013400195.1 Aramus guarauna | reverse complement strand
AAGATGATCAGAGGGCTGGAGCACCTCTCCCATGAAGACAGGCTGAGAGAGTTGGGGTTATTCAGCCTGGAGAAGACAAGGCTCCGGGGAGGACCTTATAGCAGCCTTCCAGTACCTGAAGGGGGCCTGCAAGAAAGCTGGAGATGAACTGTTTACAAGGGCATGGAGTGGTAGGACCAGGCATAATGGCTTTATACTGGAAGAGGGTAGATTTAAATTAGATATTAGGAAGAAATTCTTTACTGTGAGGGTGGTGAGGCACTGGAACAGGTTGCCCAGAAAGGTTGTGGAGGCCCCCTTCCTCAAAGTGTTCAAGGCCAGATTGGATGGGGCTTTGGGCACCCTGGTCTAGTGGAGGGTGTCCCAGCCCATAGCACTACATGATCTTTAAGGTCCCTTCCAACCCAAACCATTCTATGATTCTATGACTGACCTGTGGATGAGTCCACATGGGAGCAGGACACCCCAAAGTGTCTGTGGCTGTGAGCATGTCCACACCAGAGCAGGTACATCTTGAAGCATCTGTGGCCATGGTTATGTTTCTGCCACAGCAGGTATACCTCTGAAGAGCTTATGGCCCAAGGATAAGTCCACATTGGAGAAGGTACACCTCGAAGCATCTGTGGCTGTGGATAAGTCCATGTTGCAGCAGGTACATCTTTACGCATCAGGGCTGTGCATGAGGTTTTGCTGGAACATCTCAAAATATGTGGCTATTGATGAGCCTATGACACAGCAGGTTTACTTCTGAAGGGACTGTAGCTGTGTGTAAGACCACACTGGGTCAGGTACACCTCAAAGTGACTGTGGATAAGTCTATGCCGCAGTAGGGGCAAGAGGAGAAGTTCATTGCAATGTTAAACCCAATGGTCTGGTCCAAAGGGACTAGTGGTCGAGACTGTAATGGAAATACCTTTAAATTGTTGTAATCCATGATTGAGTTGCAAGTTATAAGAAGCAGGAACCACCTGAACCAGTTGAGGACAAGCCCTACAAGAAGCAGTTCAAGTGCAGCAGTGACCTGACCTGAGCTGGCTTTGGTGACCAGTAACTCCATGCAACACACCACCTCTCCTGTCCTGAGTGACCACCATAACAGATGGAGCTCAAAGTCATGGACTCAGTGGATGTTTGTGGACATTTTAAAGACATTTTACAGGGGTGGTCCATAGACCAAGGGAATGTTACCTCTGTATTATATCAAAGTATGGGAAGGGGGCTGGGGACTAATCAGGATGTATTGGACAGTGTGGGACCTGAGCATGACGTAAATGGTATGGAATAAGCGGTGGAGAATGTGCTGGTTTTTCTGGGTTAGTTATTTTTCTTCATAGTAGCTAGTATGGGGCTCTGGTTTGGATTTGTGCTGAAAACAGTGTTAATAATACAGAGACGTTTTTGCTATTGTTGAGCAGCGCTTACACAGAGTCAAGGCCTTTTCTGCTTCTCACATCACCCCACCAGCAAGTAGGCTGGGCGTGCCCAAGAAGCTGGCTGGGGATACAGCCGGGACAGCTGACCTCAACTGAACTGACCAGTGGGGTATTCCATACCATAGGACATCATGCTCAGCATATAAAGCTGGGGGAAGAAGAAGGAAGAGGGCGATGTTCAGAGTGATGGCATTTGCCTTCCCGAGTAACGTTTATGTGCAATGGACCCCTGTTTTCCCGGAGATAGCTGAACACCTGCCTGCCATGGGAAGTGGGGAATGAACTCCTTGCTTTGCTTTACCTGTGTGCATGGCTTTTGCTTTACCTATTAAACTGTCTTTATCTCAACCCACAAGTTTTCTCATTTTTTCTCTTCCGATTCTCTCCCCCATCCTGCCGGGTTGGAGTAAGTGAGCAGCTAAGTGCTGCTTAGCTGCTGGCTGGGGTTAAACCACGAGAAGGAACCTGATCTAGTGGAAGATGTCCCTGCCCATGGCAGAGGAGTTGGACTATAAGATCTTTAAAGGTCTCTTACAACCCAAACCATTCTGTGATTCTATGATTCTATGACCTGACCTGCACAAAGCAGGTTTAAAGAAAGGGTTCTCTCCTTACACCAGTATATTTCATCACTGTGAGTGACAATACCAAAAGTCTTCTGTAATACCAGATGTCTTCTGTTCTTTGTGATGACAGGTACTTACTTGCAACAGTCTGTGAATAGAGAAGCTTAATGGGACTGGGACAGTTCTTTGAGGATTTTCCAGTTAAGTTCAGTTGCCAGCTTTTCACATTTTTAATTTCATAGTTATCTATTCCTCTTTAGCTTCCACTACAGTTGCAGTTTTTCCTTAGGATGCATCTGCAGTCTGAGCACAGTCCAAGGCTGCTACTGGGACTAACTCACCTTGGATTGTACAGCGTGAACACAAATCCATGCTCAGTGGCAATGCAACACATGGGGGGAAATAACGCAGAACTTCAGGCTCATCCTGCCCTTCAATACCAAGGCAGTGGTTCAATTGCTGTGTGAATTAACTATAAGCAGTGTGCCTTGACTAGCCACTCCAATATCACAGACATTCCTGTGGCAATATCCTCTGATTATAGGTACTACCCACAAGACCTGTGTCACTGCCAGCCTTTCCTCAGGCTGTGCACAGAAATGCACACACGTCAGCGTGAGTGGGCTCTTGTTTACCACAGTGAATGCGTGAGCAGCTGGTATGGAAACACATTGGGCTTGCATCTTCCACCTCTCCAACACTGACGCTTAGCAATGCCCAAAAGGAAGAGAAAAAATATCATTTCTATTCATCTCTGCTAGGACCATCTCTGCTTCATCTGGAAAAAATTTAGTCAGAAAATACTCACCAGTAAAGCTCTGCAAATCAGTTCCAGTATTGGTCTTAATCAGACTTTTCTTCCTCCAAAAGTCTGCAACACTCCACCACCTACTCCAGCTCCCTGGCCCTGTGAGCACTGTACATCTGTCCCTGCTAGCCCACCCCAGCTGAACTTGCCACCCACTCCAGATCTCAGAATGCAGATCTCAGCTGCAGATCTCAGAATTCAGACAACAGCACCTGTATTACATCAGCAAGTTTGCTAATAAGCAAAACAGAACATTGCATATGTATCATATGTTAATCAGCACAAGTTTTCTCATCCACCCCTGCAGTGCTTTCCCTTGTGCCTCACTCCTGACCAGGGTTCCACTGCATTGGTCCCCATTCGATTGGTTGCAGTGTCCTAGGGCTGCCGTGGGGGAAACACTGTGCTTTCCTTAAAGCCAACGCCTTCGCTTGCTGAGTGTTGTGCCTTGTCCCTGAGGGCTCTGCACCTGCTTTTCACTCATAACAAGACTCAAGGCTACAGAAGGCATCAAGACAGACCTCTGTTCTTCCTTTCGTGATTCCCCTTAGTGGTTTAGACCCCCTTTTCTTTCAGATGAAGGCGAGCATCTCTATGCATAGCCTCAGATATTGCTTAGAAGCCAGACTAGAAGGAAACAGCAGGTTACAACCTTCAGAACATGTTCTGAGCAAAAGATGCTTTTCTCCAGTACGGTAACGCCACTCCTGATACTCCTCTTTCAAGGTCCATTGCATTCGCATGTCAGGAGGCTCCTTCTCTAGGTTGCTAGACCCAGGGGTGAGGAGGAAGGCCGTAGAAGAATGGAGCTAAGGCTCCCATCACCTCATCTGGCTTCCACATCTGCAAGGGAACTAAAAGAGAGGCCTCAGCTGGCATATATTCCATGCAGACAGGGACTTGTCTCATGTACTCTAGCAAGTCTCAAATATCTTTGTAATTATCTTAATTAGCACTTTTTTTCTTAAATAACCATAAAGCAGATCTATGGCACAAAGCCTCCCTGACAAATTCCAAGTCTGTGCCTCAGACACACAAAGAACAGAACTTCTTAAAGAGAAAGTACAACAAAGTTTAAAATGAGCAAACTTCTTCAGTCTGAGAAACAGCTAAACTGTTTTGCCTGAAATTTTCCAGAAGATGAAAAATAGTGGTAAGATTGAAACAGAAATTTAACATGAAAAAAATTTAAATCAAACTATAAAATTTTGGTAACAGAAGATGGTGCTTTACAATGAGAAGAACAAGAGAACCTTGAAATTCACAGCATTAGTAGCCCTGCCTATAATTACACCAGTACCTTGCATTCAGCCTTTTTTTTAATTCCCTCCTCCTTATGATGGAATGAATGAAACAGTTTGCCCAAATTTTCTTCCACAGAAGATTGACATAAATTACATGACAAACTATTGACCTATTCACGAGAATTCAGATGTTTTGCTTTATCACCAGTTACAGAATACAGTCTGACAAAAGCTCCCCTACAATCACAGCAACACAGTAAATCACTGATTCTTCATTTTCAATAGGCTGTTGATTAACATGGGCAATGTAAATCACGTGTTCTAGCTGTGATCTGAAAAATGAGCCTAGCCCAGCCACTCAGGTTACTTGAATAAAGAAGGCATTAAGATAAAGGAATTCACTAGTTATTTTAGCTAGTGCAGGAAAGGTGATATTTCTCATATTCCATAGCTGCTCTAAAGAGGAGCAACATATCATGGGTACTCCTGATGCCTCTGATTGTGCAAGCTTTGCTTAGATAAATGCTTGGAGTCTGATGCTTCATCCAAGTTGACCTGCAGGGATGATGGTCTGGTTGTTCCTAATGAAGGCATCAGCTACTGTAGACTGTTTCAGCTAGCAGAGTTGCCCAGGAAGACAACAGGCAAAGATTAAGTGGGTTGTCCAGGGTTCAGGAATAGTGGGATTTCATCCTGAGAATCTAAACACTGACTTTTCTGACAAATGCCATCAGAAGATCTAGTCCTCCTTTCAGTGGTACAGACTGGCACAACAGCCAGTGGACAGCTAAAAATCTGAAGAAAGTCCCCCAAGTAGCAAAGAATTGCATATGCTGTGAAAGATGATACTGTGGCAGCCTGGAAAAGTTTGTTTTATAAATGGTGGATGGAGGTCGTCTGCGCTCTGTGGCAAGGTAAGAAGAACTAGTCATAGTCTGCAGCACTGATGTTCAAGGCAATATATTTGGAAAAACTTAAAGCTTTAGGTGGTTCAACCTCCTAAGGAGGAGATTGCCAAAGTATTTCTCATTAGAAGTTTACAAACCAAGTCAGGGAAGGTCTAGATATGTTTGGTTGTCTGCTAATAAAGTCTGCTGCAGGTAGCATCTTAACCATCTTTTCCAGCTTAAGTGAAAGCTAGTCCTACTACAAAGGTAGAAGGAATTTATCTTTTTTGAAACAATCTAAATTATTTTTTAAATCTTTTCTTCAAAAATATAAGGTATTAGAAAACCAGACAACAAGAAATCTCACCTGCAGAATAGAATTATGCAGTGCTGAAGCAAACAACCATTCTTCTTTAATTATAGTCCATTTGGGAATGCTGAAATCTCCGTTATAGCCAAATTGGTGCTATATTGGTGAACTTCAGGAATGACTGTATGCTATGTTTATGAAACACATTGCACCTTGTATCCAAGGTACTAACTGTTGTTAGAATATCGTGTTTTGCTCATGACCGTCACCAGAGCTGAGTACAGAAAGGAAATAATCATTTTTGAAGGTTTTTGAGAATCCATTGTGGCTTTTTCTCAAAGCACAAAAAACTCTTTAAAATACTTTAAAGCATACTTCTAAGAATGTCTTCATTAAAACATTTACGAAAAAAGAAGTAATAGAAACCATATGCATTTATCCAAATCAAAACATTTTGTTCCATAAAAACAAGGATAGATTTGTTTCAACATTATAATGAAAACAAAGCACTCCCAAAAGCAGTTGATTTCGTTGTGGTTTTTTCCTAAAGAACTCAAATATTTTCAGATGTGCCTTTCTCAGCTGAAATCTGATCTGTTCACAATCATTCTAGCACTCAGAGCAGATCAAACATGTAAGCAGCAGTCCTCTCTTCCTTTGAAAGGCTCCCTAATGCTCTGCTCCTGCTGTGCTCTGAAACTCTCTCTGAACCTCCGTGTTTGCTCCCTGAGCAATCTCTGTTCCAGACCCCTCTCTGCACCAGTTCCCAGCTGTGCCTCGGGCAGGAGCTGCTGCTGTTCCCCGTTCCTGCAGGCCCTTTGCCGGGCCCAGTCAGTGCCGAACACGTGTCCACCTCCTTCCGCACAGGACAGCTCTGTTCCTCACTGTTCACCCGGGGGAAGTACGATGCCCTCCTCTTGCTCCTGAGAAAGGCTGTGGGAAGAGTTGTGTTGCAAGGGGAACGGAAAGAAAGTGTAGGTGATTATGTTTTAATGATAAATCAGCAAGATTTTGAAAACATCTCATATTGCTGTGAAACTCACTTCCATTCTGTGCCTTTTAAAGCTAGAAAATAACTTGAATCCACAGACTTTTCTAAATCTGCATCTCAGAACAGAAAGATATGCCCTGAAAGAAGCTGCAGCCCATGGACAGCCCACACAGGATCAGGCTCCAGGCAGGAACTGCAGTCCATGGAGAGAAGTCCAGGAGCAGGTTTTCTGTCAGGAACTGTGTTTTGTGGGGGGGACCTGGGGGACCCGCTCTGGAGCCCCTCTCGAAGGACTACAGCCCATTGGAAAGACCCATGCTGGAGCAGTTTGTGAAAGACTGTATCCTGGTGGGAAGGAGCCACGCTAGAGAGGTGGAAGCATGAAGAGGAAGGAGCAGCAGAGACAAAGTGTTCTCAACTGGCCGCAAGCCCCGTTCCACATCCCTCTGTGCCGCTCAGCAGGGGAGGAAGTAGAGGAGTTGGGAATGAAAGAGTGAGGTAGAGCTTGGGAAGAAGATGGGAAAGGTAGTTTAGTTTTTGTCTTTGTTTTTCACCAATCAAATCTATTTTTAATTGACAATAAATTAAATTCTCATCAGATATTACTTTGGCTTTTTTCAGTACTTGTTTCTGACAGTAAATGATGGCCGTACTCCAGCAAACAAAGGATGTGAGTAGGATCTGCTGGCTGCAGACCAGGCAGGGGTTACTGGTACTGCCAGGGCCCTCAGTGGTGGCTGCACAAGTGCTGGCAAGTGACAGCAGATGCCAGTGGAGGAAGGCTTGCGATTGGCAGCGGCTGATGCTGCTATACTATCCCTGTTGCCAAAACATGGGTGCAGGCTCATAAAATTCTGTAGCACGTGTGGTTTTTCTTTTGAAACTTTTTTCTATCCAAATTAAAAAAAAAAAAAAAAAATCACTGATGTTGGCCCCCTGGCCACCTCAGAGATATTTACAAGGTCATAGCAATAGCGGCTCCCTTGAGCCTTTCTGAGGAAGTAAAGTTAAAGGTGGAATTCACTGTTCAGTGTAGGTTGTACATGCAGTGGTGGCAGGGAACCAGCAGAATGAGGAAAGTGATGGACTCTGAACTAACCATTTTCTTTCAAAAAAGACATCTTGGCATTGCAACAGCTAATTCTGCATATATGTCAGCTATAGGCTCAACAGATGTTCAAAGAAAAACAGAATGTAAGGAACTAATGGAAAATGAATACTGAAAAGGAAAAAACTATTATACATAAATCCACAATGTTTTGGCATCTTCAATATCACATTAAATTCTTTCCTTATTATACTACATAGTAATTGAAATAAGTTCTAGAGAATGGCAATGAGCGTGATAGCATAGTACTGCTTCTGTATAAGGAATATTGAATACAGACTGTGGGACTTCATAGAATCATAGAATGGTTTGGGTTGGAAGGGACCTTAAAGATCATCTAGTTCCAACCTCCCCTGCCACGGGCAGGGACACCCTCCACTAGACCAGGGTGTCCAAAGCCCCATCCAACCTGGCCTTGAACACTGCCAGTGTAAAATTAAATCACTTGGACTTATTAAGTTGGTTGCTGTTATAAGAGCCTTAATATGTAATATTTCCATCAACAGACATCTCATAGTGTGCCTTATTACCACCCAGAAATGAATATGTCATTACTGGACTTCCATTGGGAAAAGCAGAACTATGTCTCTCTCTCTCTGGTATCCAGCCCGCTGCTCCACTGCCTCCAGGTTCACCACCCTCACGGCCATGTAGAAAGCAGACTCTTCCCCCTCCAAACACTTGAGCTCCTGCAGAGCAAAGTAAAATCACAGACCCTGGTTCAGGCCACTGAGTAGGAGTTTTCAGAACCCTTATGAGGCAAATCATTCCTGTTTGTGCATTTTTATTGTGTAGTAGTTGTACAGATATGCTTTTAGAAATCCCGGTTGCTTCGCAACAAATATTTTTATCCTTCTTTATAAAGCTTCAATGTACACATACATTTGCAGAAAGAAGCATGCACTATTCAATGCAGTACAAATTTGCAGCTTGGGAGAAAAAAGCCAGCTCTGAGTTTTCGTATTATTTTCCCACTGGCTATTATATACTGCAACTCTGAAATATTAATACATAATTCTTCACTTTCTAATATTTTAATTTCTGAAGATGCTAAGTAACTTGGTAGATATTCATAAAGGGCACAGCAAACTCCTGTCTGCAGGGCTGATAAGAGGCTATGATGAAATCAATGACACTAAATGATACGGGGTTTGCTTAAGGTACTGAAAGAAGGTAGCCTTCAACCACATTATAAGAATATATTATTTTTCATAGTGACATTTGGCTTTTCATTACTTCCACTTGAATAAAAGAACCAAAAACATCAGTGTCCAACCAAAGGTGGATGGAATAATGGATATTCTTTCAGAACTGATAAAGAACTGTTTTATGAAGATGGAACAAAAGAACAATGAAATAATGTTTCTGAGAAAAAGACCAAGTTCTAAAGTGAGACCTGTTCATTAAATATAAGAAGTCCTTCCCATTCTGAAATTTAAATGGAATTTTCCTTCCTTGTATTCATGAGCATGTCACTTAGCATGTCACCACTTTTTCCAGATAAATTCCCATTGAAAAAACTTGAATAATCTAATCTAAGCAAGTGCTTCTGACACATGTGGGTCAGTTTACATTTGAAAAAACTGTTCACAACACCAGATAGCCTATGGGCAGAAAAAAACCCTATTGTGCTGCTCAGATAGTTGCTAATCATTAAGTAGCTGCTAAAGGGAAAGTAGAGAAAAGTATAATAGTTCAGATGCCAGTTCCAGCTGCTTTCTTAAGAAGACAGTAGGTGACTGCAAACAGTAGGGAAACAGAGTAGATGTCTCTTCTTGCAGAGTTAGAGTGATGCAGGATCTTTGGTAGGTGGGATTCTCCGTCTGGACAAGTTTTCACCTGTGCCTGTCAAAGATATGCTTGCTTGTGTGTCTGACACAAGATCTTGCATATGAAAGAACAGCTAAGAACATACATAAATCAAAATCACTTCAATTTTCTGGATTTTGTTACAGCTATTTAAATATGCTGCCTTGTTATTTGCTTGTTATACTATCAAGTACTTATCTTCTTAAAAAAAAACATCAAATACCTGGAGTAATTAAAAAAAACATATAAGTAAAAAGACTAGAAAAACATTTCTAGGAAGTGTTAGCTATCTGGATAAAGAACACTAGATTTCCAAAAGTCTTCAAAATTTTGTCAGAGTTTTCTAGATTTAAATTCCCATTGGTAATCACTAACAACTCCAATGGGATCTGTTCAATTAGTCACAGGAAAAACTGACTGATTTCCACATCAGCTGACATAAACAAGCATATATAATTTCCATACATAATAAGGAGGAAGATTTCAGGTTTTTAGCATACATGCAAAACTTTCCTACTTTGTGTGAAAACAGCATTTGTAATTAAAGGCCCATCTTCCCACTTCCCCCCAGATAACAAAACAAGCTCCTCCTCCCTTCTTCCCCCTCAACACACACACACTTTGCACTTTGTATTTTCAAGCTTTTATTGTAACGGGAACTGCTCAGGAGGCTTAGCAGACCATTTAGAAACACCTGGTTTTGTATGGGTGATGACTAGGTGCTGACTCAGGAAGAGTCTGAATCCTGGTTTTATGATACTGGTTTATCTGCAGTGAAATGATTGTCACTACAAATGCCCTTTAACTGTACAGATGTCATGTTAGGTGTTGAGGTGGGGTATACTACACCAACACTGTTGTTCTGTTAAAGAAGGTACAACTTATCTGAAATTTAAACCTGAATTTTCACTGCCTAAGGTGAAAGTGAAACATGATTAAAAACAACAGACACACACCAAGAGGTATTGCCGGGAAAGCCTTTTCAGGAAAGAACAAGTTTCCTTCACAGCACAGTTCCCTCTGCTTCCCTTTTCAGGTTGCAAAGTGTTTTGAAAAAAATCTGTCTCCAGTGCACCAGAGTCTCCCCAGAATTTCCCATTATTTCATGGCAGAGACCAGCAGATAACTGCTGAGCATCCTACAGATGAAGAGTGCCTAGAATAAGGTGGAGAGGGCATCTTTTATCTTCTTCATTCCACCCTTGTCATTTATGCATTCTTCCTGTGGTCATCTTCTAAAGACTGCCAGTTTTTTTGAGAGAATGGACTACATAATTTTATACACCACAATACCTGTAAAATAAGATTCATGGTAGTTAACAGGAAACAATCTGTACCAAAGTTTATTATTAGAAAAAATAACACATGACGACAAGGATGCAGCAGATACCTTTGAACAGCTTTCACAAGTCCTTACACTACCTCACATATGAGCTTGTAGTACTTTCTAGGTAACAGATTTTAGGAAAACCATGAAATTGTAGCCCTTGTGCTTTGAAAAAGAAAAGAGTTCCTGCTGTGCTCACACAACTATTATGTCAACTTGATCAGTCAGAATTAAGTATTTTATGCAATAAAACCGATTCTTTTCTGAGGCTCTTACAAGAAGGTGATTCTTCTTCCTAGTTCAGGTGAAATCAACTCATACTACCTCCTTGTTTCAACTGCTGCTTTCAAGATTCTTCTCATGAACGATGGTAGCTCTCTGCTGAAATGTCATGGTTAAAGTCTGTTCCTGCTGACGTAAGACTACATAAAAATAAGCACAGTTAAATTTGTTCCTCACACTGAAAAACAGTACACAGAAAAAATTTAATTGGTTTAACAACCCCCACTATAGTAAAACAAAGACAAGTATGAACACTAGACATTAGCACTATTTCAAATTCTGACATAAAAATGTAGGATTAAAATTGCTATTTTAAAATAGAAAATCTAAAATTGTATATATTGTATACTTAGCGTTTTAGACTAGAAAGAGTAGTGAAAATAGAATGTGCTAAAAATATTCTGTAGCAAATACCCTGTTTATCTTTAATACTCATTATTTCTTCCAGAAATAATGGGTCAGCAATACTCGAGAGAGGCTGCAGGCCTTCTCTCCATGCTGCAGTGCTCTCTGCTGGATGTAGTGAAAACACGGGGTTCATCACAACAGGTCAGTATGTCCGAAGGGCTGCAGCAACGTAGTGCGGGGGGGAAGTTAAAATCAGGATTAATCTAGGTGTCTTACTGATGTGTTCTAGAACCTAGAAAAAAATATTAAATCATTAAGCTATTACATCTAAACATGTGGGAAGAAATAGAATTAATGTGAAAAATGTGAGCTGTTACGCATTAGATCAGTTCATGAGATGACAGAGTAACTCAATTGGGAAGAGATCACAGGGGTCTTGGCCCCAGCCCCTGCCGAGGGCAGGGTCAGCCCTGGGCTCAGACCAGGTTACTCAGGGCTTTTCCCCTTGGGGTCTCAAAAACCTCCACGGACAGAGATCCCACAGCCTCTCCTCCCCGCTACACTGCCCAGAGGGGCATGTTTCTCCTCACATCCAGCTGGAGCTGCTCTGGTTTGGCACGTACCCTGCTCGCCTATCCTCCCACTGAACCCTGCCCGTGGTGCTGGCCCCATCTCTCCCATAACCCTTCACGGGGTCAGGACAGCAGCCGTCGGCTCCCATGATGCCACCTTGTCTGGGGTAAGTGCTCCAGCACGACCGCCCCACAACCTCTGCCAGGCGTGCCCTGGCTGGGCAACGGCTGTCATACACTGGGGCCTGGCTCCCATTGCACTCACTGCCCACAGGGACATCAGGCATTTCCCAGAGCTGCTCCTCAACAGGCACCTCCAGTTCCTGCCTAGGGCAGCACCGGGCGTTTGCCCATGCTGAGTCTCATGAGGTTCCTGTCACTCCTTTCCTCCACTCAGCCCCGGCCTGTCTGGACAGCAGCCCTGCCCTTGCACTGTCAGCTAGGTCCCCAGGTTGATGTCATCTGCAAACTCAATGAGAGCATGCTCCATCACCTGCTCTGGGTCACTGATAAAGTTTTCAACAGCACAGGTCCGAGGGCAGACTCTGCTGTGCTCTGATTGCCACTAGGACAGCACTCTCTGGGCCCAGCCGTGTCTTACCCATCTATTTGGCTGCTCAGTCAGACTGTAGCGACTTACCACAAACTGTGAGAGACAGTGTTGAAAGTCCTGTTACAGTTGAGGTAAATGGCATTCATTGCTCTTTCTTCATCCACAAATAAATGTCATTTTATGCTAGAAGGCAATCAGGTTGGTCAGGTGTGATTTACACCTGTTAAGTATGTGCTGGCTGTTCCAAATAACTTTCTTCTCCTTTGTGAGATTTCCTCCCAGAAATCTGTGAGGACTCCCTCTATGATGTTTTCAGGAACCAAAGTGAATTTGATCCACCTGTTGTTTTCTGGATCATTCTTTTGGCCTTCTTTGAAGATGGGTGTGACAATTTCCTTTCCCGAACCATCATGGACCTCCCTGATCTCCTCAACCTTTCAGCCAGGTAATACTTACTGCCATTGCTAGTAACAAGCCATAGACTTTGTACGGAACTTGCGAGGCCTCAGGACAGAGGCTTGTCAGGCCTGCTCTGTCTGAATTTTTCTTGACCTCCCTGAAGATTTATTTTACTTGGTTCACCTTGAACAGCATTTTTCCTAATGGATCAGGTGTCTATGACTAACTTGTTTTGCTTTGTTTATAGTTGTATTATACCAACATGGTTTCTTGACTATCATCATGATGTAGCATAGGGAAATACAGGCCTGGCGTAATAGCAGAGGTGTGAGAGGTGTAGACACAGCATGCAGTACAGAGGAGTGCAGGTGTGGGGTGATAAGAGATGGGGCACAGGCTGAAATGGGAGACCTCGTGACTATAAACCACACACCATTATTGAAAAATGGTAGAAAAATGCAGACTTAGACCTGGACAAAACTGTCTTTAAGTGTAAGAAAGAGAACAAGAAAACTGTATCTCCAGCTAGGGTCAACCCTCCACAGTCCTTTTTGGAAAATAATGGTTGGAACTATGATGGCATCTGAATGTCTTTGAACCTCTGACTCTCATTCTTGATCAATGAAAGCATTCTTGGCAAATGCTTGACAAGAATTTGGCAAGAATTCTTGGCTGTCTTGCACCGGTCCAAGAATTTCACCTCTAGCAGGAAAATATGAATGCCCCCAGCCATCCCTCTTAATCATGGCCCTGTTTCTATTTCAACAAAATAGAACTGGAGTCCTATTCCATTATTCCTAGCCGCAGTACGCCAGCCTAGAGTGAAAGTCTATTCTAAATTACAGTCTCATTGTAAGCCCTCTCTATCACATAACCCAGAAGAAGAATGATTTCAAATGGGTCCCTGAGCAACGACAACCCTTTGAACAAATTAAACAAGAAATTGTTCATGCAGTAGCCCTTGGATCAGTCCGGGCAGGACCAGATGTTAAAAATGTTCTCTATACCACATCTGGGGAGAATGGCCCTTCCTGGAGTCTCTGGCAGAAAGCACCAGGGGAGACTCGAGGTCGACCCGTGGGTTTTGGAGTCAGGGGTACAGAGGACCCAAGGGCCACTACGCTCCAACTGAAAAAGAGATATTGGCAGCATAGGAAGGGGTTCGAGCTGCTTCAGAAGTGATTGTTACCGAAGCACAGCTCCTCCTGGCACCCTGACTACCGGTGCTGGGCTGGATGTTCAAAGGGATGGTCCCCTCCACACATCATGCAGCTCATGTTACGTGGAATAAGTGAGTTGCACTGATCACACAGTGGGCTCGAATAGAAAACCCCAATCGTCCAGGAATTCTGGAAGTAATCACAGACTGGCCAGAAGGCAAAGATTTTGGAATGTCGCCAGAGGAGGAAGTGGCACGTGCTGAAGAAGCCCCGCCATATAATACACTAACAGAAAATGAGAAACCATATGCCCTGTTCAATGATGGGTCCCCTCCCATTGTGAAAGCATTGGAGGTGGAAAGCTGCTGTATGGAGTCCTATATGACAAGTCGCAGAAATTGCTGAAGGAGAAGGTGAATCAAGCCAGTTTGCAAAGGTGGCCTTCAAAAAGGGCAAGAAGGTCCCCTCTGGTCTTCAAAAAGGGCAAGAAGGAGGACACAGGAAACTACAGGCTAGTCAGCCTCACCTCCATCCCTGGAAAGAAGATGGAACAAATTAGTCTGGAGGTTATTAATAAGCATATGGAGGAGAAGAAGGTTATCAGGAGTGGGCAACACGGATTCACCAAGGGGAAATCATGCTTGACCAATCTGATAGCCTTTATGATGGCATGACCATAGGGTGGATGAAGGGGGAGTGGTGGATGTTGTATACCTTGACTTCAGCAATGCTTTTGACATCATCTCTCATAACATCCTCATTAGCAAGCTTAGGAAGTGTGGGTTGGATGATTGGACAGTGAGGTGGGTCAAGAACTGACCGAATGGCAGAGCCCAGAGGGTTGTGATAAGCGACACAGAATCTAATTGGACACCTGTATCTAGCGGTGTGCCTCAAGGGTCAGTGCTTGGTCTGGTCTTATTCAACATATTCATCAATGACCCGGATGAGGGGACAGAGCATACCCTCAGCACAATTGCTGACGATACTAAGCTGGGAAGAGCGGCTGACACACCGGAAGGCTGCGCTGCTGTTCAGTGAGACCTGGACAGACTAGAGAGTTGGACAAAGAGGAACCATATGAAATTCAGTACGGGTGAGTGTAGGGTACTGCACCTAGGGAGGAATAACCCCAAGCACCAGTACAGGTTAGGGGTTGACCTGCTGGGAAGCAGCGCTGCGGAGAAGGACCTGGAGTCCTGGCAGACAGCAAGCTCTCCATGAGCCAGCAGTGTGCCCTCGTGGCCAAGAAGGCTAATGGTGTCCTGGGGTGTATTAAGAAGAGCATGGCCAGCAGGTTGAGGGAGGTTCTCCTCCCCCTCTGCTCTGCCCTGGTGAGGCCACATCTGGAGTTCTGTGTCCAGTTCTGGGCTCCCCAGTTCAAGATAGACAGGGAACTACTGGAGAGAGTTCAGTGGAGGGCTACAAAGATGATGAGGGGACTGGAGCATCTCTTGTATGAGGAAAGGCTGAGAAAGCTGGGGCAGGTTAGCCTGGAGAAGAGAAGATTGAGAGGGGATCTCATCAACGCTTACAAATATCTAAAGAGTGGATGTCTAGCAGAATGTTACCAAAAAAAATCCAGAAAAGAACTCGACACTAATGTAGTATTAAAGAGCAGGCATTCTTTATTATGGCGCCAGATGCACAGGGAATAGCTCCGCCTATCGTGCATACCCTAAAACAAAAGTTCATCCTTTATATACCTTTAAGACATGAATATTCATACATTTTCTGAGAAGTCTCCACCTATCTACTACATTTACATAATGCAGGCGGTGCAAAACTACAATACACATGCACGGGGGTCTCGAGTGGTCGTTGGTGGTCATTTGGGGAGTTAGCCCCCCCACACTCCTTTTTCCCTTTTATGGTCTTGAAAACAATTTATTCTCCTTGGATATTTCCCAACTCTGTTGTCCGGCCAAGCTGTTCTTCTTTATCAGTCCTGCCAGGATGTCTCTATTCTCAAGGTTAGGATATCTTCTCTGTACGCATCAAT
>VXBL01008317.1:0-15189 GCA_013400195.1 Aramus guarauna | reverse complement strand
TCTATTCTCAAGGTTAGGATATCTTCTCTGTACGCATCAATCACTCATTGGCCTTGTTAAATTCAAAGCTGATCATTGTTTGGAGGAAGAATTTCTCAACAGGAAGGGGCCAGACTCTTCTCAGTGGTGCCCAGTGACAGGACAAGGGGCAATGGGCACAAACTGGAACACAGGCAGTTCCATCCGAACATGAGAAAAAGCTTCTTTACTCTGAGGGTGACCGAGCACTGGGACAGGCTGCCCAGAGAGGTTGTGGAGTTTCCTTCTCTGGAGAGATTCAAAACTCACCTGGACAGGATCCTGTGCAACATGGTCGAGGTGATCCTGCTCTAGCAGGGAGGTTGGATGAGATGATCTCCAGAGGTCCCTTCTAACCCCTACCAGTCTGTTAATCTGTGACTTGCTGTAACATCCCCCCACCCCACCTCCAACTGAGTGACACTACCAGCCTGAGGATCCAAAGGAGTAGTGGAGGGGTGAGCATAGCACCAAGAAAAGCAGAAGCAAGGAAGCATGAATATAATGGTTTTAATGGTATTATTGTTATTGTTCCTATTATTATTAACCCATTTTCTGCACATATATATTCTTTCTCTTTTTGAAATAAGTAGATCTGGATTACTGATGATTCTCAGATTAAACTGTTACGATTTCAATTACACATATAGTAATTCTTGGCCTTATATATAAAGCATGTTTTCTCTTTGCCCACAAATGAGATGTTGAGCTTAACACCATCTCCTTGCCCCATTCCTCACTGAGGAACCCCAAAGCCCAAAAGCCACACTCTCCAACACCTCCACAGCGCTGCGCCCAGGCCCCTGCTGTGCTGCATGCTGCAGCTGGCACTGGCGACCGTGCCCTGCAGACCTCCCAGCCACAATGATGGGTCAGCCTTGTACTGCCAGCAGCAGCATGTCCAGCCCCTTCTGTGCAAAGGCAGCTGGCGCAAGGGGGGCTACCCTGGCCTCGCGTTTGCCTGGCAGGGGCAGCAGAGCCAGGCACACAGTCCACACGTGGACACCTGCTGTGCTGGGGCGAGCTGTCACCTCCTGCTGTCCCTTTCCCACTGTCTCCTCCCACAGGACCGCAAGCCTGCCCAAGGCCTCCAGAACATGACTCGCCGAGCATGTCCTGCCCCCACCATGATTGCTGTGGTTTGTCATTTCCAGGGAATAAAAGAGATGAAATTCATAATAAGCATTGGTTGAAAATAAAATATTTTTGCTACGCAGTAACACAGAAAATCAAATTGCAGTAGATTTTCAACCCCGTTGAGGTAAATTTAAACAATTGCAAAGTATTAAATACACGAAGGCTTTCATGAAAATCCTTCCTCCGTTAAGCTTCCTAAATGATACCTTCACAATCTTCAGTTGCATTTTGGCTACTAATATGGAATCAAGAGGTAGACATGGTGACCTGTTATTCATCCCAAAGCACATACTAGATTCTCCAGAGTCTTAAACAATCCTCAGAATCAAAAGTTCATTTCTTCTCATTTATGCTTGTTCTTTCTTAATTTTTATCATTGATCTCAAAATAACATTTTTTTCCAAATATTTTTGAACTAGCTCTACCACTAATCCTAGTTGCTGTCTGGTTTTGACAAAAAAAGGAAAGCCAAACCCATAGACAAAAGCAACACTTTTTGAAGATATAAGCCTGTAAGAGAAAGGTTTGAACACATAACATCATGATAGCCAGTTAGAATGCTTATCACCAAGTGAACCATTTCTTCCTCTGGCGGCTTGAAGAGGGTAGCATGAACTTACTGACAATTTCATTAACAGTCTATTTAAAAACCGTGACTCCAGTATGCTAATAAAATAATTATGCCAGTCAACAGCAAGAAGATGATTTAAAGACAAGCAAGAATTCTATCAATAATTTATTTCTTTTCCACCTTTATGACAATAGTCTTCAGCATTTTATGAAAAATGTAAACTGACTAACTGGAAGTTTTTAATCAATGCTTTGATTACCCTCATTAGAAAAGGTAATTGTGCATTATATTCACAGCTGCTGGCATGGGCAACTGCAAACCCTCATCCCTCCAGGGAAGCACTAGAAAAAGCAATGCACAGCCTCATGGCATTGATAGGACCCCTACTCAAGGGTGCAGATGTCAGCTGAATCCATTCCAGATTGCAGAATGCACCTGGAAAAATTTTAATTATTTCCTGTGGTAATTAGAGCATCTTTCCTACTCATTACTAAAAAACTGCACCTTGTTGTCTAATCCTGCAGGCAGCCAGCCATAGCATCCATATGTTCTCTGCTGCCAGCACCACAATATCTATAGCAATAGGACCCACTGCATTCCATTGCACGTTTGCAGATTCTCAGGCCACTCTGCAGTACTTCTGGGCTGTGGAAAGCACCCTTCCAGCTGCCTGGGTCTCTCCCTGTGGCTGGTGGCTCATCCACTGCTACCTCTTCAAGAGTGGCAGCAAGACTGCTGCTGCAGGACTCCAGTCGGCAGTGCCTGCCTGTGCTCTCCACATGCTCCCCAGGGGCTGGTGGCACTCCGAGAGGTACAGTCGCCCCTTGCTCTGTGGGTGCACCCTTACTCGGCACTAAAGCTAGGCAAATCAACTTTCTCCCAGTTTCTCCATGGAGCTGATCAGGCCATCTAGTGGTGTACAGAAAGCAAAATCAGTTGAACATCCATCACAATTGTACTGTCAGATGGTAACACTAATTACCTAAGCACTGTGTTTTAGCAACTGCCTAGTTTGCTAAGGGTCATACAAAACACCATGCAAATACTCTGGACTCCTAGGAGAAATATGGCCACTAGCATTTCCCAACAGCGTGATCTAAGTCAAGTTGCCCTTTTTAAGGCACATCATGAGAATAATATAAATGATGTCCAGGTTTTGTTTTGTGTAAACTTGATCAAACATAGCAGAATATATGAAACAGGTTGTATTGGATCTGGCTGAGATGGAGTTAATTGTCTCCATAGCAGCCCTCCATAGTGTTGTGCTTTGTATTAGTAGCTAGAAAGGTGTTGGTAAGACATCAGTGGTTTGGCTACTTCTGAGCAGTGCTCACACAGCATTAAGGCGCGCTCTCCAACGTTTCTCCTCCCCCTCACCAGCAGGCTGGGGGTGGGCAAGATCTTGGGAGGGGACATAGCCAGGACAGCTGACCCACACTGACCAAAGGGATATTCCATACCATGAGACTTCTGCTCAGCAATAAAAAGCTGAGAGAAAGGAGGAGGAAGTTGGAGCATTTGTTATTTATGATGTTTGTCTTCCGGAGCAACCCTGAAGCCCTGCTTCCTGGGAAGTGGTCAGACATCACCAGCTGATGGGAAGTAGAGAATAAATAATTGGGGTTTTTTTCTTTGGTTCCCTGCACAGCCTTTTGCTTTATTAAACTGTCTTTATCCTAACCCATGAGGGTTTTTTCCACCTTACTTTTCTCCCTTCCCTGTGCTGCTGAGGATGGGAGTGATAAGAGCGGCTTGCTGGACACCTGGCATCCAGCCACGGTTAACCCACCACGCAGGTTCTGATGCTTTTCCAGTCTATGGAAATAATATCTATCTGTAAATTTAGGCAAGCTCTTTTTCAGCAGATTATACACACCTAATGAGGTAAGTCTGAAGGAAGTAAAACAAAAGGTATTGTAGATGGCCCAGATTTATTCTCAGTAAAGTAAAACCAATGAGGCTTGGGGTACCCTAAAATAGGGTTTTTCCAAAATTTTCCACTTCTTTAGGATGTCCTTCTTTCAGTCATTGCTCCATCCTAAAACTTCTCCTAAAGTTTGTACAGAAGACCATGAAGACCATTTAGACACTCACTTTTTATTAGGATAACCAAACAACCCAGGGCACAATATTTTCACTCACACATAAGAATTTCAAGCTGTTTGGGGTAAAACAATAACCAAGTTATTATTTAGCTTAAAAAGGCCCATTAATCTGTAACATTAAGCTCAAGAATGTGTTCTTTATGTTTGTATTTTATTGGAAGTTCTTCTCAGCAGTATAAATAAATGGTTGAAGAGGTTACCTCTAGCATCTCTGAAGTCTGCAGCAGAGTTTACTGTGAGGCAGACCAAGAACACTCTTTTATTTTATTTTTATTAAGTTTGATGAAGTTATGTTTTCCAAATGATATAGCATTACCTCCGGGAGCAAAAAAGTGGGAGAACCTGCATTTCAGGATGAGATCAGACATGGAATGAAGGAGAAACACATCAAAAAAACCACTCCTGCAGGGAGATGGTACCTAGGAGACAAGCACAAAATGGAGATACAGCAAGGCCCCAGGGCGAACAAGAAGAGTTTTCCTGTCCTGAGTTTGTTGCAACTCTATGGCCCTCTGGGGATCCTGGACTGGCAGAGGGACTGAATAAGAGGGCTAGCCTTGAAGGACACAGTGGGCAGAGAGGGAGAACAGATTTTCTCTATTTAAGGATCTTTGCTAGTTTCCTCCCAGAAGAAAAAAAAAAAAAAAAAAAGCTGGTTTTGGAGATACTAGCTAGTTATAAACTGTCAGAGTAAGGCCTTAACAAGACTGAATTGTGCCACAATAACCTGGCAAAGTAAAATTACCCAAGAAATATATCTAGGTCAAGACAGACTTGTTCATGTCTCATTTATATCATACATTTCTTCTTTTATTGCACTATATATTATGTCCCCTTTCATTCAGGATGCTTTAAAGGATTTCCAATACCCTTGCTTTTAATCTGATGAAGCACCTGGTGAGAAAACCCTGTTTCAGTCTGTTGTTGTCTAACACTGCAGCTGGCAACATAAACTGCTCTAAGAGGAAAAATCTTGTAATGCCCCAGTGACAAATAGGGATCCCAGGTCCTTATTCAGAAATCTGCATGCTACTTGCACACCTTTAATATTCCTTTCCAAAGAGACAAAAGCTAATGTTTTAAAAATACATTTATGCCAATCAAATTTTGATTCATGCTCTGTTAGTATCACAGCTGGGTTGCCACACCTAGGAAAAAAATAATTTTTACAGAAGAAACTACATGTTGTGTTTTCTGAAAAAAAAAAAAAACAAAATAAAACCCTATATTTTTCTGATGGAGTTAGTAATTCAGAATAGATATGCAGTTCTTTCTGCATAAAAAAACCCTAAATGCTGGATCACAAACGTCCTTAAGCACACTTTTACATATAACATCAGAAGCCGGTGCTTCTTCCACCTTCCCGCTGTATCAATCTTTTTATCAGTTTAAAATTTTTCTTGTCACTTTCCTTATGGCATTTGTCATCTTGATATCAATGTTGGTTTTTTCTTTGCTATGTCTATATTTTCACTACTTTTTCCAATATTTGGCTCCTGTTCAGAAATTTTCACACTTACAAGCTCTCTCAAGATACCAGGTTGGTGTGCTTTTGAGTAGCATTTTTCCCTGGGAACTGAAGTGACGCTCACCGGCCTGTACTTCCACAGCTCTTTATTTATCACTTCAGGGTGGCAGCATAGGCAGCTATGGATATGAGCCAGAATAAAAAGCTGTCAAAATTCACGTTAGTCCATCCTTAAACAGCAGGCAGAGCCAATCCTTGCTTTCACTGAAGACGGCCCATCAGGACCCTGAGGGTACTAATAGGCTGTAATTGGCCTGACAAGCCTCAGCTGGGCCCCCATTCACTCCCTCCATGCACTGCCAGAACCTTCAGCTCAGCTCAGGCCTGGGCCCCCAGGTCCTGCCCGGGCGGCACTGTGGGTACAGCTGTCTCTGGCCTGCCTCCTGAACGGATCCTGGACCCGTGTCACAGCGTCATGTCCCGTCCTGCCTCCAGCCCCGCGTGCGAACCCTGCAGGACTGCACCAGGGTCGGTGCGAGGCTGCCTGCAGTGGGGTCACCTGCAGCTTCTACCCCTGCGCGAGGCGGCCCTGCTCTTGCTGCTCTCTGGCAGCGCACATCCTGTTAGCGCAGACAGTGCAGACACAGAATAACAAAAGGTCCCGTGTCACTTTAGCAGAGCCTGTTCCCTAACTGGAGCCAGCAGCGGAATGGCCTTCCTGCCAGCAGGGACTGCTGACTGCCATTCTTTTCCTGGCAGACTCAGGAGGGTCCTTGCAAATTGCCAGTCTCCTGGAGAGGGCAGGAAGTATTGTTGTTACCTGCAGTTGCTTTCCTGCCATCCACACTGTGCCTGGCATTTGCTGCTGCCTTACGACCATGTGTCTCACCCAGTTCCTCACTGCCACTCTGCAGTGAGACACTAAAGCAAACTTGCTGTTTCCTGTCTGAAGGACGAGGAAGGAAACGGTGCTCTCCGCGTATGACGACATGTCACTGGGCACGCACCATGCAGCACCTCTTGTATAGCTGAGTTCTCTGGAAAGAGGCAATGACAAAGTGGTCTCAAGGCCCCATGCCCAGCTTTGGTCTTTCCGTGTGTCATTCCGTATCCACATTTTCACCCCTTGCTCGCTGTCCCTCCCACACAGATCCAGCAGATACCCTGACTGGCTCCCCTTCTGGCCAAACTTTCATGCACTGTCTCACCTCTCTTGCTCTGTGCTTGAACTAGAGTACTGAAATCCCCGCTTATGAAGAATCTGCTACAGCTTTTGACTGATCACTTCTGTGGCTTCTCCGTGAGAGCGGTGCATCTAATTCTTCACTCAAGTCCCTTTGTCTGCACATCACCAGTCTCAATGTGTTCCCTTGCTGAAGAAGCTGAGAAGCTTTACTATAACAACATGCTTGTGGTTTGATCTCTTCCAGTCTTCAGGACTGTCTCTCATGTTTCAGGACGTATTTAAATATCAAGGGTCTAGAGAGCTCCTTAACCAGCTTCTTACTCTATCTGGACATTCCATCTTGTGGGTAAAAGCAAGAGGACCCATCCTGATGAAGATAAGAGTCCTGCATTGCATCTCCATGGGTGGTGGTACATGGATACCGACAGAAGAATATAAGAAAAGTGTAAATTTATGCACTCTCTCTTGTGACACTTCCTTCTCAGGCTCTGGTCATTTGTAGAGCAGGGACCTCCTGGGACAGATGTGGACTCCGTATTAAATCAATATTAGATAATCTCATTGAAACGATGAATTCACCCATTCTAGATGATCCTATGCTCCACAGGAACTGTTACACACTCAGGTGCTTCCTCTAACCTCTCCTCCAAAATGATTTTCACCGCTTTGTTTTGACCACTCAGAAGCTATTTTTCACTGCTGTTGCTGTTATAATCAAAGCTACCCGTATGATAGCTTTAAACAAAAATAAATAATGATAGGAAAATGAAGGGAGGTCCTCTTGTGGACAGTAAAAATCTAGAGACTTTAGCGATGTTTTAGTAAACTGTTTGCAGATTATAATGCAGCTGAATAGAAGATCACAGCGTGTAATCAAAGCTAGTCCCTCTTCAGTTTCATGATTGTCTGTGTGTAGCTGTGTGGCTGCTAGTAGCATGTCTTAATTCCATAGCACTGTGACAGGGAAGGATGCTGTGGGTAGAAGATACTGTGTGGCTCCTTAAGGAGCCAGACCTCTATATCAAATTCATTGCTGTTATATCCCTGATGACCTGCTCTTTAATTAAGTATTGGGGCCATGCCAGATTTCTTCTGTTTTACTGAAATTGACACCTTCATGTATATAAAGCAAAAAATTCACTGCCTTGTTTTATATGGTATCATAGAATCATATAATAGAATAATTTGGCTTGGAAGGGACCCTAAAGATCATATAGTTCCAATCCCCCTGCCATGGACCGGGATACCCTTCACTAGACCAGGGTGCTCAAACCCCCATCTAACCTGCCCTTGAACACTTCCAGGGAGTGGGTATCCACAACTTCTCTGGGCAACCTCTTCCAGTGCCTCACCACCCTCACAGTAAAGAATTTCTTCCTAATACCCTCTTTCAGTTTAAAACCATTACCCCTGTTCCTATCACTCCATATCCTTTTAGACAGTCCCTCTCCAGCTTTCTTGCAGGCCCCTTCAGGTACTGGAAGGCTGCTATAAGGTCTCCCCAGAACCTTCTCTTCTCCTGGCTGAACAACCCCCAACTCTCTCAGCCTGTCTCCAGAGCAGAGGTGCTCCAGCCCTTGGATCATCTCCGTGGTCTCCTCTGGACTTGCTCCAACAGCTCCATGTCTTTCTTGTCCTGAGGACCCCCGAGCTGGATGCAGTACTCCAGCTGGGGTGTCACGAGAGTGGAGTAGAGGGGGAGAATCACCTCCCTCAACCTCCTGGCCATGCTTCTTTTGATGCAGCCCAGGATATGGTTGGCTTTCTGGGCTGCAAGTGCCACAGTTCCTGCCAGGAGCCTGCTCCAGCATGGGCTCTCCACAGGCTGCAGCTTCCTTCAAGGCACATCCACCTGCTTCAGCGTGGGGTCCTCCACAGGCTGCAGCGTGGATATCTGCTCCACTATGGCTCTCCAGGTGCCACAAGGGAACAACCTGATTCACCATAGTCTTCACCACGGGCTGCATGGGAACTTCTCCTCTGGTGCCTGGAGCACCTCCTCCCCCTCCTTTTTCACTGACCTTGGTGTTTGCATTCTTGTTTCTCTGAAGTTTTCTCACTCCTGTCTCACTACCGCACAGATCTTTTTACCCTTCTTAAACATGTTATCATGGAGGCACTACCAGCGTTTCTGATGGACTGAGCTTTGGCCAGCAGCCAGTCTGTCTTGAAGCCAGCTGGAACTGGCTGTGTCCAACATGGGGGCAGCTTCTAGTGTCTTCTCACAGAAGCCACCCCTACACCCTCCCATCACTACCAAAACCTTGTCACGTAAACTCAATACATCAAGACACAGGCTCAGCCAGACATACACCCACCAGCTGACACACAATGACCCTTGTATCCCCTTCTCACCATTTTCCTTCCCTGATTTCTCAAGGTCCCTCCTTTCCCTGCCTTTGACCTTTCCCCTGAGCGTCCCATAATGTTTCATATATCCCATAGCAAGTTTTACATATTGCCATAGTCCCCTTAAACATACCATTATGAATTTGCACTCTCCCATGAGCCACCTTGTTCCCCTCCTTATGAGGCACCAATGTGAGCCAACCCTCCCCACAGTCAGCCTGGGGGTCCCCACACAGCCCCACACAGATGACCTCCAACTCTCCAACAGTGACTCACTTAAGACCTGCTCACTAGGGTTTTTGTAACAGGGTGTTTCATTTGTCCCTTTTCGTATCTTGGTTTCATTCTTTTCTGTTGAATGTCCAGATACCCTCAGAAACCTTCCTTTACCTTCCCTATATCCTTACAAAGGAATTGACAGGGGAAGAGGAGGCACTCCCAAGACAAAATGGGACTCTACTGAGAAAGACAGACATAAAAAGAAGACTCTGTCCATTTTTCTTACAGCACAAGGTCATTCCCAGTATAGGGTAGTTTACTAGCAGACTCACTCTGCATAAGTAAGTTGTTCATAACAATGTCAGCACTCATAGGAAGTACTAAATCTGTTGCACATATGCAGTAAGACAGCACATGCATCATAAATCAGGTCCTCTTGAGATGCATCGCATCCGTCTGAACATTATATAGTTCCCCCTCACAGGACAGGGAAACAAGCCTTCACTTTAAAATATCTACTACTTTAATGTACTTAAGCTATACCTCCACTGTGCATGTCCCAGTTCTCCTAAAGTTTAGCTGGTGTAATGTTAAAAAAGTGGTTTCTTCAGGCAGTGTTTGTGCATGAGGGGGTTGCCGCATTACCAGCATCTAACGACAGTAATGAATTATTAGGAATGACGCGACTGGGAAGAACTGCTCCACTCTTTTCCCAGCTTTTTCATTCCATTAAGTCTTGTACTGATTTTCAGCACATTGTTAGCTCCCTGACTGAAAGAGTCACTTGTATAATTAGGCCAATTGGTCACTGTGCCAGGTAAACTCTGCAGAATGGCTGAGCTGGCAGGGCATCGCAGTGGTTTTAACAGGTAAGCACGCCAAGGCATCTTCTGCCTTTCAGTCTTCACACAGTGTTTTCACGCCCTGAAAAGTAACAGATGTTTCCATTTTGATGCAGATCTTGGCGTGGGGAGGTAACAGGTTGTATAGAGTGTTTTGGCATGATGTTGCTTATTCTTTGGTTATTTGTTAGCATAATCATAGCAAACAGCACATGGAAGAGACACAGCCATTCAGCATATATAAACCTCTCAGGTGGGAGGAAAGATAAGAGTTGTTAATCTTATAACAGCAATGCACCCCACATGCGGCTAGGATATTAGTGCCGTCCTTAATGTCAGCAATAAAGCAAATTGATTGGATTGCTAGTTTTCCCAGGTGCAAACTGTAATTTGCAATTTAATATTATAGCCCCAATACCGGCTCCTTTGAGAGCAATACATTGTGCCAGAATTCATCTCTTAACTCTTAAAAAATGAAAGCAAAATTATGTGAAGCTTTTTCACACTACTCTGTCTGTGTTTGTGAGGGCTTCCATCCTTCCTGTCTTTCAGCTTCAAAAATTCCTTGTAAGGAAAGAGGAGCTCAAACTTCAGCACTGAGCTTCACAGCAGGGAGCTGGGCCATCTTCTGTGCTGGGGGACAGAGAAGTGCCTCAGCACTGAACCCGCCAAGAGGGGTGTCCCCAGAAGAGCAGCCTCACCAGTGGCTGGAAATCTGGTTTTTGTCGTGTACCACACGAGAGCATGTTCACAACCTTTCTGTAATGCCCAGATGCTCTTATGCAGCAATGTAAACCCCCGTGTTTGGTGTCATTTGTTTTCATACATATCCTTGCAGTGTTTGCTGGTGCTTACAACAGCCCCACCTTGGGAGCAGGAGAGTCTGATGTGGGCATGGCACAGCTGACCCACAGGCGAGAGCTTCCCACTGTTCACTCAGAAACTTACTTCTGGGCAAGGGAAGCTGACTTTATATAGATATGTGTATATATAATAGGGCCAAGAATTCTGTTAGTATAGTGGAAATCTGACCAGTCTAATAAGAGACTCATTGTTAGTCTAGATCTAATTATTACAGAAAAATGGAGAATAATAATGCAGTTACGGCAGTTATATAGAGAAAAAAATGCAGTAGTACCAAAATACAATTAAAATTGTAACACAGTTCTTAATTTCTACCCCTTCTCCAGGTGTTATGCTCATCCCTTCACTACTCCCCTGGGTCCAAAGGTCAGTGGTTTCACTCTGGTGTTGGAGGTGCAGGATGCTACGATGAGTCCTCAGTATCTGGAGTTCTTCACCAGCATGAATTGGCTGGATGTTCAGACTCAAAGAGTTGCAATCAACGGCTTGATGTCCAAGTGGAGATCAGTGGTGTTCCTCAGGGGAGTCAGTATTGGGACCAGTACTGTTTAACATCTTTGTCGGAGACATGGACAGTGGGATCAAGTGCACCCTCAGCAAGTTTGCCAATGACACCGAGCTATGTGGTATGGTTGACATGCTGAAGGGAGGGGATGCTGTCCAGAGGGTCCTTGACAGGCTTGAGAGGTGTGTTTGTGCTAACTGCATGAAGTTCAACAAGGCCAACAAGTGCAAGGTCTTGCACCTGGGTCGGGGAAATCCCAAGTACAACTACAGGCTGGGCAGAGAATGGATTAGGAGCAGCCCTGAGGAGAAGGACCTGGGGATGCTGGTGGACGAGAAGCTCAACGTGAACCAGCAACGTGCGCTCGCAACCTAGAATCACAAAATGGCAGGGGTTGGAAGGGACCTCTGGAGATCATCTAGTCCAACCTCCCTGCTGAAGTAGGTTCACCTAGAGCAGGTTGCACAGGATCGCATGCAGGTGGGTTTTGAATCTCTCCAGAGAAGGAGACTCCACAACCTCTCTGGGCAGCCTGTCCCAGTGCTCCGTCACCCTGACAGTGAAGAAGTTTTTCCTCATATTCAGATGGAAGTTCCTGTGTTCCAGTTTGTGCCCATTGCCCCTTGTCCTGTTGCCTGGAAAGCGAACCATATCCTGGGCTCCATCAAAAGACGCTTGGCCAGCAGGTCGAGGGAGGTGATTCTGCCCCTCTACTCCACTCTCGTGAGACCCCACCTGGAGTACTGTGTTCAGCTCTGGAGTCCTCAGTACAAGAAAGACATGGAGCTGTTGGAGCGAGACCAGAGGAGGCCACAAAGATGATCAGAGGGGTGGAGCACTTCTGCTATGGAGACAGACTGAGACACTTGGGATTGTTCAGCCTGGAGAAGAGAAGGCTCCAGGGAGAACTTATTGTAGCCTTCCAGTATTTAAAGGGCCCTTTTAAGAAAGATGAGGACAGACTTTTTAGAAGGGTATGTAGTGATATGACAAGGAGTAATGGTTTTAAACTGAAATGGGGTAGATTTAAATTAGATATTAGGAAGAAATTCTTTACTGTGAGGGTGGTGAGGCACTGGAAGAGGTTGCCCAGAGAAGTTGTGGATACCCCATCCCTGGAAACATTCAAGGGCAGGCTGGATAGGGCTCTGAGCAACCTGATCTAGTTGAAGATGATCCTGCTCATTGCAGGGAGGTTGGACTAGATGACCTTTAAAGGCCCCTTCCAACCCACACCATTCTATGATTCTGTGATTCAGTTTTTACTGGGTAAAAATAGCCTGCCCAAGATGTGCAAAAGGTCAATGAAAGTAACATTAATAGCCTCTTCTGTCCTAAAATCTCAACTCTGCACAATACCTTCCTGAACTTGTTCAGCACATATGTAGTCAATACATGCGTTACAAAAGATGTAGTTTAACCATGTCTTCTGTACAGCATTTAAAGTAGTGTAAAACTTTAGGTGTGGACTGTGATTTACAATCAAAACTATATCCACGTAAGCTCTCTTCATATAACTTATTACCCTGGAAATATTATTATTGTGTGTAATATAACTGATGACAATTGTCATTGATTTCTGTTTTTCTGTTCTATTACTAAGTTAATAATTAAAAAGAAAATAAATTAAGTCATATTAGACATTAAACCAAGAAAAATCCCTTGGATGCCAATCATCTGTATGTTTTTAAGCCACCTATTAGCATTCATAAAAATGAGCTGCTTGAAAGTACAATTACTTGCCTGGCAAGACCAAATGCAGGCAAAGTGGTGTACTCCACTGTTGAGGTTTTAGTTCAAAGCTACCATGGAAACTTGGCTCATAGCCAACATTTTCATACTCTAAGCTTAAATTCAGTCCCATATATTTGAAAATATGTTACATCCACAAAAGCTGGAACTATTTAATCAAAAAGGAATATATTTTAGAACATTTTAAAAGATTTTTCATTTGATATTTTTAACCTTGATTATCCTTTTTTGTTGATGAAGATTTTATACCTAGGTATTTAGATCATACTTTTCATGACAAATCACCAGTATATAATGACTTTGAATGCCCAGGGCAAGCCCAAATAACATATTTTTCAGTTTATTCAAACACAAACTCATACATCTAGGAAAACTGGAACATAGACCATATGGAAGTCTAGGTGATGACTATAGAGAATGAAATTATTCTGCAAAAGACATTACAAATAATCAGACGAACATGAATGCCCTGAAAAACAGTGTGTCCAAAAGGAATAGGGAAGTTCTACTATTATGAAAAATGGCAGTTTCTACTGGAAAACTGTTTACAATTCTAAAAATTTGAGATGTTTCCACAGACAGAAAAGTTACTGTGTAGAGAAAAGCTATCATGAATTAATCTGTTTCAGTTACTACGGAGAAACTTGATCACTGTCTGTAAATATGTATATTGGTAGAGAAACATGATGATAGAGCATATAATAGAATAAATAAGGGAAGAGCACTCAACCCTACTTATGAGTGCAAACAGAAAGCACGTAATTCCATACAGAAATAATGCATAGAAATTTAATACAAATTTTATATATAAACTGTGTTTTACATCCATAAACTATGTTTTTAATTATAAACTACTTCAAAACTATATAAAACTTTAATAAATATTTTATTACTTGAATAAGTTATTGTTATGTCAAGAATTTAATCTCACATGCAATGTTCCAATTCAGTCACGTTACTAGTAAAACTAGCTAGCTGTTTCACCTCCCTGCTGTGCAGAAGGTGAGGATAGTAATCTCAATAACCCTAACGTTTCAGTGCAGAAGTGCGTGTTGCTTTTAACTGAAATTTCATTCTTATATTGTATCACGTTATATTAAGCAACTGACTTTGTATTACGATATTTAAATCAGATGTTAGAAAAATCATTTATAAAAGCTATAGTTACTTCTTATTACTTGTAGACTGTTACATTAATGATGAAGGTGCTGTATTTTTTTCACTTAAATATGAAGTCATAATGCAAGGAACAGTTTATCATTTTTAGTAAGAAGATATGTCAAAGCCTTCATCTGTCAGAACTATTAGAAAATGAAGCATAGCATTTCAGGAAATAAATTGTTAAGCTTGATTTTGAGAGATAAATGAAGTAGAAGCCACAGAGATGATAAATTTTAATCATAGTGAAACTGAGTAGGTGCTTTCATGGTAATTATTTTTTAAAAAAACACAAGAGAAAGACATGCTACACTGAATACTCTCCATGGAAGGAAAGAAAGACACATCAGAAGTCAGGGAAAGTATCCTGTGTATCTAAATCACCACAAACAAACTGAGGTAAAATAAGAATCTGACCAGTTTTCTGAACACCAGAAAGCTTATGGAAAAAAACCTCAAAGTTCTGGAGAAAGGAAAGAAATTTTCTGTTAGGCCTTCCTGGTTTCAGCCAGAAATTGCCATGCTCCTTCTGCAACGCCACACTGGATACGCTCTACCCACCTCCACGTGCGCAGCTGCCCAGGTAAGGATGCGCAGGTACAAACAAGCACCGACAACCTCCCTATGGCCGAACGGCGGGCTGGGAGCCAGCGGCGTTTTGAGGACCCTCAGTATCTGCCAGCAAGGTCATAACATTTTTATAGTGCTCAAACAAGCATTTCATGAGAGCAGTACATGCTGTTCCATGAGACACTGTGTGTGATTTTAACTTTCCCTTTCCCGCTCAACAAATGAATTAAAAAAAAAGCTGTCTCCTCAGGTCAGACAAGTAGCTGCAAACAGGGTGATACTATCGCAGGGTTTACAGGCTGGCACGAGAGCAAAACCAGCTTTGGCAGATATGGATTTCCAGTAAGAATGCACTTCATCAGACCCTGAGCTTTTCTTTGCTGTTCACAACTATTGCTATAAATAGGATTATTGCAGTTTTATCGGTTTTCCAGCTCGCCTTCAA
>VXBL01008316.1:71577-107647 GCA_013400195.1 Aramus guarauna | reverse complement strand
GTGATTCTATGATTCTACAATTCCTGTAACATTTAGGTCCAAATTGGTCAGTGGTTATTTTGTTATATTTTATTTATTTGTTTATTTTACAAAAAGAGCCTTCTGTCAAAACATTCCCAGCAAGCTTTCTAACTGACAGACCCAATTACAATTAGTTGGAATTATATGCAACTTAATCTGATACTGTGCCCCTGCTCTGGAACAGAGGTAACAGGAGCTTCAACCTTGTTCTCACTTGGATTATTGCCCTGAACTAAATATAAAGTTCACACCAAAATTTGCATCTGCTAGGAAAAGCACATTTGAGTTTTGCTTTCTGTTACCTGCATTAAGTATGCACTCTCACTTTCTCTAGAGAAAGTGTTGTGTAAATAACTTCATGTGTTATCTTAATAACTAATGTGGTTGCCAGGATCTGATATATCTTGCAAAAGTAAATCTTCTCTAATGGCATGTGCACATTTCCCCAAGGCTGCCTTGCAAATTGATTTTAGTAAACTAACAATTTTCATTTTATTTTCAAAGATTAAGAACTTGCTGCCAATAAAAGAGACTTGAGTTTGTTGTATGTTATCCATGTCATTCCTTCAGTTTGTGCTGTGTTTTAGTCACATTATTCCACCAGTTTCTGCTAATCAGTATCATTGCTCTTCCTTTCCACCTGCAGTCCCATGGCCCTGACCATTATATTTGTGTTGTATTCTGCTGTCTGATCTTTTACCTTATACACTGCTCTGCTTTTATAACTAATGCTTAATCAATTTATCTTCTATACTTTACATATAATCAGTGTGACAGGCTCAGTAAACATCCTGATTCGTTTATAAGCTAGCAATCTTCTAATTGGAATTGCATAGCAAAATGACTCAAAAACAATTGGTACAGCCATAATACATAAAATGCGTATGACCTCTGCAGATATATTAGCGAATAATGATGATATTAAATTATTTTTTATTTTGGATAGGTCTTTGTTAAGGCTTCAGTTTTGGAGCAATCTCAGTTTTAATCTTTTTCTGTGCAGGATAAGCAAGAGGGATTCCTGTGCTGCTGGGGGGAGTAGATAAAATTTATTGCTACATGTTAATTACATAGAGCTTTCTTAGTTATCTGGAATTGCTTTCTCTAATAAAAGTAAGTTTCACGTAGTGTGACTCTTTGCCTATGTGCTCTCTGTGTACTTGAGTACCAAATATTTTCATCCAAAGACTGAAATTAGCCAGCAGGAATAGTATTTGAGGCTATTTATCAGGTGAAAGCACTACGAAATATTGCAGCAAGTTTTCTAAAGCTAAATCTGGAACACAGTTTGCACTTACATATGCTTATATTAATAAACTTACATGTATGTTTGGAAATATGTATATATGGTAGAAATACAGTGAAATAAAGATTAGGAAAACATCTAAGCGTTATGTTGAGGATGCAATTAACCTGGCCAAAAAAGGTGATAGCTACTAAAGATCAAGGATAGATATCCTTTATTATTTCACAGCCAAGAACTTTATTCAGAGCCTGAATCTCACCTTTCTGTGCTACTATAATCCTCTTAAAATATTATTCTTTATTGTTATACCAAAGTCTCCTTTCATCTCTAAAAATGCCTAGAAATTCTATTGCTCTGTTATTTTGCAAGCCATGTGTTTAGGTCCTTGGTCTTGTTTATTTGTTAGAATTACTAAATTCCAGATCACTTTAATTACAGCTTCTCAATCCAGTCCGAAGCACTTATCTATGTGAACTCTACCACTGCTACAGCATTTTCTGCTTTATTACTCTGTCAGGTTGTTGGTTGCTGTCTAGCAGGCCTACTAAAGGACTTCGATTATTTCTCCCCTATGTATGCCTACAGCTAGTCTATACTTTTCTATAAAAAGATATTTCTTTTGATAATTCTCAGTTCTTAAGTCTCACCAGACTCTTCTCTTTCTCACAACTATTTATAAAATAGTAATTTTATTTTTTTGTTCTTTTTTTCATCTCACTGGTAGTTGTGTAAAAGAATAGTCATGATGCTGTATTTATTAGCCTGCTATATTGCTGTTTATCAATTTCTACGTCAAAGCTAATGCAAGCTTTTAAAACTGCCTTCAGTGAAGATTTTTAAACCAAATATACTCTTTCGCATTCCTTTATGGGTCTTTCATAATTCTTTTAATTATCTTGAATCTTTCACTATCTCTTTTGTTTGCCACATGCTACCTGTTCACAAGGTGAAATAGGGCTTCATTTAGCTGGTACACAATGTCCCTTTTTCCTCATGAAAAAAATGACCCCTTTATGTCTGAGTACAGACATTTCTGAAGGCATTAATGAACCAGCAGTAGTAGATGTCAAGTTACAACTGTTTTTATCTCTCATTTTTGAGAGCTGTGTCCTGCTTATTTCAAAATAATTGGTTTTGTTATTTAACTTACACTCAGTTCAGTGACTCTATTNGTTTATTTAGGATAAACATGTCCCTGTGATAGGTGAGAGCCTGGTTTGTTTTACTCAGAAAACTTTGCTTTCTCACTCTGCATTTATTTTTCCATTTCTGCTTTCAAGTACTGAAACAATGATATTTTTTCCAGATAACAGGTATCGCCCTCAAACCAATACCTTTAAAAAAAATCACCATCATCCCAGTGGCACAAGCACCATGGAGGTATAGATTCTGGAAAAGACAGACCTGTTTTTCAGTGAAAAGCAAATCAGTGACAGGACATCGAATTAGCTTGTCCAGTAGTTCAACAAAACTTCAGTTCCTGGTCCAAACTACAGCTGAGAAATGGCACTAGTATTTTGTGACATGCACTCCTGCGTAAGTGAAAGGTACATCACATTGCTGCCAGAGTGGTGGATGAACAAGCCCCATGTGCTGTGATCTTTACACTTCCACTTTTGGAGATAGTCTTTTCTCTCAGTGACAAAAAAAATCTAATCATCACTAAATCTAGTGATCTAGTTGAAGATGTCCCTGCTCATTGCATGGGGGGGTTGGACTAGATGACCTTTAAAGGTCCCTTCCAACCTATTCTATGATTCTATAAAATGTCAGACATTTTGACATTTCTTAAAATGGTGACTTTTAAGATTTGGCCAAACCAGTTAATAGTTTGTGGTAATGAACATCTCTTAGTGCCCAGTAGAATGATAATTTTAAAAAATTTAAGATGAAGAACATCTTGAGGATTGTGTCCAGCAGCTGAAACAAACAACAAACAAAAACCCCAAAAAATCCTCTCCACACCATATTTTTCCTTCAGCTAAACAATATGTAAGTCATTGCTCCTTCCACAATTTGATTCAAGGAATCCACTTCTTGTTACCTTTACACCACTGCAAGCCCACTGCCATGGCCTGGGAGAAGAGAGGCAGGAGGGAGTAACTGTACAACACCCTCAGTACAGGAATGGTGGAAAGATTTTACGAATACCCCAGACCTTTCTTACAGTGGCTGTCTCTTGAGGCAGGGCATATCAGTGTGGGATAACAAAACAGTGGATCATTGGACAAAGCATTTAGAGTGGCTTCTAAGTTGTAGTCACTTATTTCAGGGACTTGAGACACCAGACAGAAAAAACAGTGTGGATGTGTTAAGCCATCCCTTCATAAAATCCTTTCCTTCTCTGTAGTGAAGATTCTATAAAAATGTCTAAAATCCAGTAAAGAACTATTTAAATGGGTTTTTGCTACCTTGTCACTTTTAGAAATCCTCAGACCACAAAGTCTAGAATTTGAGACATGCAACTAAATACAGGAAACCTTTTGTTGAACATGTTTAAGATTATTTTCTCCCTTAATTGTAATGGTTATTATTTTTTAAAAATAAAATCCCTCATGAAATTGTCCTATTTTATAGTTTTTATTTCTATTCTCAAAAACTGATGATTTTTAAAATATGTACCCAAGATGTTTTGTGAAGAGGTATTTTTCTAATTCTACTACTTCTGAATAACTCAATTATATGTGTTTCTTTCATTCAATAGTGTTTATGCCTCTGAGACTCTCTTGGGGCAGATGACAGGCAATTTCGTAATTTGTTTAGGTACTCCTATGCCCATTTTACAGATAGGAAAGTTGAAAAGTTAGAAAGTGGTATGTTCAAGATCTAAGACGAATAAAAAGAACACAATCTACCTTATTTTCCAGCGAGTGCCTTTTCCACAGTGTGAAAAACCAGACTTGATTACCATTGGCAGCAATTATAGCTTAATTGAATAAATGGGGAAGACGAAAATTATCAATTAGCAGGGGAAAAGCCAATTTTTTTCAGTCATCTTGGAATTCTAGGAAGGGAATGCAAAGCAGAAACAATGAATGACAGCATAGAAGAGACACAGCCAACTCTATACCACTCCTACATGAGGTTTTCAAAGAAAAAACACACTTTTAAGTGTTATGGGTAATAGTATGCAGATTGTTTTATTCGCAGAAGAATTTTTGACCTTCAGGAATTATTAATACTTTTCTGGCATGACATATTCACAACCAAATACTAAGGTCAGTATTAAAAACAAATTAGTATAGGAATAAGAAATCATCTGGGCATCTCAAGTACTATCCTGTTTATAGATAGCAGTTAACTAGAACATGGTCTCATCCAAGGAGTCTGTAGTGAAAATAATTAATCGTTCCAATAAAATACATTTTAATCTTATTAAGCATCTTCTGATTGCTTCAAAGAGCATATTGGAGTTTCCTCAGTTACTCTAATTACTGTCCTGTTCCAGCTTTTTCAGAAATCCAGTTCATAAAGGCATATAAATAGTCAAGAACTTTAGAAATTATTTCCAGTATAAGTAGTCTTTCCCTGTGTAATGTTTAGTAAATAGTGATTTTATAGCAATGCTATATATACAAGTAGTGATCTCTTTAAAAAATAGTGGACTTGCATTTGCACAGATGTAGATGAGATTGTTCTAATCTTATAACATGTACTGTTGTGGAATGCAGAATCCTTGGCATTTTAAAATAGTCATATACACAGCATAATATATACTTGTACACTATAGAGAGTGCAGCTGTTGTTAATGTGTTACAAAACTGTCCAGTCTCTGATGAATACTGAACCATTCTCCACCAGTCAGACAGCATGTTTACAATACTCAATACATCTGGCTGACTTTAATTGCATTAGCTTTGCTGCACCAGAGGTGGCATAACTTTCATGCGAGCTAATTAGATTTGCTCAATTTAAACAGACACATTAATGCAGCTCAGCAAGGCTCAATTAAATCTGTTTTCAAAGCAAAGGCACAATGTGAAGCATTATGGGTAATGCTATGCAAATTGCCATATTGGCAGAGAAGTTGAGAAAGTTGTTCACAATGCCTATTGGCACAAAGTAAGTTTCTCCAGTTAGATTGTGAAGTCTAAAACAGCAAGACATGTGTTTGACATCCTCTTTCTTGGGGCTTTTCAAAATGGTGCATCTGCCTTCCCAAGCAAAGGAAGTGATTTGTGAGTTTGTTTAGAAAACTGACGTCTTAAGGTTTCATCCCAACCTTTGTGCCCACTGATTTGTGTTTTATATGCTTTCCCTTACTGAGGCAACAGCAGAACCTAATAATAATACATCTCCATAATGGGATTTCAGAACAATTGTATGTTCCTGGTGTTTCAAACTTATTACACTTGACATCACTCTTACCTTTTGCTAGTGTTCAAGCATGACTATCTCTCATTTCAGTTTTTTCAGTTATGTACTGTCACCCAAAATGCTTAGCCTTGCAGGTTTACCTCTGAGAAGTGAAACTTGCTGACAGAGACACACATTTTCTTGGTTTCATTCAGTGTGCAAACCTTATTTCCATCCAATAGTGATATTACAGCACACAAATTCAAGTCTGCCGTTCTTTGTTATGGCCCGGAAGAAATAGCAGATGGATTTTTCCTCAGGACCAGTGGATTTGTCACGCTGCAGGGCACATCCAGTGGAGAGCAAAGGTAAGTGCTTTGCAGTGCAGTTGGGATGCCATCAGCATGTCACTAGAACCACTTTTCATTTTGGCATCCTAAAGATTCTTTCTTCTCTCAAAATCAGGAAAAGAGGGGGCCCTTTATGGGAACTCAAGCAAGATAACTTTGCCATCATTAATGCTACATTTTCTTGTTCAAAGTAAGGCAAACTTATAGCAAAATAAATAATGTAAGATTGACCATGTATTTTGGAGGTTTTTTTTGTACAGTACCCAGTGTATACGAACACTTGTATCTCCTCTAGTTAATAAGATGCAGCTTCATTTATACCTACATGAATTACATGCACTTCTTCCAATGGGAGGATGAGCTGATTAGGCCATTTGATGACATTGTTTCCAGCACAACATTGCTGGAAGATACTGCAATTAATGGGATCACAGTAAAAGTAACCATTTTATTTTAAGGTATTGATGTCCCTAGTTGGATGCATAAAAGGCACACCATATGCTTCTTCAAGCATTCTCAAAGGTATGTTATAGATTGCTTTAGTGGTTTGTGTTGTTCTGTTGTGACTTTTATGGGGAGGTTGATTGGCAAAAGCAGTTTCCAGAATCCGTTCTTCAGAATTTCCTAACAAATATGAAAACATTTGATCTCTAATGTCCATGGTGTGCCTGTTAGTGAACCATGTATGCTACTTGTCATTACTTTGTCACCTTCTCCATCCTCTTTTTCTGACCCTATATAGAAATCTCTTTTTTTACAAAGGGAAAGATCCTAGAATAGTGTGGATATTCCTGCCTTTTGTGTGACTTTGCAGGGGATTTTAAAGTACAGAGAGTATCCTCTACTGGTCAGAGAATAGGGCTCATGAGGTTGAAATCAAACATTTGTGTAAATAAAGGATACAGCTTAGTGTCTAAAATCAAAGCAACATTAGAGGTAGCAGCCAAGTATGTGATCCCATTGCCTCATATTTTAGATACTTATACAGTCAGACAAACCAATATGAAGCAGATCACTCTATGATTAGCCAAATGCACAAGACAATTAAATTCAACACATCAATTATAAATAGGAAAGAAAATTAATTTTGCCTGCACTTTAGCAGATTCTGTGTTCCCACAGCATATCCAGCTTGGCTTTAACTGCAGTTGGAAGCCTTAATTTTCCATTCATATTCTCAGAACTCACATGTTTCATTCTCAAACTGTAGGTTTTGCAGAAATAAATGTTTTAAACAGAAATACAGTATTCTTCACAGGCTTTTGGCCAGCATCTCTGAAACTCATTCCTTCTAATGGATCCGTATTCAGAAAGCTGATGTCTGTCAGAGGGTCTGCCACTCTGTGGTAGCTGTGTCCTCTCTGGCAGCTTTCTAATCATACATTTCCAGGCTACATTTTTTTTCAGAAATTTTGCTGTGTCCCATACATCTTAAGACATTTGCCCTAAGTGATGAAGAAATTCTTGGAAAAGGTAGAATAAACCCTTTATACAACCCTGTCAATACCTTAAAAACTGTGAGGGACTCATCTTGCTCTTGGTGCATTTTTTGAAATTACTATTATAAAACATTTTCAGTTTACTGCAATTCTCATGATATTGTGTGGATTTGAATTATGTGGGGAAAGTTGTTTTGGCTTTCCTTTCCCAGTTTGGTGATTTATCTAGTGACTTCATCTTCTAAACTGCCATTAGAATATGAAAGTAATCCCATTCTGGGCCAACATAATGTTTTGAAACACTCTTTTGGTATTGTTGATTCCATATATAATGGCTACTGCTGAAGTGTCAATGTCTTGAAAACAGAATGTGTTCTCTGGAAGCCTAAAAGTTAGTTTGAGTTAAACGTGTAATTAAAACTTAATAAAGATCAGAAAGAGCAAGAAACTCAGGAATTAGCTGTGCTCATGTAATCTGCACTGAATATTACTCCTGGAGTTTGGTCTGTTCGATAGAAAAGGTTTAAATTTGTTCCAATTAATTTTCTCTTTCTATCTAAAATGTCATGTTTGGTCATGAAAGAATAGTCTTTCACAAGACTTCAACACAGAATACATGAAATCTGACTTCATGTGAGTTTGCTTATGCTTTTGATTATAGTCATCCTGGAATGATTTCAGGGAAAACAGTTGAGATAAAAAGAAGTTTAATTGCATTTTGTCCTCTTAATTCTAAACTTGACAACATTTAAATTATATACCTTTTGAACAAAACATGACCTTTAACTAAAGTAGTCCCAGCTGGAACAATTATAATTATAATGCTTATTTATTAATATGACTGATAATGCATAAAAATACAGTTGCAGTTATAGAAAAGTCAATTAGTGCAACACCCTAGAGGACACATTCTAAATGGATAAAATTCAATAATAATGATAATTACTTTCATCTAGAAGGATTCAAAATTAGATTACGAAGCTAACATGGTGTCTCCATGTTTAAAGGATCAGTCTAACTCTGTTTGATGCCAGTGATTATGTGATTGACTCTTCATATTCCAGGAAATATTTTCCACTTTGAGTTTATGGCCTCTGTCTTTTAAGGGGAAAAAGACGATGAAAGGGTTTGAGACGAACAACTGTTCAAAACAAGCAAGCACTTTTGCATCAAGGAAACTTTAGAATTTGTGCCTCTGTATATTTTGATTTTTATTTTTTTTTTAACATATGTATTTGAAAGAATTTTGTGTTGCACCAGAACCATAAGTACTGTCTTTTCTATGATTCTATGAAAGAAAATGTCCCTGGAACACTTTTTACCTAACCAAAGATTCAACTTTGGTTTGCTTTTCTTTCCCATTATTTGGAGAGAAATTTCTAAGAAGATCCTCCATCTTTTTCTCTGTTGCTTCTCAAGTTTCCAAAATCTTCAGGTGTCTGTGGATTTTTTCATGGTGTCATATCACCGGTGCCTATTTCACTTCCTCACTGATATTCCTACATAGCATAGAAATGAGCCTTTTTTGTAATTATGCCATTTCTTTTTTTTTTATCTTAGGTTGCAGCACATTGGCCTACTCTTTTGATATCAACTTCTCCTTTCATCTTATCATAAAGAATGTCAAGAACTTACTTGATACTCTGCTACTTAAACACGGAAGAGACATGTAAGGAAAGGTTTTTCACTAAAGACGGGCAAAGAAGATCCAATAACTTGATTAAATAAGATGCAATTTCCAAGCAGAAAGTGCAATTAAACTTTGAAACAGACTTCCCAGGGGACATGACAATTCCGTTTTCAAAATGAGACAAAATATGTTTCAAGTTCTGGCACTAATTCCATTTCTGAGAATGTTTGCCACTTGGCGTATAGAAGGTCATACAGGATGATCACATCAGTCACTTCTGGTCTTCAAGCCTATTCATATATAAATCCTGTAACATGCCATGGTCCAAGTGTGGTGCATCACACTTTTAATCATCTCAGAGACAAGCCCTTATGGTAACTAGATAGCTCCTTATTCATCAAATATGAAATACAGTGGTGATTTTTTTCTCATTCTATAGACTATACTACATTTTTGTGCAATGCTTTATTCAAATACAAACTCAAAACCTCTATTGTTTGGTGGAAAAATACACTAAAGTTAGGATTTGATGGAACAAAAATCTTCAAAATGAAAATAATTACCGTTAGGAGATGTATCTTTGGGAAGCCACTTAAAAAGATGTGTGTTTTGATGCTATCCCATTACTATTCTTGGTATATTGTTTATAGCATAAAACTCTTCAAATGCACGTATAGCATCATATTTAAGCTTAGCCTTTTGATACACTTATTATCAAAGGCTTTTTGAAAATCCAGAGAAATAAATGAAATAGTCTTATTCTCCTGAAAACAAGAATTCCAGTAGAATAGTTTCATTGTTTTCTACTCCTTTAGAAGCCATGCTATTTTTGGCTCTATCATATTGAGATTATTACAGTGTTTAAGAAAACTGAGCTAGTATATTTAAGAGGTATATGAATATATTTTAAATTCAATTTCTACAACCTATTGTGTGAAATTTCACTGACCAGGTACTTACAGGTTTGTTGGTACTGACTATTTTTTGAAGTCATATAAGCCATCCAGAACTAGAAAAATTAAATATTTTGCTTTTTTTGTGTGTTTGTACTGTTGTTACAGCCATGATGGTCTAACTATTAGTCCTGATAAGAAGGTATTTAAATTGGTGACCATGTGTCATGAAATCAAAAGAAGCCAGACTGAATAGTGACGATAATTACAATATCCATCTATCTATTTATTTATGATCTGGTAGTGGAACTCTGAGCCTGAAACAAGTTAACAAGATATTTCATTTTCCTTTGAAATTTTCCTCTCTGAAAAAGAATTAAAAGAGTAAGGCACAAGAATGTGGGACCCTTCCTTATTCGATATCTTTTTTAGCTACATGTGAAGATGGCATAACTGGTCACCTTTAGAGAAATGAGGTAAATACACCTTCACATGTATTGCGCCTCTTTCCAAAGTATTTATGATGAAGCCTTTTGCTTCCAGAAGTACATCTTGAGTTGGTGTGTATTTGCATTGGTCTTTTCTGGATTAAGTGCCACAAGCCAGCCCCTAAAATCTGTTGGGATCAATATGACATATGTTACATATCTCGTCAATAAGTGTAGAAATTCTGTGAAAGCTAATTTAAGAAATCATGAATATGGAAAATTTTATATACTATACTAGTTTAAAAAAAGGTGTAAGTTAACATGTAGATGTACCATTTGTAAAAAGCAAATGTGTTTCAGGAACTCACATATGCTACAACCAGGCATGTAATTATTGAAACCAGCTGATTTTATTAATTGAAAGCAGTGTTCTGGGTGCAGGTGTTTTCCAACTGCCCGTATGCAAACAAATTCTAAGTTTCGAAGAATTTAAACCCAATTAACAAGAATAGTTTAATTTCCAAGATTTCACAGAAAGATAGAATACATCATGGTAGAAAGAAGCATTCTCTAAGGAATCATTGTTGTGATGATTCACATTACTTGCTTTTAGAGACAACAGTTGTGCAAATGCCAACGTACAATGAATCTCAAATGTTAAATATACACTTGAGAGTTCCTAAAGACTATGCTAATAGTTCTAAGACAATTTGCTATGTGTATGATTATATAAAGAAAGTCTCATTTGCACAGACTTGTTCCCTGATAAATGGATTAAAACAGTTATGTATTGTGCTATTGGAGACATTTTTGTTTAATATTAATTGCTATTTTGATATTCATAATGTAGCAAATGTCTTCTGGACTCTATATGACCTGACTATTTTATCAAAAGTATTTTAGAAAAGAGCATAAATTGTAAAGTAATATAGTTCCAGTAAATTGGATGCCATGAAATTATTGTAATAAGCTATAGTATGAAATCTATAATTTTTGCAATCAGTTGCATAAAAGTAAGTTTCATCCTAGAAGTTTTACTGTTGTTTTTGCAAGCAGAGCTATTAAAAATATTTAAATGACAAATGGGCACAATTTTAAGGCCAGGTGATGCAGACTTTATGCTGGAGGCTACTTATTCTTGTGAGCAGTTCCACAGAAATTAAAAGGTCCACATGCAGAAGGAAGTTCATAAAGATAAGGACCAAATCTAACAATGCCATAGCTTAAATATAGCAAAGCTTTGTGCAACCTAGTGCAGTTTACACTAGAGTTCTCATACTGAAATACTGAAACAAAGAACTGATCTCACTTCTGAAGGAAGCCAAAACTGGGGCAGAGTTGTGTGATGCTGACATTTTGCTGGCAGATTCTTCATATTGTATTCCTCCATCTCCTTTTATGTTTTGCTTTCCCCCTCATTTTTTTATTTCAGTTTCCAAGCTGCAAAGCTGCTAAATAATTTCTCATTTATGTTATGACCTCATAGCACAAGATATGCCAGATTCCCTGAACACAGAAGATCCTGTACTGATCTCATCAGTGAAGTAATGGTATGGATATAAGTTTAAGGAATAACTCAAATAATTCCTCAGACACCCTGCAATTGAAGAGAGACATTATTTAAGGTTTAAGTTCGCCTAGACTGAACTGAACTGAACTCATCTTGACTGTGTTGTAGAATGCAGGTCTGTTTGCTTGAGGAAAGTCTTTTCAAAGCAAAGCTACTACAATTGTTCTCATATATACTTCATAAGAAATGCTTTAAATCAAGGCCTCATCTGATTTCAGAAGGGTGAACTCTGCAAGTTGGATTTGAATGTCTGTTACAAATTCAAATTATGACATTTCAAATGGTAAATGGCAACTTAGTCTCTTAGGAATCACAAATAGACAGATATATATATTTATGTGGAGCAGAATCCAGTTGGACAAACAAAATTTCTGCAGGTCGTGGTTTATAACAGGATCAAACAGATAATCTGTCATATGTGGCAGTGATACCAATCCATTATATGTTACTATTCATAACTGCAAATTACATTCCAAAGCAACCAATATAAATTAGGCATAACTTAATTTCTTCTTTGACTTTATTACACTTCTTCCATTGTAGCTGTCAATCTTCACCTCTTTCCCATGTCTCAAATGGTAACACATGTAAAAAAAAGATGATAGCTTTTGTGGTGGCTGTTAGCTACATACATCCTTCTTGCAGCTCTTTAAAGTTTTACTTTAATTTGCTGGCTTTCTGAGCACACGTTTATACTGGGCAGTAGAGCACAGTGTAATACTTACTAAACTGCTTTTTGAGTGAGCAGGAGACTATCTCAAATGCTGAAAGCAGTCAAACCACATCAGCACAAACTATTTCACCCTGGCTCCTGACACATCTTTTTCCTTTCCATTTCTGGAGTTACACTGCCCAAATGTTTCTCTGAGTCCTCTGAGTTGTGCTGACACTTTCAGTGACTCAGCCAAGTGTTGTATTATATGATGTAGCTGCTCCCTTCTTTCTAAGTACTTGGTTTTATATTCAAATATTTTTAGGTAATGTATTTCTACCCATGATAGGTATGATTAATTCTAAAATCCTACAACCCTTAGCCTCAGGAGTGATCCTTGCTAGCATAAACACCATAGATTAAATGCATCCACGCAAGCAAAATTTACTTTCCTTACATGTCTGTCTGGGGTATATGACTATGCCCACATCCCTTTGAAATAGTCTTTGTCTACCATCAGGGTGAACCTAGTGTGATAGAAGTTGCCCAAAACTTCTATAATGAAGCCCTGTTTTCACTGACTTATCACTTTGCCAAGCCAGTACTGCAGAGGATTTAAACAGATATGCTTAGTACCTTTGCTGAACTCCATTTATTTGCAAAAGTATATCTGTTAGGTATTTTCAGTGTGAAACCCACTGTTTAAACCAAGTTTGGCTGTTGCACCCCTTTGCCGAGAAGTTGCGGTACTTCAGAACTGGGAACGTGAACTTTTGAAGACAATTTGCTTCCATCTCAGGAGATTCTTTTTTCCACATACTTCCACATACATTTAACCACACTTGGTTAAATTATGAGCCCTTAAAATGATCTCCTCATAACTACAGAGGGGAGTTGTCAGTCTGCCAGTCAGTTCTCTGCTGTTTTCCTTGACATGGAACATGTTCCTTTGCTTTGTAGCCTGCCCTGACAAGGAGACTGCATCTCCAGGAGCAAATGGACATGCTCCATCTGAGGGCTGCAGAGGAAGAGCAGGCCATTATTTGAAGCTTCACTTACAGGGAGTAAGAGGTCACAGTGTCCAACTAATAAAACACAGTCACTTGTATAGCAGGGAACTGAGACCATCATTCCTGAGCCTCCAGGATCTTCTCTGACTAACAAATAGGTGTGGGACCACAGCACAGCAGTGCCAGCAGCTCATCCCTACAGCTCCCACTGCCTTTATCAGTGACAGTAGGGATGATATCAATATTCCAACATAACTGGTAATGCCTGGAGGAGGAGACTTCAGCATTGAAGCATGAAATCAATATTTTTCCAACTGGTAAAGGCCATAATGGCCTTTAGCTGATGAGGATCTCCACTGAGGACTGCAGCACAGGCAGGGTGTACTTCCTGCCCCAGTGTGCTGTGGTGTTAGGCTTGGAGCTGACATATGCATGCTTTGCATTTAAGGCAAGAGTAAAATGAGACTGAGAATTTAGTGGGTGTTATAAGCGTCTCTTGGGGAGATGCTCCATTATCCCTAAGATAAGTGTCATCCCTGCCTGTTCCTGTACTTTCTCTGGAAAAAAACCATACACGTGCATACTCATGCACACAAACAAACATACATACTTAGAGAGATGCAATAACCAAGACAAGTTACCAACAGAACCTATCAATGTATGCATTTTCTTTACCCATATTTTTAATATATAAGCATAGCACTTTTTTTCATTTTCCTCCCATAGCCCAGGCCTCATTCACTTATTTCACAGTGCAGATGGAACTGGAATAAATCAGGTCATACACTGCAAGAGGCTTTTGTGGGACCTCTGTCTCTTCTGCTCAGAATTTATGAGATAGGTCGTTTAACCGACAATGTCACACAAACAAAACCAGCACTATTAATGCTAACGTGTTTTAGTGTGTTTACATCATATCTTCTGGAAATTCCTCTGCCATGCAGATATTCTGAAATTGAAAAACAAATAAACTCATGTTTTAGTTTTCCCTCTTGCTTCATAAGGTCCAGTACCGTTTCCTAGCATCCTCTTTTTTGAAAACTTGTAGTTAATGATTAACTGTAACTGTAGGTTAATAACTACCTCGGTTATATCTGAAATCTCTACTTTCCTGTCAAGTCTTAGTTTAAATTCATAAATTCAACAAATGGACAGATGAAAACATGTATACACAGACACAGGCACAAACTTTTCTTAGAAAATTGGGTTAAAATGTTTTCATGGATATCATGATTCACTGCTACTTTTAAAACTGGATTGTACTTGTGCCTTTCAAAGAAATAATGAGAAGGTCACATTAACTGAAATTTTCACTACTTATTTCTTGGTTTCTGGCTATCCAAATCTGCTGTTTGATGCTCAGAAGATTTTAGGTCAAGCTTTGCAAATCAGGTCAATGAGACCTCCGCTTATCTATAAAGTATTTAAATTTACTCTTAAATATAGTCTACAATTTTGCTTCTGTTCCCTTTATTCCAGCTTCCAATTCGTAAAATGAGCTGAACAGTATCACCATCTCCCTCCTTAGAGATGTGTTCTAAATAAAAATGTAATGCATATAAAGGGAAACAAACAAACAAGGCCAAATATCCACTTCTTACCCACATATATTCAAAACAGAGTCAAATATCCACTTCATGGAAAAACTGGCAATTCTGTGGAGGGGAAAAAATTATAATTCAAAACAAGCCATATTTTTTATTTTTATTATAGGAAAGAAAAATGTAAACAGGAACAGAAATGCTTTATTTTAGCAATAGCCAATGTACTTCACAGAAAGTCTCCAAAACATACTGGATCCTGGGATCCTGAAAGCAACAGCCTGTAGTCTAGTTGTTTCTTTTATGGGGGGTAGCTGGAACCAGATCACTTGGGATGGGGACCTGCAGCTCTGAAGTGCTCTGCTCTACGGTAGGAAGCCTACAAGAGAGAAGAGTCCAGATCTAGGCTTTTAAAGAGGATCAAAGAGTATTTCAGTTCTTAGAGCTGCACACTGGGTTTCAAACGTTCACACACTGTGTGACACATCTGCATGTCCGCACAGCTTCTTCCATTTGGATAGCAGGTTTTGAACTCTTTTCCCTCAGCTCCCAAACTCCATTCCACTCATTCAAAGCTGATTGCCAGTCTCTGCGGCAAAGCGTGTGTGCTGTGTGATCCAGAGCTCTGGTGGGATGGGATTACATCAGAGCCATAGGTGGGGAGTCTGAGTTCCCCAACAGCAGGCAAGTAATCAGCAGGTTTCTATCAGAAAGTTGTCTTCTGTGGTGTTTCATTAGAAGAAAGTAACATGTTTCTCTGAAAAATTAAAGTTTCTATAATTTAGCTTTTTTTTCTGTGAAAACCAGTTTCATCAGAGAATCCCAGTTGAGTCCATCCACATTTTGAGAGCTAAATCCATAAGGACTTGGATGTTATGGAGCTTGGACACAAAACTGAAAATGGGGAAAATCTAATAGACCAACAAAACTGACAAAAAGCTTGTTTACCCTGCTGTTTTACCTATGAAACTGTGAAGTGCCACTGAGACATGTCACCACTCTTGGAGGTGGGTGAGACATTTTTATGAGGACCTCCCACTGTACACTGTGCCCAGTTCAGGATTTAAGGTGCACACCCCAATCCAGCCTGTGTTTAAACTCCTGCAGTGCTGGGCTGCGGCCCCGGCTTTCAAATTCCTTGTTTCCCAGGATCTGGATCCTGCAGACCTCAGGAACAAGTTTTATATCCCCATCTTTCCATCCTTAGAAAAGGCTATCTCTCCCATGAAGGGATTTGTAATGAGTTTTCCTTGCTGTACTGCTTCTTATGTATGAGTGACATTTCCCACCTTCCCTTTATAGCACCCCGTTCTCAGCTTCAAGCATACTTGCCTGTCAGTCACTTTGCAAATTGTGAAATGACCAGCAATTTCCCTGTTGGCCTAGGGAAAGCCCTTTTTCTCTAGGGAACACATTCTGTAGGTAGCTGGAAATTGGGTCTAAAGAGTGAACATGTGGCCATACAAAAGAATGATAACTAACATTTAATCAGTTGCTGAACACCCACAATCTCAGCTGCAAAGCCAGCCAAATATGGGTGAAGTTAGGTACTTCAAAATGAGGCCCATGTTTAAGCGACTTTGGGAGATGAGCCATCTAGACCAGGAAGCTGATAGATGTCCTGACAGAACCCTAATCCAAAGATCTCCATTCAATCTAGGCTTGAAACCTCTCCTGATCAACCATGCACAACTGATAACTTCAAAGCTGAGTAATGACAACTCTTTCCACTGGAAAACATTACAACAAAAGGAGAGTACCTTCATCCAAGCACATGTACACCAGTCAGAAATGTCACCAAGAATGTCGGAGACAAAATCAGTCACCAGCTGCCCTCTGTGGTGAGTACCTTTCTGTCTGGAGTAGTTTCATTTTGCACAAAGCAATTTAGAACTCATTAGCAATCAGGAGACTTTTATTACTGACACCATACACCGTTAAAGAGGATGATATCTCAATTTTTGGCCAACCTTGTCCATCAGTACATTCTGGGCAAGACTCCGTCCAGTAGCTATTTTCTAAGAAAACTTATTGAAGTGAGTCCCTGGAAAAATGCAGGTGGAAGAACATCTTGGTAGATACAGAGTTGATTTACACGTGGATTAAGAACTAAGCATACGAATTTTGTGAAGACTGAAGAGGTTTGGGGCATTCACAAAAAGTGGTGGGTAAGTCTGAGGTGTTGACCAAAGACCATTCTGGAACAGAAATTTAAGACCTTTTTTCCAGAACGTCACATAAAAGTTGTCGAGGAAGTTAATTCAAGACTGAGACGGTGCTAAGCAAACAGTAGATGAGGGAATAGTTTTAATAATGGAGGAAGAAACTGTACATCACCACACTCAAACAATACCATAAAACTGACTCACCAGAGGAGGCAGGGTTCCTGCAGAAAGCAATTGTGTATTATCAGAAAAGTTGCCTGTGTTGTCATGCAAGTGTACAAAAAAGAGAGAGTGAATTTAACTGTCTTAAAATGACATTTCCTAACTTCTGAATGTTTGAATTTATAATCTACACAATGATATTTTCACATAGCACTTTTTTTTAAAGTATTATCTATAAGCAGCCAAATTCTGCCAGATTTTGAAGAGTACCTAGTAGCACAGAGGATTTGCATCACTGGGTTCTAAGCAAATTCACTTTTCCAAAACATTATGGAGTTTCATGCATTTCCATAAAATTTCAGAAAAAAGATAAGCTGATATTTGCATTCAATCAAAGGCTTAGAAGTTGATCATGGAAGCATTCTCCTTTTTTTCTGTTTTGGAAATCTAATATAGATTTCAAAAGTTTTAAAAAACAAAAAGTTGAGTATGTTCTTACATGCAAAATGAATGTGAAATTGGTTTAATTTTTAGATAATTGTTTTTCATATAATCAGCATAACGTGTATCCCAGTAGTTATTTTATTACAATTGCATTTATAGTTGTAAATACAATACTAATGGACAAAAACTCATTTATAAGTTAATTTTAGCACAGCAGGTATTTTGCATACCATTTTTTTTCAGTATTATTTTTATAGAGAAGGAAACCATTGTAAGAAAATAAGCTGCCTGAGGCATGACATTCAAATACTGTACATAGCAGAAGACAAATTACCTGGCTGGAGAAGATGGCAGCATAGAATAGTACAGATATCTGTGGGCTCCTTTCTATAAGCAATACTTCGTCTTGAATAAGCATCTTGTACTGATTCAGATCTCACTGCTGAGAATGTTTTATATGCCCCACTATAGTCTATGCAAGTTATTGAGGTTAATGGCCAATACAGTCACTATTCCTTATGCAATAAACTACTTTATTTTAATCTGTAAGTTCTCTGACGAGTAACACAAGCATAAAGGGTGTATTCAGCATATATGAAATATAACCCTATTAAAGGACCCAACTAAATTACATGAGCTCTGAAGCAGAAAAGCTGCCAGCTCTGTAGAATGATGGCTTCTATATTCTTGAATGAAACGAAATGATAAGGCTGTAGGTTTCACTCTAAGAGGTTAAACCAAAAATCCAGGGCTGCACAGAAAGGTCTTAATAAAATAGGAAGGTGACAAACATAGACTATTTAAAGATTTCAAGTGAGAAAATAGGTACCTGGCTTAAAGCTGGGCATTTCAGGATAAGCAAACTCTTTCAAAGTCTTCTAAAAATTACTTTACTCATCCCACATATTTATATCAAGAAAAATTAATACAACCATACAAGAAGATAATGACGGGACTTTTGAAGTAACCTCTGTACTAATAGGTTAATACAGCCGGTGTTTCTATATTCATATGCAAATGCCAGCTGAACTACTTAGAAATATAGTAAATTCTCATGGCTCAATTCCTAAACAGAAAATGGGTTATATAACATAAAGGTAGGAAATAGAGCTTCTTCCTGCCTTTGTTTTTTATTAATTTTTGTGGCAAATGAGCCCCAGGCTCTTCAATTCATTACTAAGGGTTTGAATGTTCCTGTAGAATCCTTTTTTCCATCATTCGCTAGCGAACATCATTTACAGTTTCACATCTAGACCCTATAAAAGAGCAACCTCACTCTAAATTCAGACAAGATGAGATTTTACAGAGTGCTTATTAACATTGCTTCTGTCTAGCCTGCTGTGATTAAAACAGCTAGAGGTAGCAATACAATAGTAAGCAGCACTAACCAAATGCATTTGCTGGATACCTGTGGATGTCAGGAAGAAGTAGTCAGTATAGTAGCTGTCCCATTTTCAATAAAACCCACATATAATAAGATTTTCTGTATCTGATTTCTTTGAAGTCCTTCATAATGCTTTTTTTTTTTTTTTTTTTTTTTTTTTTTTTTTTTTTTTTTTTTTTTTTTTTTTTTTTTTTGTTAAGTGTGTCTATTGATGCGTATCCAATTCTAGCCAGAATAAACATCATGGAAACTATTTTCTTCCAGCCAAACAAGGATGCACACTGTTTTCTGAACTACACATCTTGTCATGTAAGAGATACTAAAATTTGCACTCTTTGCAGCTTTCTGCTTAGGAAGTAATGTGTCTGGCATAATGAAGGAAACATCTGGAAGGAACGAAAACAATATACTGGTTTGTTTATTAACTTTCCATTATACTGCCATCAAGTCTCTGGAAGAGGCCCTGCTGCCAGAAGAAATAAATGGGCAAAATGACATTTATGATAAAATCAAATACTTTAACAGTAGCTTGACTCAAGCTACACTATTTATTTATTTATTTATTTATTTTGTCATAAAAAGTAGATATAAATTATTTATTCAGCACCAATTCCTGCAGCATTATCCAAGCTTTGGAAGTCATTAACCTCCATAACTCTGCAGGGCACTAGCATGGGTGGTGTTAAACATTCCTGTCAGCAGTCCAGAAGTAATATCCTTTTATGAGAGATCTTGGGGAGAAGCAGTCCTCCCCTTGCAGCAGCAGCAGGGTGAAATAAAACCCTCAATATGCAACACTTTGTATTCTGGTGCCTGTTGAAGTGACTCTGAGCCCCCTCAGGACAGGGGAGACCCCGAAGGGAAGTCCTATGGAAGATACTTTTGCCACTGTGACAAAGACTTCACAGTCTGCTTGACAAAAAAACAATATTGCAATTTTATTACTGCTTTTCATGCTGCAAGCTAAAATCTTTTTCCATCCATATGAATTGTATATTTAAAGGACTATTTATGATAGAATAAATATGGATGCTTAGATTCATTTACACAGTAATGATGGTATTAATGACACATATCCTTTTAATTAAATGGGTCAAAACTGTCTCATGGTTGTACTTATTAGTTCTAAACATCACAGCTCCAACTGTAGTCCCTGAGAATCATGCGGGCTTTCCCATTATTTGTACATAGCAAACATTTTCTTTTTCTATTAAACTCTGTCAATTTTCACTGTTCAGTGGGGGACTGGTTACCCAGTGGCTTAGTGAGGCTGTACTGAGTAAGTGTTTCTATGAAATGTGATATCCAATTGAAATAGTGAGATGGAATATAAATAACCATTTTAAAATTTGATCAAATGATGATACACTTACCCTGCAGAAAACAAACAAACAAAGGCAGTCCTGGGTTCTTTCTTGTTGATCCTTACTTACTTGTGCTGATCCTTACTCTTCACACAATTTCTCCATGTGCAGAATGCTACCTGACCATCTTCTGAGCAACTGTTTCAGTGTATAGTATGAAGAAAATGTTAGTCACTCATCAATATTCCCTCAGTGTCAAGGAGTTACTCAGCTGGACCTTGTTAGATAAGAAAAGAATATTGAACCTTATGGAAAAAAGGAGAACTCTTGGTCCTAGAATAATTTTAATTGATGCATACCAGGAAGTTGAAGGCTAGGTAAACCTTTATTCTGTGTTCTTTTTTTTTTTTTTTCTAACTCTGTAACTTAAAAGTGGGAATCTATACCTCAAAAAGCCTCAGAAATTATGCTGAATGTGTTTACTCTATTCTGCCTGTAAAACACTTCTAAAAAGTCCTAAAACATATTTATTTAGCACTATCTTATTTTTACTACCAGTCTGAGTGGGAGCCAAAATAGAGTAGGTTTGCTTATTTTTACTCTTGACTAGATACTTACATAGCCAGCCTATTTTAGAGATTTTTCACATTGAGTTGTTAGGAGAAACAATTAGTTTGTCCTGGTATTATTTATTGCACAGAAATAGGAGGAGAGATTGCAGCAAAATCTATAAACTATGTGAATGTGATTAATTTCTTGCTATTTTTTCCACAATATATTTTCATATCTTCTCTTTAAATATTGGTTATTTATGAGAGTCACTTGCTTGGTAATTTAAGCATTATGAAAGTGTGGAAGGAGAGCATTAACATTGTCCAACTACTGGTTTCCAATTTAATTTACTTAACCTGCTCAGTTATTTGGCTAGTCTTCAGAGCACATAAATTAGTCTCACACTCTCAGTTTCTCCCTGAATGTGTCTGTCTATGTGCTGAATACAAAGGGAGCCTTGGGACACCAGCTGCCAACTTTGTTGCCTGAATCTACATGATGCAACTGAGCTCCTCTTGAAGTCAAAGGAAAGACTGATTTCAATTTGTCTGAAAATATGTTTGTTTACAAATGCTAACTTGTCCCACAGATGATATAAAAATTATTGACGTAGCTAGAATAGCCATATAGTTCTTCCCAAAGGCAATCAGGAATTCTGGAGATTGCAGGTATGAATGTAACAAAAAAACAGTAGCTACAATCTTGTTTATTAGCTCTCTGAATAAGAGTAAACCATAAAAGTCATAGAAAAATAAGAACTGAAGGAGCCTCCAGAGCATCATCTAGACTTTCCTTCTGCCTCAGGGCAGAGTCAGATTGTGACGGATGTTATTCTCATCGTGAACTATTCTTGACAAATGATTGCCTGAGCTGTCCTAAAAAAGGTCTAAAGATGAAGACTCCACAATTTCCCCATGCAAATTAATCCAGTCCCTCATTATCCATTCTAGTCTTCCAAACCTTTTTCTGCTTCCTAACTTGGATCCTTCCTGGTGCAGTTACAGCCCCTACCACCTGTCATACCTACCACGATATGTAGTAACTTTTTGCAATAGCCTTTTACTTACTTGATTGATATAATCTAGTTTAACGGGATGATTTTTTCAGTAAAGACAGATGCAAGAAGGTTGGTAAATGCCATCAGACATCTCAGTATCATATGGCAACATCTTTCCCAACCATGGAGTTGGGAAACTTGCATCTCTTCTCCTCTTTTTATGACTAACGTACTGGAATGAGTTTTCAGAATCTCTTATGTCTCTTGCCATTCTCCTCTCTCTTAAGTTTTGATGTGTCTAATTTCTATCCCTGCGTCTTTTTTCTGTCCTCTTAGTAGCCTGACTTGGTTTCCATTTTCTGTACATCTAAAATCTCAAGTATTGAGGCTTCAGACTAGATAAAAACCCCTCTGTCTGTTGATGCTGTGTACTAGACCAATGACAAAATGGTGTCAGAGAAACACCTTACGTCCCAACTCTGTAAGCGGACTTGATCCTGAAGGGTCTGGATTCCTCAGTGCTACTTGACCAGCATTGAGGAGTCTTCCATCCACATAGCCCTGAGAATGAGGAAGAATGATAAACCTGCTGCTTTTAGCACATATCAAGACTGAAATTTCTATTCATATTATTAAACAATGACAGCAAGTATGATGGAGATTTTGAGGTCTTGCATGCATTTAGAGGTGGATTTTGAAGACTATTTTTTTGTCGTCTTAATACAGATGCTATTCTTTCCTTGTAAGCCAGATTTCTTTATAGAAGTCTTGAGGGAAGAAACTGTGAAACTGCTAAAATTGTGCTTGAAATGGCATTTGACACTTTGCAGAAGTTTGTACCAGATTGTCTGCAGAAGTTTTGTAAGGCCAGGATTTCACTTGGCTATTGCCAACTAGTTTATTCAAAAGAGTTTCCAACTTTTTTGTAGTGATTCTCAATTCTTTCAAGAAATTAAGGATAAAGTGTTTTCAATACTACATTGAACAATATGTTCAGTTAATCTGGTGGTTGTTCACAGAAAAATCACCATCTCAGATTGTGGTGTTCTTGTAGCTTGAAGATTTAGCTGTAGTAAACTCACCACAGACAGGAACAGTGAAATAGTACAGGAGAGAAAACAGTTTAAAGCAGCATGATTTATAGTAAGATTTTAAAGAATAAGGAATATTGTGTTCATATAAGGTAAAAACAATGCTGGTAGACACAGCTACCTAGTCTCAAGGCAAAGGACTGCTGCAGGCATGGCTTGTCTCAGATCACCTTTAGATCGTTTCTGTGGAGGGTGGTATTTTCAGACCCTCCATTGTGACAGGGAAGATCACTGAAAACATCAGCCTATTACAGATGTCTCTGCATCACTCCATCGATGGTGCAAAGGAGATATATACAGCACCTCGCAGAATGGTTGCCACAGCCACAATCCTCCCTTAGTCCTGGCAGCTGGCAAAACTGTATTTGTGAAGACAACTCTTCCACCCAGATTTTGATTTATAAATACCACTATTTTTGGTTTATCAGCTTCAAGTCAGCCCTGGACACTAACAGGACGGTCTCAGGCTTGTTTTACATTAGGGGTGTATGACTTGATATGTGAGTCATAGCTATTTGTCAGTACTGAAAGGTGTATAGATGCTTTAGAGAAACAGAGAAAATCTTGAACACTGTATTTTAACAGAAATGTCAAAGACACAATCTTAATTGCAGCGCTGCATTTAGATGCCCAAACGGTAGCAAAGTTGGCATGAATCACAGAGACAAAGGTGGAAATGTCACAACGGAGCGGAAAATCTAGGCTGGGGGACTTACAACAGGTGGCTACCTGGAGGGGAAATAAAGCAGCAGAAAGATTTACAGGGCACTGTCTTAATAGAGCTTGATTCGTTGTAGTGAAGCATGGATATTTATGTGCTATGTACAAGGTTTTCCTTGCAATTTCATTTGAATGGGTGCTTTATGCAGTCTTTCTAAGTTTGTTATATAGTGCTATTAGTTGGTATGCCTTTGCCAGGATTTATCTACGCACTTCACTATCTGAAAATTGACTATATTGAGTACTGACTCTATCCTTGGGCAGGAGCAGCTTCTGGGACCTACCAGGTTGAGCTTTGTGAGAGTTCATGTCCTCTTCTTTACCAGTCGTGCAGGAAAGATGAATTCTTTAACTGTCACGCTTTGAAATATACAGAGCAATCTTGATGATCAGATCTGTATGACAAGTCCTTCTAGTTAACTGTGAATTTAAGCTGTGCACCGAGACCTTCAGATAAATAGAATTTTACTGTAAATAAATAAGAGATTGTTGTCATTGAGCAGTCTCAGCTACTTATCTTGCTAAAAGCCATCAGTCCCGTGTTGAATTCATTTCAAGCAATAAGCTCTTTTCATCTTGGCTTTTATCTTCCCATTGGGCCACCTTTTATTAGAAGTTCTTATTACAAGAACTGTAAGCTGGCAACGTGTCACATGTAAATGAAAACTGATGAGATCTGAATGAGAATAAGCTGGGTGCCTCAATTAAATTTTGATTTTAATAGCACTATAGTGTTAACTTTTTCAAAAGCACTAAACAAAATTGGCAGAGTCTATCAAAAACCAGATTATTCATCTCTTCATGCACATCACCAGGGCACAGTAAAGATGTATAGGATGGCAGACATGAACAAACGTAAGCGTGCATATTCAGGGAGACTGTCAAAATTCAGATTTTCCATAAAATCAGCTCAACCAGTTAAAAAAAGTTCCTGATGATGATTTACTGAGTGAGCGGGTAGGGCTGTAGTTTGAGTACAAATAATGGACTTTATATCACCAGCAAAGGAGTACAGGTTTCAATTCACGAGATAGGATACACACATATTCTTTATTAATTTATTTTCCCATAGTTTCTCCAAGTTTTATTAAATTCTCAGCTTTTTTTATTATTTTTTTTTAAAGACATTATTTTATGAACATATTAAAGCACAAGCTAAAGACAATTGACTTAAGTCAGGTAGCTGAAGAAGATCTGAGTTAATTGTATTTTTTTGGTACATAATGTCTGTGCAAGTTTAAGGCCAATAGTAGGCAGATTTTCAAAATTATGTAGGTAGTTCTTTAACAAATGAAAACCTAAAGTTCTTTGCTGCAGTCTGCTATATATTAATATATTAAATATTAAAATACTAATGTTTCCTATCCTTCCATTTCTGTTATGATATTCGTCATAATGATTGAGAAGTGAGATGATTTTACACTACTAGAAGACATAAAATTAAACAAGTAAGAGTCAATAATAAACTGCAAATCTTGTTTGGTTCTTTTGAGGTTTTTTTTATAAACAAGGCATATGCTGCTGGAAATAACCATGGTTCCCACATTTTCATTGTAAAACAGTTAGCAGTTCCCCCATAACCAACAACACATGCCTAATCCCTAGATATCTCTTACTTTTGGCACTTTAGACCTTTTTGCAATATTCATGTAAAATAACAATATTACTGCTTATCTTAATAAAAGTGATTTGAGTTATAAAATAAAAAATAAAACTAGAACTCTACCTTTAAACTAAAGCCTTCAGACACTTCAACTTCTGAAACAATCACAATGTCAAAATGTTAGTGATGTGAGGTTTAAAATATTCAAAGCAAATGAATCTATCTTTTAAAAAAAGCTTACTTGAAACATCAAATAAAGTGATGTTTCCTGATAATTCATTTAGAAATGTGCTGTTATCTACCCCACAGCTACTCAGTCACAGAGCTGTGTTTCTGATGATAGATGCAGTTGGAATTTTGTTTTTGTTTTGTTTGTTCTGAATACATTAAAAAATCTTTGTTTCTTACTAATTTAGAAAATGATGTTCTCTGCTGGAAATATTCAAATAGGATTCCCAGCAGTTTGATTTGAAATAGATTCTCCATGTGCAACATCTAACCTAATAAGTTTTTTGTTTGTTTTTAATAAAGTAAGATTAAGATTAAATGATTACAATTCAAATAGCAGCACACACTTTTCATGTCAACGATTTGTCTTTTGATCGACAGATCTACCATAAAAATATCAGATTTCATGATAAGGCTTATTTTAAAACCACAAATTTTAACACTAACATATTGTCTATATTAGCAAATAGTTTAAATGCAAATGTATTAACTGATACGACTGTGTACTTTCATTTAAAAAGGTGACAAGTGTCTTACTGTAACTACTAAATCAGTAAAACTATCAAAAGGGATTTGCTAATATTTTGATGTCTCTTCTATATATCAAAGATATATCAAAATGCTAGCATACACATGATTTTTTCTTGTACTCAGACTACCCTGAAAAAAAATGTACAAGGATGAATACAGTATCATAAGGAGGATAAATAGCATGGTGAGCTAAGAAAAAACAAAAGCTCTATTAAAAGTAGGAAAGGATAAAAATTTGAGTAAAATTGATTGCTAAACTGTCCACAACAACAACAACAGAAGAAAAAAGACATCTATAGTGAAATTAATGTTATTTTCATGTTTTTAAAATCATAGTTTCAATTATGTTTCATAGATTTGGTCAGAAAATCTTTGATTACATTTTCCCACTGATGTGAATATAAATATGCTTTCTGGAATCATGCGAATTTTTTCAAAGAAGTCACTTAGAAGGAAAAAGGAGATAGACACAAAATATTCATCCTATCATGACATTAACAGAATGAAAAATTTTAATGTTAGTTTTGAAATTATTCTTAAATTCAATATTATGTATTGATTTGATTCTGTTGAAACAAAATGCTTTGATCCAAACCCAGTCTTTGCATTTTTCAAACCATACAAATGTATGGATTTTTGAAAATTAAATCAAAACCTTTTAGAAAATGAAATGCCAACTGAGCTCTGTTTTAGTTAGCTGCACATTCTGTGCCTTCCCAACTGCTTAAGTGTTTTTCTTTTTACTCTCTGTACCCTGTTTGATATTTTGAATTTCGATTTTGTTGAACATTCGAGGAATTGAACAAAACACTGAGGATCCCTCCACACCTTGCACGGTCTCACACCCACTCACACCCACGTGCACTGTAACAACGTTTTGTTCAGCCACAACAATGGACAACTTCACTTTCGACGCAGTGACGAACTGATGGGGAGGGAGAATCTTCCTTGCCAAGCTATTGGTGTCAAACACAGAATCGTACCAAAACCCGTTCATATGTATTTGCCCAGCACTGTATCATCAGAAGCAAATTCCTGTTTGATCTTTACAGGCTGCTTTTCTCCACATTCCACATCCAGAGTGGCTTAGTTCATTCATGCTAGTTTAGCAGTTAACAGAAAATACATTGTTTTTCCTTATTACACTACAGACAAACTTCAAATGAGGTCATGGGAATTCTTAGCATTACTTGTGAACTTAGTGAGAGATAATGGTTTTAAAATCTTCACCAAACCAGTATACAGAAGATAATACACTTCATAAAACCACTGACTCTAGCTTACCACAGTTTAAATCTCTCTGGTATTTAGAGAAACTGGTGTCATTTTTCCCAACAAAATAACATTTGTAAGGTGTTAAAAGTTCATTTTAAAGTACTGTTGATGTAGTTCACTGGAATTTGCCTTAATAGCTTTTGTAATCCCTGGTTGGAAAAGCAGATCATTTGCTTTAGCAGATTATTTGTTTTTTTTTTCAAATAGAAAGCTGTGGAAGGGATTTAGTTTACTGACAAAGCAAAAAAAGTAAAGTAATTTCATTAACTATGCTAATTTAGATTTCCCTAGAAAAAAAAAAATCCCAAACTATAGTTTATTACATTTTCAATTACAATTAATCTATTTTTGAAATTCTAATTAAATGCCTGAGTGACAAAAATATTGCGTGGTTTTGTGGGGTTTTTTTAAGAGAGAAAGTTTATTTTGTCCTCTACATGATACTTATATTTTATGCTTTCCAAGTTTGAAGTTACTTAGTAGATTCTATCTCAGAATTACTTTCCTGATACTGGGCTTGAAAGGTTGCTTCTACTTCTTTTGAGAACATAATGTTTTTTAACATAAAGTTTTGCTTTCAGGGTCCTGTCTGGGAGAGAGGAAAAGGAGTAGGAAAGATATCCTACATGGACATTTCAGCTTAATGTACGAACAGTGCATCAAAAATATGTAACTTCCCACTATTCAAATTTGAGTTTGGCCTTTTGAACCTTTATGGACATATTGCAAATTGCCAACCGTGAATGATGCTTTATGAGATAAACTCCCAGTCCAGGAAACCAGGGACCAGGATGTGGGGCACGCAAAGTACTTGCCTCAGAGGGAAAGGCATTAGGAAATGGCCTCATTACATAGAAGTTCTGTGATGGTACTGCTAATAATGCTACTTCTGATGAAATAAAATGTGCTGCTTTAACCCCAATCTGCTGCTAAGGAAGATTTTTGACAGAGACTTCAGATGCACAGAGGATTATTACACACCATAATCATTTCACTCTAACACAAGGGAAATTTCAAGGAGAAAGGATTATTCACACCTACACTTCTTTCGTATGTAAGTTTTCAAGAGACATTTCTCTAAGAAAAGACAAAAAGAGAAAAAGTGGAAAAAGGGTGGAGGACAAATAGGCCTGATCCATACATGTCAGGCTAAAAGTACAACTGCTTGATCTCACAAACATATATCCTTTAAGAGTTTTGTCAGATACAGTAATGTCAGCAGTTGCAGTGAGACACAATACTGATCCATAATTCTAAAATAAAATATTTTCTAGTCTTGAGAACTACAGAAAATGCAGTATAAGAACATTCATTAAAAAACATCTTGCTAACATATCTAAAAAAAAAATAAATATGGTAGTCATTGGATCTCTGGAGGAGAGTTAAAACAGTCATGCCACCTTTTCAAATAGATAAATGAGTATGACTTCCTTGTATTGACATTGATTCGAGAAATGTAAAAATTTCATTCACTTGTTCAAATTAATACATATGCACTACTCCTGCCTTTGTCATTAGCCTGCTGCTGGGCCTAAATAGTGTCATTTCACCTCTGTGAATTTCCATGTCACCTTTTTCTCTGATTTATTTTAAAACAATGAGTTTCTGAGGCTGGAGGAGTGGATATATGCCCTCTTCATGCCTAGTATTATGGCCCTGCAGTATCTCTCAGGTTCTCTGGCACTATTGTACTACAATGCATAACAACAGAGAGGTTTTTTTATGTATCTTAGCAATTCCTTGTAACAGAAGAAAAAAAAAAATTGACTTTCTGCTATAAAAATATATTCTTATTTTTCTTGTAACAATAGCATGTTTTATATCCATCTAATGAAAATAATATCTGTATATTAGGCCTTTGAAAGTTCTTACTGGCAAGCAGAGGGAAATGAGTCTTCCTTTTCCTGGTGCAATGATGTTTGACAACCTACTTCTTTGCACATCCTTTATGGCTACACGACCATGTCCACGTGGTTGCAAGAAAAAGAAGTCCTATTTGAATGTAGTTTAGAGTATATTTTACCTGAGTCAAAGTGTGTCCTCCTGTTTTGAGGGTAAATAAAAACCCTGTGAGAAAGTCAAAATTACTTCAAAATCTATGGCATTCTGCCAATGTGTCCCTTGTAGCATTGACCAGAATGAGCAGACCAGGCTTTGTTAAAGCATAAGATGAACAGTTCTGCATCTTCCATCATGGTAGCACACCAAGATATTTTATAGATTTTAGCAAGTTGAAACAGGCTTTGCACAACTTTCTGTCCCTTTACAAGACAGCATCTAGTGACTCCCATACTCTCCTGCCTCTTCCCCTCACCTCTAAGGAAATCCATCCTGTGCTACCAGTACAAACATGATCAGGACCATACTTCAGGTGTGTGATTTTCTTCATGGGTTATGAAGTCACTTGCCAATATCACTTCATCTCTGTCCAGATACACTGTCTGCAAAATCTTAGAAAATTTGAGATGTATTCTGTTCAAGTGGATATATTTCTTAAGATCAGTATTGCTAAGAATATTGCTTAGAGAGTACGCAGTTTTGGGGAAGGATTTTTGTTTGTGCGCAGCACTTGTTCTAAATCTAAGACAGGGTGAAAGGGTATGCATTCTTGGAGTCTAGCTTCTGTTAATCATGTGGGAAATTACACATTTTTTAAATGTTAGTTTACTTTCCAAGAGAACTATTGCAGTATTCCTGTATTCCTGTAGTCTTCCATGCTCAGAATGCAAACCAATTTCAGTTTGCAATACATATTCACATTTTAATTGACTTTATGAATTCCAATTTGAAAAAAAAAAATGTATGTTGGGTCTATATTTGGCAGAATAAAAGTTTTATTTTAGTCCTTAAAGGCTTGTCACAAAAATCAATTTTACAATTGCAAGTTGTAAAATGTGTAAATTTGACTGTCATTCACTTTCTAAAAATTGTAATTGGCACTTTTATGCAGTGAATGATGAAGAAAACACAAGAGACTTTAAAGCTACCTGGATGTAAAAGGAAAAACCCTTATAAAAAATGAAATGGTAGGTAACTTCAAATGGTTGAGGATTGATTCCTGTAATGAGGATAAAGGCCTAATAAGTGATAGTATCATTGGTCCTGGGGATTTAGGATTAGTCTGTAAACATTTTTTTTTTACCTTCTAAGTTGGTGTATTGATTTTATATTGGTATTTTCATTATCCTCACAGTTTTTCTGTAAGAATCCATTTGTTGATTCAATGTCTTGCTCAGGCAGAAGGAAGCAAAGATTAAGAAAGTGAAGTCAAGTTGATAATGATTACTCACAACTCCCTGGGAATATGGGAACTGCCAAATTCCACCTTTTACCCATTTTGCAGATTACTTTGGCAGTCTTTTTGTCTGTGTTGTACATAGGCATCACTTTATTGCAGCTCACAGGAACAATCCAGAGCTCCTTGATGAAAGCTAAGGCACCTATCTTAGGTGCATTTTCTTTAGCGCTTCATCAGCATTTGTTTTTGTCACCCAGTGGAATAATATGACAGAAACAAATGACAATGTGCTTCCTGCTTGCTAAATACAAAATGGTCTGCACATAGCTAGGAGAACTCTTACTTGTTTTTCATTTGAAAGTGCTCTGAGGAAAATCAAATGCTAGTGACAGACAACATTCCTTTAACTATTTTCAGATTTAATGTAGACCTGCCAGACCTCCTGGGAAAAGAAAATCAATCTTTCTTTTTTTTTTCTTAAACATATTTATGAATTTTTTAGTCTTTTCATACAACAAAAAGTGACAGATACAAATAGAATTCATATAACGTGAAATAGATAACTCCATATCATGGATATACAAAAATAAGGAGCAGTGCCATAAAAATAAGTCCTCAGAAATATGAAACAAGGAAGACCGTACACTGGAAAAAAAGAAGTGTAGCAGTGATTACCATCATAATTGTATTCACTGTGTAGGTTGCATTTTACCAGTAAAAAAATTGAAAAAGAGCAAGCTAATGCTTATAATTTACATTTAAATGTTTTATATAAACAGTCATGCAACTAACACCTTAGACAATGTATTGTCATAATGTATTTATAATACAGAGGCTACATATTTTTATTATCTGCTATACAAAAGAATATAAAAAAAGTATATTTAATAATAGTTTATTTATTTGGTTCCTCAAATTCTTAAAGTTTCTTTCTGGAAAATTCTTATGGAATTTAATTGCAAATTAAATCAATGGGGTTTATTAGCAACCAAACATGATTACTGTACTTTTTCCAGGAGAAGTGGTAAACACACATGGTTAAAATATTTTTTATTTGAAGATCATTAAAAATGAATACTTGCCTTTTGAATGGAAATTTGGCATTTCCCATGGAAGTTTTGCTACTGGTATAAATATCTGCTAGGTTGTTTTTCATGCATAAAAAGTTTACATTTCTTATTGCAAGACTGTGAAAACATATTTTGGAGAAGGGATGAGACTGGGTGAATTTGGAACCTAGAAGTAGTTTGTCTTTTCCACTGCTGAAAAATAATTCATACCTCCAAAAGATGCCAGAGAAGTCCAATGGAGATTTCCTAGATGCTAATTTGTTAGTATGGAAAAAATCAGCCTACTTATTATTTGCCATCTATCCTGACATAATTATAATGACCACTGGAAATTAGACTGTGATGGATAATGCTAAGTCCATGTAGCTAAAACACTAAAAAATTATTTGCTTTGGAAAAGCAGCTGTATTCTGTAGGCTTTATTCTGTTGTTTGAGTGAAAGCCTCAGACAGCTAACAGACTAAAACAAAATAGTAACTGTGACCACTGCCTTCAGCCAACCTTTTCCCCTGGGAGATGGTTCACAATAAGGAGAGGCTATCTGTCTCCGTAACTGTTTGCTAGCATTTGGGAGGCAGAAAAGAGGGACATAATGGCTTCTAGATTTCGTTGCTGACAGAAGATTTTCTAAAATGTTCCAATTCCCCTAAAGAAGATGAAGAAGGAAAAGTGGCCATTCTCTTTTATTCACAGTGTGAGCTGTCAGGATGACCTGTGCTATTCTTGTCAGATCCCTGTGCATGTGTGTGCAAAGAGCAGTGTACCCGTGTCATCAGTTTTGTAATCCCAGAGACCATTATGCCTGTGTAGTCTCAGAACACCCTGGCATAAAACCCCATGTTTCATGATATAGTGCCACACGTTTGGTGGAAAAGAAGTTGACCAGATTTATTGTATAGACAGCATGTCCTAATGTATGGCACAAATTTGTACATAACTGCTGGTCATTCCCGCAAAGTGTTAATATGTGAATGCCAAGGTAAGACAGTAAAAACTGTTTCACCCTGCTAATATAAAGTTCATATGGTTTCTAATTCCCCTTTTTTACAACAGGAAAATAAATGATATTACATTTGCATCCTGGCGTGGACGTTCACATTGCTGCGCTGCTCCCAGGGCACTGGGTTGCCCTGTGCTTAGTACCTCTGTCTTGTTCCCATTCTGCCAGGCTGTGCACCTGTACACCAGTTATATAGCTTACCTACCGGCTATCAGGCAATGCTGCTCTTACTCTGAGCTTAATCAGGAGGCATAGCTAGATCTGAATACAGGAGTGCATTTCAGATATTTATCAGAAACAAACAGCTTTTTAATCACAGAAATGTAGACTTATTTTCAGTATGTTGTAAACTTTTGTTTCATAACCATTCAATAGTTGCATGGTACTAATTTATGCATAAACGTCTTATATAAAGTCAGACTTTCTACAGAAAACATGTAATAGTTCTGGAGAAAATAAAAACTTGTCAGTCTATTCCAGTCACGTCATCTGCAAATTTATCTGTAAATATGGCTCAAAACAGGGTCCCCCAGTGCTCAAGATGTTTCATTCTTCCACTGAAATTTTTCTAACCTGAGCACTGATCTCTCCCCAGGTTTGACTTTAATGGACAATAAGTTGATGCAGAGAGCGACTAGGCATAATTAAGTTCTGAATTTTTAACAGTTTTCCCTTTCATATCTTTGCTTCCAAACCATTCTTTTTCATTTGTGGTGATTTTCCATTTCATTGCTGTCTGGCTGCAATTTGAACATTATCTGAGATAAGAGTGAAAGGTTTTTCTTGTGATAGTTCCATGAAGCCAAACACTGACTCATTCCTTCTGTATATCAAAGTCTGAAATAGATCAAATAAAAACAGTCTGAGAAATATTTCACTCTCTCTTTTCTCCTCTCTTGGAGACACTGACGTACGTCTCTTGGGGGAAAAAAAATGTCCTGCTCTCCCATCCATGCTGCTGACACATTGGCCTTGTCACCGCACAGTGACTGATAATAATAATGGTTGAAATCACTTTCACATATACTCATGATCAAATATGGTCTTAACTGAGCTTGAAACAATGCTCATGCTATAATTTCTAGAGGAAAATCGTATTCATGGTTTCTGCTGTTCCTTTTTTTTTTTTCTTTTTGTTTTAAATATCCCTGTCCAAACTGTGCGATGAAGCAGTGACAAACTATGTTAGTGACAACCATGTCAGAAAATTAGTGTCTAATGCAGATTTATCTGCCATTTTGAGATTCTGAGATTTAGATAGTTGTATCTATGGATATAGCCGGATCATTTTGTTTCAGATGGTTTCTTTAACCTTTAGAAAATCATCTGTGATTTGAGGCTTTACAAGATCCCATTTTTGTTTTCTAAGTGAGCGCTACCAAGATCAGGTATTTTTTGTGCCTTTGGTAACTGTATCCTTGCTGGAGTGCTGATTACGATGCATAGAGAGGCTTTAGTAAAGCATTAAGCTAGATCTCCAGAAGCTGGGACCAACAGAGTACCGGCCAAAACAAGACTTCTTTAGGAGGCCTGGGCTGGAGGGTGGTAAAGGTGCACAGTCTTGCAGACTGTTAGGAAGACTGTCTCAAGACAGATACCTGGCAAAGAGATTTTCAGGATACTATCGGCACGAAAGGAAACCTTGTAAACAGCGGTTGAACTACCAAAGCCTGAATAGACATGGGGTTAGAAGTGCTCCTTAGTCATTCTTAATACTAATACCAGAGAATAAGGGTGCTTTTGCTTTTGAAAAAGTGGGCAGAGACATAGAAACTTGAGGTTCAGCTCCTTCCAGGTATGTGCCTCACTTCTGAACATGACTTAATGGTGCTTTTCTAACAGTAAAATGAAAATAACAGCACACAGCCTGACTTAAAACTGGAACTGGCTATTAAGACAACTGGAGAGCTTGTCTCTTCAGAAGTGGCTTGAAGAGTTTGGTTTATTCAGAAGAACAAAAGAAAGGCTGAGAGACAATATCACCGCTGTCTCTGAATAGCTTTCTGGGCTAAACTGCAGAATGAGGAAAAATGGCCTAAGTGAATGTATTATACTGGTAAAAGAATACCTGGGCACTGGAGTGAAATAGATTCAGGCTGGAAACGCTCTAACCTTTATAGCACTGAGGCTGTGGAACAATGTTTCAGTAGGAGGAGTAGTAAAACGTTTCATTATCTCTTAGATGGAATTTGACTGCTTTATGCAAAGGACAGAACACAGATTTTCACCATGACAAAGAATAGGATTTGCAAACTTTTCAATTCTTGTACCTATGGTCCAGGCAGAGCAGTGCAGAGAAGCACTCGCTGGGCATCTTGTAAGGAAACCTTTGTCATCACCCTTTGTTATATTGCTGGTTTGGGGACAAACAAAACGCTTCTATTTCTAGTGCTGTTAACCTGACATATTGTATGGATACTTAACTGTGCTTAAAATAAAACAGCATATGCAGAGCTGAGATCAGCTGTTGTTCCAATTGCTTATGAGATGAGGAGGTAACTGTAGTCTTGGTGATACAAATATCCAGGAGGCACAAGAAACCATGAAGTTAAAATTAAAAATAGCATGCCATTGAAGTGTGATGAAGTTGTAACAGGTTTATGGCCATTTCTCCAGTAGTCTGCCTTTGCTTTACAAGCCTTGGTGTGCCATTAAATTCACTATGAAAAGCAAGTTGCAAAAAACAGAGAAAATTCATGTCAATAAATATATGGGGAATTAAAATTGTTCCTTGTGTGGGAGCCAAAGGATTTGGTTAATAGCAATATTAATCATTTTCTAATTCTGCCTTCTTCTTTTCCAGGGAGCATATGGATGTGGTCTTATTTTGATGAAACATTTGATGTCAGTAGAAAATTTAAAGAAAGCAGATTAGCATTACATACTGCAAACACTATGTTTTTTAGTGCTTTTATACCTTAAAAATATCACTGAGAAAAAAAAAAAAAATCAGTCTAAACACCAGACAGGATGGTACGGCCCAGATTCAGGACAATCGTTAAGTCAAAGCTTTTCTATTAACTCAGACATACAAAATTAAATTTTGCCCATACCAAAGCTACTATATTTTTTGTTGTTGAGACATACCAGTTTTTCTAATATACATACAGAAGGACTGAGGAAAACAAGAAGGAACAGTCCCAGTCCATTGCAAGGTGAATAGAGCATAGGTTGCTTCTGGGTATTAATAGAAGCTGACAGAAAGGGGGGGGGGGGGGGGGGAAAACAAA
>VXBL01008316.1:0-63116 GCA_013400195.1 Aramus guarauna | reverse complement strand
AAAAAAAAAAAAAAGCAGGCTGAAGAGGTTGCATTCTACCTGGAAGTCAGCAGTCACCGCTCCTGGTCTGTCATCACCTCTCTGAGATGAAGCAGTACACAGTGGTAACTGTCGATGTAAAAATAACCATTATATATGAACTAATAACAATCATGGAGTGTATAAGCACAAGTCTAATTTTGGACATCTGGACAAGTACCATTGCACTCAAGTGTATAAGTTACATGGTATTCGTGCTGAAAATATTATAAAGCAAAATTGTTTCAGTTTTGCAAATTATACCCTGGTTTTTCCTTTGCTTGAAATGCTTAGACCAGAAACCTTTTATGTTTTTAATCATCCTGGAATTACTAACACAATTTTCCTCTCTACATGAACAATTCCAGCTAGACAAAACCCTGTTATATTTTGAATTATAAGCAGGTTTGGTAGAGAGAGGCTGGTAGTTCTGCTGTGTCTTATTCTCGCTTTTATTTCTTGCAAAAGGAGAGAATTGAGAAGAGGATTTCTGCTTTATTGGGTTCTTGTTTTCTTTTTAACTTCAAAAAAGATACTTATTTTCAATAGCAATAGCGCTTTTCAGAAAAGAAACAGAATGGGAGAAAGATTATTGCCTAGCAGACATTAACTTTTGTCATGAGGATAATTATCTTTTTTCTTAAATGTGAGAAATGTTTGGATTTGTGGCTAGCTAAAACTGGCACGCTGCAGAAGAGTTCAGTATGATTTACAGGAGCAGAACACCCAGTCCTCAGAGTTCAACATCTCTTTATTGTGCTCAATATCCTTGTGGAAAAGATGCCTTTTGAAAGCCAGCATAATCCCCATAAGAGTATCCTTAAGAAAACTTTAGCAATTGTGGTGTGTTGACCCTGGCTGGAGGCCAGGTGCCCACCAAAGCTGCTCCATCACTCCCCTCCTCAGCGGGACACGGGAGAGAAAATATAATGAAATAAGGACAGGGAGATCACTCACCAATTACCATCTTGGGCAAACCAGACTCAATTAGGGAAAATTAGTTTAATTTATTACCTATCAAATCAGATTAGGATAATGAGAAATAAAAATGAGAATCATAAAACACCTTTCCCCCACCCCTCCCTTTTTCTTAGGTCTAACTTCACTCCCAATTTCTCTTCCTCCCCGCCAGCAGCACAGGGGGACGGGGAATAGGGTTGCAGTCAGTTCACCACCTGTTGTCTCTGCTGCTCCTTCCTCCTCAGAGGGAGGACTCCTCACACTCTTCCCCTGCTTCAGCGTGGGTCCCTTCCACAGGGTGTAGACCTTCAGGACCAGACTGCTCCAGCATGGGTCCCCCACGGGGTCACAAGTGCTGCCAGCAAAACCTGCTCTGGTGTGGGCTTCTCTCTCCATGGGGCCACAGGTCCTGCCAGGAGCCTGCTTCAGCGTGGGTTTCCCATGGAGTCACAGCCTCCTTCGAGTGCATGCCCCTGCTCTCGTGTGGGGTCCTCCATGGGTTGCAGGTGGATATCTGCTCCACCATTAACCTCTATGGGCTGCAGGGGGACAGCCTGCCTCAGCATGGTCTTCTCCATGGGCTGTAGGGGAATCTCTGCTCTGGCGCCTGGAGCACCTTCTCCCTCTCCTTCTGCACTGTCCTGGTGTCTGCAGAGTTGTTTCTCTCACATATTCTCACTCCTCTCTTCTGACTGCTGCAGTTGCTCTGCTGCGGATTGTGTGTCCCCGTCCCCCCCCACCGCTTAACTACGTTATCTCCAAGGCACTGCCACTGTCACTGGTGGTCTTGGCCTTGGCCAGTGGCGACTCTGCCTTGGAGCCAGCTGGCATTGGCTCTATTGGATATGGGGGAAGCTTCTAGCAGCTTCTCACAGAAGCCACCCCTGTAGTCCCCCCACTACCAAAACCTTGCCATGAAAACCCAATACAACTATGTATTTCTGCCATGAAGATATCTCTGGCATAAATGATACAACCTACATAGCTGATTATTGGTTACCAGGTACCTGGAGACTGTAATTCACACAAAACAGATGAAAGCATAATGCTTGATGAAAATAATTAATCTTTCAAATTAAATTATTGATACTTTGGTTCAGCAAGAGGAAGACAAATTAATCAATGCTTTCTGGAACACTAGGGTATCTTAAAGTTTAGAAAGAACTTGAGATCTAGCTCTTTAAATTTGTCTGAATTTATGCATCTGCAGCCATTGTAGGCTGAAATGTAATTCCTTTGGAAACAGCCTGGACTAATGTAGTCTTTTGGAGGGCAGTTGGGAGACAGATGCAAATTTGCATATATCTAAGACAAAAATGTAGGGCATATTTATGATGTTGGTGAACGATTCTGAAGAGATATAACAATGACAAAAGCCATAAGATTGGCATAGATAACTATTTTTTCTGCCAATCTTATAGCAGGAAAAAAACACCCAAAGCCCACATTTAAAAATATTGTAGGGAGATGATTAGCAAGAGAAGGGTGGTTTTTTTGCTCGTCTATATATTATTGGTAAAATTACTGCAGGAATTAAGTGTTTGGGTTTAGAATATGCATTTTAAATATTTTTAATAGATTTCTATATGTATATGGACTTTAAAACTGCAATTGTTCCTGTAGTTTCCCTGTCCAACCACTTTTGCTTATGCACGATATTCTACTTAGGAACAAGCTGACCTTTTTGATAAATTTTACTGAAAATTTTGATGGAGTTCAGGTGAAAAGAATAAGCATGCCTGCTCTTTCTAATACGAAACACATGAGTTTCTTGTCTCTACCAAGCGGTTCTCCTTTTGAATCTGTGATGCTTCTATTCTGGGCTCAGGCTTACAGCGTATATTATATGTCCTTAATGCTTTGGAAGATCAGGGAAAAATCTTGTCTCTGCTAACGTCAGTGGAAATAGGGTTGGATTTCACCCTTGCTCATTATAGCTCAAATTACCTATCTACAGACCAGGGTCCTAATAATTGTTGCTTTCTATCAGAAATTTCAGAGAAAGATTTGATTAGTTGCACACATTTCCTAGTATTTGAATATTTTAATCTTCCTATAGCAGTGCTGCTTCAAAGAGTGGTGGGGCTTTTTTAGAAAAAGGAAAAAATAATTATCTCAATCTAGAACTTGAATACTCAGTAACCACAGATAAACCAAAGATACCTTCAGTGAGTACTAGGTACTGCGTTTTCCTTATCTATACCTTTGTGGCATATAAGAAAAAAAAAATATTTAGAAGATAAAAATAGAGAACATCAATGACAAAAAATTAAACCAGAAAAAATATTTACCCAACAGGAAACAGAACAGGAAAAATGTTTATTCTCTGGATAGATGACCAGAAGAAAACGTTTTAGATGCACATGTCAAATACATGTCTGAGCTTTTAATAATTCTGCTAGAAACCTAGTTACATGTTTCTTGAAGGAAAATCTAAAATTAGAGAAATAAAGAAATTCACTGGAATTAAAATGGTGCTATCATTAAGGCTAGAGCCAGGCCAGATGTTGTCCCTTCTCTGATACTGAGTCATGGGCTGATTTTGTTTAGGTGCATTGAAGATACTTTCTTTCATATTGAGAGGTTAAAGGCTACCATAAAAATCAATATTTTCTTATTATAACACCTGCTCCTCTTACTTTTTTGTGATATATATTCAGTTTGAAGGAAAACACGACAAACTGATGTCAGTTGACCATATCCTTTATTTTCTTACCAGATCCTCATAGCTGTCCCATTCTGTCCTCTAAGTGATGAAGTCAGACATAGAAATATCAGCAATATGTTCAGAAACACAAGTATCTCTCTTATTATAGAGCCTATCTGGAACATATAAGCTGTATTATTTTTAGCAATTATAACTGGTTTTGCCGCCAGCTACATCCACTCATTTATCCCATTAGAGATGACAGAGATAAATGAACATTGGGCCAGAATTTGCCCTCAGTGCCCATTTTTTTCCTGTTTCCACTTTCCTTTTATCTCCTTTTCCATTGCCCTGTATATTCTGTGCTCATTTCATCTTTGCATCTTTGCAAACAGAGTACAAATGAGGTGTAACACATTAACATATCTGATCAGTGGTGTTAAATATATGCTTACATATAAATAACTACGTAAGAAGAAATGTAACATAGAATAAGTCCTTTTGTTTTTGTGAAAGTTTGATTCAGGCTTAAAGTTTATTGCAGTGAGCCAGGAAGGTGAGAAATCCATAAGAACACAGTGCTAACTCCAGCAAAAATATCGGGGACACAACAAAAGCACATTTTTGCCAGTTTCCTGTGACAGATCTACCAGCCCCTTTATAGCATAATCCTCCCTGACTTTTGTGTCATATCAGTTTATTTTTTACTGAAAGGCAGATAATATATCTATGGTACTCAGAAAGCAAAAGGACTTTAAAACACTGCAGAAATAGGCAGAAATGGTGCCTTATGAGAACATTTGAGCTGTTGGAGCGATTCCAGAGGAGGGCCATGAAGATGATCAGAGGGCTGGAGCACCTCTCCTATGAGGACAGGCTGAGAGAGTCGGGGTTGTTCAGCCTGGACAAGAGGAGACTCTGGGGAGATCTAATTGCGGCCTTCCAGTACCTGAAGGGGCCTACAGGAAAGCTGGTGAGGGACTGTTTATCAGGGAGTGTAGTGACAGGACAAGGGATAATGGGTTTAAGATGAAGGAGGGTTGATTTAGATTAGATGTTAGAAAGAAATTCTTTACTGTGAGGGTGGTGAGGCACTGGAACAGGTTGCCCAGAGAAGCTGTGGATGCCCCCTCCCTGGCAGTGTTCAAGGCCAGGTTGGATGGGGCTTTGGGCAACCTGGTCTAGTGGAGGGTGTCCCTAGATGGGCTTTGAGATCCCTTCCAACCCAAGCTATTCTGTGATTCTGTGAATTCTTCATTTTCTCCATCTGCTCTAAATCAATGAGATTATCATGAGTTATAATTTCTTGGAACAGGGTCTGTAGTCTATATGCAGAATTCTGGTAGACTCATCGATGCAGTCCATTCAAAAAGCCTAATTAGAAGCATTTTTTTCTGTCTTGGTGTCTCTTCTCCTGCCCTGATAAGAAGTTATATTTTGTGGCAAGGAAGAAGAGGAAAGTATTGAAGATAGTGTATGGTAAAAAACTAAATATCCTCATTTTGAGACTCTAAAATCTAGCCAAAATAGTTTAAAAACCTGCTAGGTTTTGGAATATAGTGAATAAACTATATTCCTGAGGTGCTGCTTTGGCCTACAATAAATGTTTGGCCGATTTCAGCACAGTTCACCATTCAGGAAAACATCACGAACAGCAGAACACTTCTTTCCCTCACATCAGGCCACTTCAGTGACAGAATGGCCTTGGAGAAAAAAAAAAAAAAAAAAATCTAATTTCTTTGTTAGGTGGATTTGTATATGCACCTCAAAACTAGAGAAGAGGGTTAAGGCTATGTATGGGGAATAACCTGTACAATTTTCTTATACTTGAATATTCAATCTGTCTTGCTACCTGAAAAAAATTACTCTGCCATTGGGAGTGTATTTTATAACTTTACATATAGTAAATCACACATTTTAGCAGCCTTTGTACTTGGATGGCATTGGAAATGTCAACAAGATCTATCAAAAGAAGATAATTAGAAAAGAAAGGGATTTCATAATAAAATTAGTTAACATAAAATTTCCTTCATTTTCATTTCCTTCCTTTTTCTTTGTCCACAAGACCTCACTCTATCTGTCTGTGCCATAGGGACACAATCATTTTTAAGCAGAGCTGGTTTAGATACCTAATATTTCATATCAAGACAATCCCCTGCTCTTGCTAGCATTCAGAACAGAACATATTCAGCTAGTTACCCAAAGATGTAGCCTTTTTATGATAACTTTATAGTTCATGAAGTTTTCTGCCCTCAGCTCCCTCTTCTGACCCTCTCTTGTGAAAATAACCCATGTAAAATACTCTGTGCACACTTACTTTTCAGAGTCTCTGGCATAATTCCAGTGTAAATTCATCATCACCTTCTGACATAAACGCCAGGTTGCCTTGATTTATGAAAGCCATAGCTCTTCTGGTTTGTTTGACAGGTAACAATTTACAGGGGCTCCCCATGACTAGACTGAACAAAGAACAAAGGTCCAGGAGGCAGAGCGACCCAGGTAGTTGATACTGTGGATGGAGCAGACGCTTATCTATGCATGGCTGATGATTTATTCACAAATCAGGGTGATGTCAAAGGACAGTACTGGTCAGAAGTGGAAGCAGTTGGAAACTTGAACAGGAGAATGATAAGAAGTGTCCTTTGAGACAAATGATAACTCAAGCTTCCTGCAACTCCTTGGACAAATTTTCAATTAAATATTCTATCCATTACTTTTAAATCATTCTCCCTATTTTCAGGCTTGGAGTACTTGAATAAGTGACCTGCATATTACATAGATTCACGAATGACTCATGGAAGAGGTGCACGAACAGGAGGTGGGGCTGGACCTGCTATACTTCAGAAGGTCAATTGTTGAGCAATATTGTGGGGCCGGATACACCTTACTTACAGCTAAAATAATCACACTGACACATTGGCAAGGAGAAGACGTGACATCACTCCCTACAGAAACAAAGCTGTACTACAAGAATATCTCCTTTCAAAGACAAAAAACCAAAACCCCCAAACAACTCCTCCTCTCCTCCACCAATGGTTTTGGAAATAATATTTTTTCTGTTGTTTACCTCAATTGTATACTGGAATAACATTATATCACAACTCAGTCATAGGACCTGGTTTGAAAAACTGTTTGAAGAGAAAGGCCAGAGAAGCTCAGCCCAAATTCAAGGTATTCAGGTTTTTCACTTGACTGGTATGCAGTCAAATGCAACCTTCATCTGAAGGACAGTACTATCTGTTTCATTATCAAAGTTAGTTTTCTATGTTTTAGTGACTCTCAGCACTGTTTTTCTGGTTTCCGTTCTCCTGCACAAAATGTACAGCTGCTTTCTAGACTGTTGAATTGCATATGCAAATATACTGAATTATGATAATGGCGGTGAGATGAGTGAGGTGCTTTGACATTTTCATGCAAGCATTTATATAAACGAATTCTACATTTAGCTTGGTTCCCCCTAGCTTTCAAGGATGGTGTTTGCTAAAGAGCACTTTTAAAAGTGGAAAAAACATGAAAAATGATAAAGCTGTTTGGAAAATATTTAACTGGATGTCTCCAGAGAGGGAAGTGATTTTAAAAAAAAAAAAAAAAAAAGCAATAGGAAAGATTAAATCACCAATTTTGAAAAAACTTCCCATTTATATATTTTTTTAAAATCAGAGTTATAAAAGTATCACCTTTTTCAAATGAAAAAGTTCACTTTTATTTTAGAACAATTTCATCAGTTTTCTAATAAAATACATGAAGCTCTTAATGAAAATAGAATGTTTTCAAATTATAAAAAACAAAAATGTGCCTACTGTCTTAATACTTCTTATGAACATATTTAGTTCATGATAACTTTTTAGAAAAAACTTGGAATCTATACTTAAAATAATAATGTACTCAAAACATTGATTTTTTTTCTGAGAAAGTGATTTCCTACCAGTGCCAATCTTCTGCAAAATGTGGCAATAAATTACACTGCTTCCAAAACCAGACACTAAGTGGCTCCCTTGAAAGACAGATAGTTCATTGTTGATAGGACAAGACAACAAGAACTTTACTAAAATAAAACATAATGACCGTAAGCAGAAAGTCTTCTATGCTGCAGTCTCTTCTCATAATCCTTTATTCACCTTTCCTCTTCTCTGCAGTAGGTGAGTGCTAACAGGACCATGTAATCTGTCCTTTGAGCTCATCTGAATTATCTTCTAAAATTCACTGCACTTCAGGGCTTACCTATATTTTGCAACACGGTCTGCATTGCAGGAGTGAAAAGTCTTTTAAGGAAAGATAGTAACTGTACAACTGTGCTCTGAATAAGGAGCAGACAGGACCCATGTTAGCCCTGGAGCATCCCAGGGAATTACCTGTGATTCAGAAAAGCCTAAGTCTGTTTTTGCTTCTTGTGGTCTAGTAGGGAATAATTTTCACCAGCTTATTTATCAGGAAAATATTTTATTTTTTTTCCCTTTATTGCATTTTAACCGTGCCAGCTGCCACGGAGGGGAAACAAATTTCTGTCCTCTTAGCCTTTGCTGACTGGGCTTCACCAGTCTTCTTTTCTTTCCTTTTTTTTTCCCATTATGCTTCTTTCTGAATAACTACAGAATTACCCATGTAATGAGTAAAGGCCCCAGTGAACCAACATATGCTTTAGTTGAATATGCAGAGATGCCAAGCAGCAGAAGCAACAACTCTTTCTCAGGTCTTGTTTGACTTCTTAATTACTCTGTCTTCCATTTATGGTTCCTCATAAAGCCCATGTGACAGAAAGCAGAAATACAGCATGTAAATCAGTGTGCTCCTGCCCCAGATACCTGTGCTCAGCATGAGAGAAGTCCTTTTGATCCTTCAACATTGTTTATTTTTATTGCTGCTTCTTCCACGTAGGCATTGCAGGTGGAGAGGGACATGGGAAATTATTTCATTTTAAACTCTAGCAGAACAAAGCAGCTCCATTCTCTTCGATAAGTGATACAGCCCAATGATGCAGAACTGTTGCTACATCTCAGCCTCCTTTTCCAGAAGGGCTTTTGGTTTTATCTCCAGCAGTGGTCAGATGGAAAATACACACACACACACATTTCATGTGCCAAACTCTGGAACCCAAATCTGACTCCTGGCAGCTCCCTTCGGGTCCCTGCCGTGCTCATGTTCCTGGCTGCGCAAGGGCAGTGTTTTGGCGTAAGAACTGGGAAACAAGAAGTCAGAGCACGCAGAGGGATGCAGGCACCTGAGGCTGTGCTGAGTCCAGAAGTCAGCGTGCCCATTTCATGGGTGAGCAGGCAGGGCCCCGCATTGCCAGGCACTTCTTGTCGGAGGGACGTCTGTGTGGTTTTGACCAAAGCGGCATCTCCCTAACAACAAGTCGACCCTGCACCTGTGGACAGAAATGTCTAAAACTCCCTGCTGTTCCCTAGGAACCCAGTGGAGAGAGGGTGAAAGTGTTAGTTTTATGCGGGCTGCTGTAGCTGTGGAGAAGGTGAAGGGTATAACTCTCGTGGTGGTCCTATGGGCAACTTAAGCACCAGCTTTAAGGGATTGTTTTGTCCCTTGCAGGGCGAGGAATGTAAAGCTAGGCATATTCGTGCCTACATTTGCTATCTAAATTCAGTAACAGGAATAACTATATGTAGTTATGAACCATTTGGCTGCAATATGAATGTAGAATTGTATGAAGAGAATCTCAATTCCAGTCCTCTGTAGCCTCGCTGAGCCCACTGGTGGGTTAGGGTAGGACTTTGCTTCTGGAACACAGAGTCTTCAGGACAGCCGCTAAAACAGGAGTCTCAGATCCCAGCTGAGAGGTCGGGATCCTGTTACCATTAGTAGTAGTTTCAGAATTTTATTTTTTTTTTCTCAGTAGGTCCTTTTAATCCCTTAATTTTGTGATATGATAAAAGACTTGAATGACTTTGGAACATTGCACATTCAAATGTTCTTGTATCTGAGGTTATCTGGCTCAGCATTCTCAGAAACGTTCACATATATTGTATACACTATTTTACAGTGATTTTTTAATAATTATTAACCTATATTATTTACTTATGATTATTTAAGAATTATCAGTGCTTCTAAGTTTTATGAAGATTTTTATATAATTTGCAGAGCAGTTAAATCACAGATCACTCACACTAGGAAAAAATAATGTAGTTAAATCAGCTCATAGCAGGATGTTTGTTATGGTGGGAAGTAAGGCAGATAACCTTCTTTTAATGTCAGAATGGTAATTATTACTTGTCAATTGTGTCAGCACTTAGTGCTTTTTATTATGGGTGGGGTTTTTTTTCTCCTAGAGCTTTTTTTAAAATCTTATTTATCAGATATACTTGCAAAGTAACATGGCAGTTAAAGGACCATTTCAACCTTGAGCTGCATAAAGCAGAGATATTTATGCCTCTCATGGAGCAGGGAGATAATAGACCCTATCTGTATAGTGAGACTGAACGTGGAATATTGCAGACAGCTTTGGGTACCTCATTTCCTGAAAAATGTAGACAAACTGGATGGAGTTCAGAGAAGAGCAATGGATAATAATCATGAAGATGGAGGGATTGCTATATAAGGAAAGATTAAAAAAGCCTCAGCACTCAGCTGTAACAAACAATAAAAAAATATCAGAAGATAAATGCTCTAAACCTGATATACAAATATAAACCCACATATGTATAACTACTGTAACATTCTCAGTATTTTCCATTTAGTATACAAATGGCAAAATAAAATGTGTTTTCCTGCCAACTGGAAGTTAGACAGCAGGTAATTCAGGAACTACGGTGGGCATCAGAGTAAACTCCAGCAGGAAGAGAAGACTTCTTTCCTCCATCACTCCATGTTAGTTAACCTGCAAGGAATTATTACAGTGGTTCGGTAACACATTCCCCAAATAAGCTAGAACTTCATATAAGCTCCACTCATGCAACCTATGATATGGATGTAGGCATAACATTAGTATTTCACTTAGTAATTCAATATCCCAGTGCCCAATAACTGTTTAGAGCTCGTACATGGACAAATGACATCATGCTGGCTCCTTGAATAAACACTCTGCTTCTGCCCTAACATCCAGTTTAAATCAACTTGGAAGTCAAATCTTGAGATGAGCCTGGCAAAGCTCCATACTTTTTACACAACAGCGGAGGAGGTAGGAGAGGTGAAGGTTTAAATTTTCTTTCTTACCTCTTTTGAAGGGGCTAGTCCAGTCTTGGTACCTTTGCAGCCATTGGCATGGACTATGAATGGACTCAGACTTCTTAGGCAGGACAGTTACATGGGAATTCAGCAAGGTGTGAATTTGAACAAAAATATATCCAAAATTAACTCCACCTGTATACATTTTTATTCTTCCTTTGGTGGTTTTCCCTAATCTGTTTAAACACATTTCCATTCTCTTCTGATATGAGACAAATGGGAAAATGCACTGCTATCCTGCACTGAGTGTCCTCACCCAAGCTCACTGCAATATGGACCTTATGTAAATGAGCTATGTGTTTATGGGAAAGGAAAGCCTATTGAAAGGCTTTGAGTTTGAACTGACCATTATTTCCAGGTCTCGATCCTAGCATCTGACAGGTCTAGAGGCCTTAACTGATACAAGTCCCTCCTCTGTAGATTTACGCTCTGTGGCATAAATCAGAATAGTTCATTGAATTTCATGAAAGAACACTGATTTTGCATTGGCTGAGGATTTGATTTCTGCTGAATTTGAGCATTTGTAATGACAAATGTGTTGGGGAAGTGACTCATGAGAATTGTCTAGTGGGAACGAAGCTGGTCACTGCACCTTTAAAGCAGAAATGACAGCGACACATGCCGCAGGTTCTGTGATGCAGATAAGCAAGTAGGGAAGACTCAAATGAGAAAGCAAATCATCCTAAACATGCTAAACTGGGTACTGAAAGCACAGTTCCAGTGGTGAAAGGGGAATGACGTGTCAGTGTCCTGTGCTCTGTGCTGCAGCTAAATTGTCATTTTAAATACAGAAATCTGGTTATATCTGTACTGTTAAAAAAGTAGCTGAAGGTGGTTAATTGAAATGAAAAATGCAGACTGTTGGTTGCAGGTTTGTTTGTTTCTTAAGGATTGGGAAAAAATGGTGTGAAGGAAATAGAGCGCTAAAATTTTACATGTCCACTGGGGACACTATTATTTGGCAGTTGATATGTTGCTCATCTCCTAGAAATAATTAGGTATTCAGGCCCTCTCAGTTAAATTGGCACATTAAGATTTCTGACTAAGTGTCATAACTGTAAAGCAGAAATCCTGCAAGCCAGTGGCAGGTCTGCCTCCGGGGGTCTGCCCAAATCGAAATCTCTGCAAGTACAATCCCGCGACCAGATCTGTTACCAATGTCACTTAGCGTAGCTCAGTCAGCAGGACTAGGCTGGTTTACACCTGTGGAACACCTGGCCCTGAAGAGACATGTTCTCACTATTTGGGTCATATGTAATCCTTCAGGTGTTCAAAGACACGGGGGAGAACACTGGCTGCTGTGCTGGTGTGGGAATGTGTGTCGTTCTCCAGCTGTGGCCTCCTCAGACGCAGTGTTCCTTGGAGAAGAGCTGGCACTCGTACACTGAGCAGGACAGCTTGCACAGAGGCCTCTGGGCAGACTGAGAAGCTCTCTCACTGATCACGGCATGTGTGTCTGGCACTCGGTTGGAGACAGAGTTAATCATATCAAACATGCAGCAGGGAGACGATGCAAAGACTAGTGCTCCCATTTGACTGAGGGAGCGGGAAACAGTGGAGCTCTGCTGCTATGTGTCCATCCCCCAGCCACTGCGGTGGAGCAGGGCAAGAGGCTCACGCCAAATGGCTTCTGGCAGAAGAGCTCTTTCACATCCTGAAACAAGAAAAGGGAACAGAAAAACCACCCTGCAGAGGAGTAGCTTTGAGGGCCCTGAGGCAGGTTCTGCCAAGTCCCAGTATCAACAGCCTGCTGCCTCCTGCTCCCCCAGCCACGGAGGCAGACCCTCTTCCCGGCAGCTGCCGTCGCACGGAAGGAATCTGGGACTGTGACTCCAAGTTGGGAGTTGCAAGGCATGTATGTATGCCCAAGGCATTTTGTATCAGCTAGCCGTATTGTTGAGCTGTCAGCCAAGGAAAAGGAGCTCAGTTTGAGGAAGGGGTAGTAGTGAAGAACCAGGCAGTTAGGGGCAGGAGGTAGGAAAAAGTTCCACTGTACAAAACGTGGCTGGAATGCTGCATGTGTTCCTAATCACTCATATCCTGTAAAGATGTTCTTGAGAAGACAAAGAGTGATAAGATAAAAGAGGAATAATGAAACTGCATCAGTGGAGAAAACATCAGGGAAGAAGGGCTAAGAATCTGTAAATTGGTTGGGAATTTAAACCTCACCAACAAAGCAGTAAGGTGCTTGCTGTGGGAATAACAGGGACAAAAATCTCTTTGCGTTGTCAGAAATGAGGATCAATAAATATACAATGTGATGCCCACTTTGTTAGAGCCCTGGTCTTGAAAATAAAGGAGGCTGTGTAGCTTCCAGCTTGTTGTTCCTTCAGAAAGGATCACTGACAAAAGGTGAGAGGAAACAGAGACATGTTGTAGAATACTGTAACATTTTGTATAATACACCAAATAACATGAAACTTCTGAAAAATCTCCAGACCTGGCACAACTAATGACATTGCAGCCTTCTATAGGTGACATGTACCTCTGATAATAATCACAGAAGTTTTGCCTATATGAAGAGCACAGAATCAGGTCTGTCCTGTTCTGTAACTGGGGTGAGGGATGCATGTGAATTGTGTAATTCTTTCCTCGGTTATACAAGTGATAGCTGGTTGTGGAGATTAACATATCAAGCCACCTGTGCCACAGTGCAGGTTTCCAATTTGAGTAGAAAACCAAATTTGAGCTTGTGAATCACAGAATACGATTTCCCTGGTGTCTATACTTGCAGCAATAATTTGGATTGAGGAATTGTGCTCTGATCTGAAGATGCTACGTTCATTCAAAGATTTGAGAGCTTATGAAATATAGCATCGCAATAGATGGGACACTTGTGTTTTCTTTTTAAATAATGTAAGGAGTATAATTGATGGAAGATGAGAAAGGACAGCAAGCTGGGCTTCAGCTGTTTACTAGGGGCCTCGGGGCCTCAGGTTTCAAATGAGTTGCTTTATGCTAGCACCTCTTTAAGCACTGAGGGTCAGGTGCAGTTTCAGTGTAGTTCAGAGAAACTCTATTGAGGTATGATAGCTTACACCAGCTAAGCATATGGCCCACAATCTTTTGGCATTCAGGGCAGGCAGCTCACGCTCACAAGTTAAGGAATTTCTGAATAAAAATTCCATTAGCTCCTGCTCATCGTACAAATCCTACTAATGCCTCTCTATCCACCTGTGTATTTCTGATGAAGGCTGGACTCTGCTGGCAGAATAGCATGTAGCTGTTTCATGTCCTCAAAGTGGGTCATATCCTCTAGTCTTTTCTCCTTTCAGTTCAATAAGGTCTGCGTCTCAGTAAACTGAAGGATTTGAACTCATTTGAATACATTTCTTTTCTCTCTAATTTCCTTCCATTCACTCACCCTGATCATTACACCAGGATCTCAGTCTAGGATTCATTAAACATCATACACAAAACTTATGAAGTAGTTTCACTTTGCTGTGTGTCTTATACATTTAAAGATCTGTGTTTTCCTTATTTTAGTGGAGAAAGAGATTCTATGCTTTATTCCTTCTTCCTTTTATATATGTCCTCAATATCAATCTTGGTGTTTCCTTCATCACATCAGGGTTCTTTCCTTCCAGTGACAAATTTTCACTCAGATAACCCTTCATATTCAGGACATTATAATTTCATTTATTCCCAGGAGATGCAGAACCTCTTTTTCATTCTGTGGGTGACCCGGAGGCTACATTTCCATTGTCCCCTTTATTCTGTCTCTGTAAGTGTCCTGACTCATCCCACAGTATTTGTCAGCAACTTGCCAGCATAGGCTTAGGTGGTCACTCTCACTAAAAGGCTTCTCTTGTCAATCGCAGAAATTCTAATGAATCCCACCATGTAGGGGAGGATTTGAAACTGTAGAAAGAGAGGAAAGGGTGTGGCTTGCTTTCTCATGCACACTACAGGTTCTGTGGGGAGACAGCTCTGCATCTGCAGGACAAACACTAAGGCTCCACTTTCACCTGCCAAAAGGCTGATTCATGCCTATGCTGCCATCGGTGCCCCTCGTCTCAGGTGCTGCAGCCGTCACCTACAATTATTTCCCTTTCTCTGTTTACCACAGAAACACACGATGCGCTTTTGCAGAATGGGACTCAGACATCACTGGAGGAGGAAGGAGGATATCTTCTCACGGGGTTTATCTGGGTTGCCAGAAGTATGGCACAGTAGTGGGAAGTAAAGCATATCTATCTTACCAACACTTTATTAGTGCATTTCCTACAGTGTCTTGCTGCGGAGGGAATAATATGCTTCACACATTAATAGAGTTGGAGATATTAAGAGCTCAGCATTTGTCATTTAGAGTGTCACTTGACATTCTAAATACAGGAGGATATTGTGGTTATTGCAAGTAGTAGGGTGTCAGCTAAAGAATTTTAATGGTGTGATGCCTATTATAACGGAGAAAAAGCAGTGAGCCACTTTTTTCATGCATAAAACAAGTGGGGTGCCTGATAGTTTCCACATTAGACTCAGCTTTTGGAAAAAAGATCTAGTGAAAAATGCTCATACTGAAATATACAAAGTCCAAAGTCTTCTACCTCATATTCAGCTGCTATAACTTCTTCTAATGAGAACCTCTGAGGCGTGAGAATGTCGAGAGACTTCAATCTTGCACTTAAAAAGATAGCTGAAAAAAGCTCCCTCAGAAAAATTCTGGAATGAATCTTAACTCTCAAACAAGTCAGTCTTTACATTTTTCGGTACAATGTTTGCAATAAATCAAATATTTTCATTTTAGAACTGTAATCAGCTAAATCGTGAAGGGAATTCATTTATAAAAAAAGTCAAAGTATAAAAAATTATCTGTCTCCTAGCTCTCCAGCTTATTATATTCAATAAGTCAGAAGTCCTTGTATGAATCCAGAAAAGCAGAAAAGAATATATTTTTGTTAGCATTTTGCACAGGAGACATTTTTCCATTGGAAGACCTGCAAGGTGACTACCTCCTGTAGAGTTTCATGTCTCATTTACCAAAGCCTTTGAAATAAATTAGGAGAAAAATGTTTTCTGCCACTCATTTACATGTATAATGATTTTTGTTGTCTTAGCACAATCCTTACATTTACCCATATGTAAAATGCTTAAAGCACTCTGCCAAGCATTTTGTTTTTGCTGAAGTGAGGTCTAATCATGCAGCAAGGAGCTGAAGGTCAGAAGATGTGCACAGAGTAAGTTGGAGGACAAAGATGGCAGGTTCAGTCCCATATCTACTGTGAATCCCTGACATTTGTTGCAGGTCTTCAGATGACACATCTTGTGTCTCTATGAATCCCTGACATTTGTTGCAGGTCTTCAGATGACACATCTTGTGTCTCTATCAGTAGCTTGTTACAGATCGACAGCAAGTTACATCTTCTGAGAGTCTGCTTACTGCATCCCTTAACTGAAAAGAAAGGGACTTTCAGTGGGTAACAGGGACCTTGATACAGCTTTTCATTGAGACTGACTGTGCCATGTTACCTGGGTGTTTATAGAGGGCAAAGGCTGTTGCAAATGGTGGGGGTCACAAATAGCATTGGCCACCTCTATGTTTTTTAGTTATTCAGTAAAACTATGTGATAGTCAGATAGGAACACGGCTCTATTAAAAAAAAAAAAAAAAAAAAAAAAAAAAAAAAAATTTTTTAAGAAANAAAAAAAAAAAAAAGTCAATAAATCTTATTAGGACAGGGCTGGTTGAATACTGTGGGTTTGCAAACATTTTGAGTTCAGAACAGAAACTAGAAATAGTTTTGAAAACAGACCTCTGAAACTTACTCTCCAAAGTGCTGAGGAAATTTTGACTGATATCTGACAGCCTCTACTCCTATCTATTTTAAATACAACTATTCCAGGCACAGGAGAGATTCTGTTTTTACAGCTATGCAAAATATGGCAGTTGCAACCGGTATTAAACCTTCAGCCAATTTGCATTGTGGTATCTTCTCTGAAGTGTATACTGACAGCTGCAGAGTACTTACAGAAATGACAATATTCAAGAAATCTTGAAGAAGATGATGTGCAGAGTAACCAAAATGACTGACCTGACATTAGATCCAAAATCAAGATATCTCAATGTTTGTTAACTGGTTCTGTCCATCTTAAGTTGATGCATTTTAATATCAGATACTCAAGTTATAAACTTCATTTTAGTACTAGGCTCCATTTAAATAATCTCCTCTACTTTAAAAGACTCAAAGATATATGCATGTTTAAAGAAAGTTGTGATTGTGTTGAACTTCAGTTTAAACAAATCTCAGAAGTAAAGGAAAAAAAAAAAGAAAAAGAGAGAAAGAAAGGAGTGCTTTTTAACAAAAAGGATAGATACAGTTCCTAGGTGACAATATCACTTTTTTCTTCCTTTCTTATAAAATCTGCTGAGTTGCACTACAGAAATGAATGGTTAATAATACTGCCCTTGGGCCAGTACTCAAACAAATATAGGGCTACAGTGATCTTGTGATTAGTTGGTTTAAGCCAACTGGAGGCTAGAACATTTACAAGCAAAATGCAAACCTTTGACAACAGGAGTGGACATCTGCTCAACTCAGTCCTTATTTTCTAGGGGGCAAAAAAAGGAAAAAAGAATAGAGAGGAATGGCTAAGGACACATTTGGAATTCTAAGATACTGCAACATCTCTCTAGGATGATTGATGTCATTTATTGGACAAATAACAAATTGAATGAAAATACAATAATGTTAATTTCATGAAGTAAAGCAATTTCATTTAGTTATTGGTCCAAGGAGTGAAAGAATTACTCCATATAATAGGAATACCTGTAGGTATATCATCTAACTTGCAGAAGATTGTAAAATTAAATCTTTACCCTAAATCAGACAAATTAGAAACCTGAACTTTTGTTTCTGATGATTAATATAGTATATACATGGCTCTGGAGGGCAGAAAGCAAAATCTGTACCAGAATTTTTCACAAAAATTTATAAGCCAATACATTCTACATTGGATCTCACAGTACCTTATAATCCTCATCATCATCTTTCACTAATTGGTACTGGTTTTCAGTCAATTCTACTTTACAACAGTAATTGGTAAACAGCCCATTTTACTTGAACAGCCCTGAATTTTAGTAATAACACAGTCACCTTTTTATTCACATGTCCCCACGTTTCTCCACACCCATATGCTCACTCTCCCCCACTCATGGCTAGCTTACCTCTTCAGACAAAATGAACAAAGCATCAATAGAAGATTAATTAAGTTATTTACTTTTACTGTTACTTACATCAGATGTGAAAGGGCTCCAAATTAATTAGGGGCAATATGCAATTTCATGGTATTCTGCTTGGATACCTTCAACAGGCTTAAAGAAATGCACAAACAACTATCAGTTTGATAACTGTAATGATTTCAAGTCTACTGAAACAAATACAAATTTGTGATTTTTTTAACCAATATATTTATTCCATGATGAACAATCTAATATGAACATCTGATTATAGGGTGCTCTCTGTTCATTGTCAATTGTGTAGTCCTTGAAGTAATAGTACTATGATGAACTAAACTCCTTCCACTGGAGCTAAATGCTATCTTTGTGCATCTTTGATCCTGATTCAAAATGTGATGCTCATACCATTTATGTTACTGTTGTAGAAGGACTGGAGCAAAGATGAGTTAATATTGCAGAAGAATATTCGCAAAAAATGTATTCCTAAAAAAAAAATAAAATAAAAAAAGCAAACCAAAAAACCAACCAAGCAACCAAACCAAAATAACTTTGACAATGTTAGGAACCTTTTTAATATATTCTCTAGAAACAGCAGAAGTGATGTGGAAAGCAAAGTTGGTTTATGTACTCCCTGATGTAGGCTTCCCCATACAAATTAGTTAATATGTAACTCATGCCACATCTTTAGAACATGTTTAAATCCATTTCTTCTCAATGATTATGTGTGACTGCATGCTTTATACAATGTAACAGGGATAATCACAAATGGAAAGTTACAAAAATGCTTAGGAAGTTTGCTAAATCAGGTGCAAGACATTAATGCTGCACAGGGTTAAGCCAGAGCTGTGGAAGATTCCTCCTCCCTAGCTAAAAGGATTCTATAACACAAGCCATTAAGTAGCACTTTGAACCACAGTACATTTATTATATCAATGTTCAGATAAGTTTGACCGGTGTTTCTTTTCAAATATTTCAGAAGAAGAAAGTCAGTGCTTTTATAGAATTAATACATCATTACAGATAGCTTAAAAATTATGTGAAAAGTCACAAAGAACTGAGGGTATAACTCATCCCATTCTAGTGGTGGAACTGTCCTTTAGCACAGAGATTGTAGCCTTAAAGAAAAATGCAACAGAACATGCAATGGCATTAGTAGAAGGCACATTTTTCCATGGCATCCTGAAAGAACAATAATTAACAATCTATAAGCACATGCCATAGATTTGGTAAAAAAAGATTCGAATAAACAAAATGGTCCTTAAAATGGTCTTCTAAACTCAACAAAAATATAAACCTTTAAATGACAACAAAGAGATCTCAACCTGGTATTAACAAATATATTTGTCTGCTTGTTTTCCAGTACTGACCTCTCATATTGACCAATTACAGAGCAGTAACACAAACCAAAATTTGTTGGCAGCACTCAGAAAAGTTTTGGTTCCACAATGCACGCACAGTGCAAACTGAACAATGCAGATTAATATAAACCAATTTAAGAATTTACAGACAATGAATATGTGCCAAATGAGGCAATAATCTATTTTACTTATTAGAAAGAAAAGAAGTAATGAAAAAATACTGCTTTCATTATGTCTTTTGAAAATGACTAATGCATTATTTCCTTTCGTGTTATTTGAATAACATTTTTTTCTTTAATTCAGGAAGCTAAATAATGTCCACAGACTGCATATGAGCAAAAAGCCCTATGTCTGGTGTGGGAATAGATACACAATAATATTTTGCTTAGCAAGCCTGACTTGTTTGAGGTTGAATATGACTTTTCCATAAGGGTGGACTGAGTGGTCAGGGAAACATGGAATCTATTATTTATTCTGGCATAGGAAGTGGGAAATGCATGTAGGCCTAACTCTATGCAAGAACTTTACTATCTCCTATCTCAGCTTTGCCCTCAGATAATCTATCCTCAAGGGAATATCTCTTGCCTATGACCCTCAGTCCAGAGTTGAATTAAAGTTTAGCAAAGGCTTTGGGGAGACCCATTTCCAGTTCAAGCACCTCCAGGACCAGTACATTGCATGGGCAGATCATGGTCCCATCATATCTTTGACCTTTCCATCTCCATTCACTTCTTCCCACCAGCACAGGTCTGAGGAGTGTGGATCACTCCTGTAGAAGCTGTGAAGTGTCTGATATCACCAGGTACAGGCTTTGTACCTGTCCTGCTCTGAACAAAGGCATACCTTGTGAGGATTTCTCACAATGACCAGAACTGTCAAACTGCACCATCGTTGGACTTGTTAGAAATGCCGCACATAAAAACTACCCAGCCCCAGGATCCTGCTGGGACAACAGCAGCCAGCAGAAGGGAGTGAGCAGAGTAAGAGTTATACTCCCCACATACCCTCCCAGTCTCCATGGCTTGCTGCTCAAAGATGGCCTGAATTAGGGGTGTTACCTTTGGCTACACCAATACTTGTTAACAGTTGTCAAGTCTGCATGCCAGGTGACAGCACTTGTCCATAAAGCTGGACTTTCTCTGCCTCCAGAGCAGGAGGGCAGCTTCCATGCTACTTGTCCACAACATATCTTCTCCATGCCAGTTCTTGCACCATGCCCGGGTATTGCCAAGTTAACAATTCAACAATGTGGGCTGATTCATGCTGATACTCAAACCTGAGCTCCATCTCTCTGTTTAGTTTACTACTGCAGACAAAGACATAGTCTTTAATAACCCACAAATAGATTTATCTTCCTGGTATTTGTCTAAATGCACTTTGAACACATGTAAATTTGTAGCTTCCAGAACTGATGGGAGTTTTACAGTCAATTTCAGTGAGAAAAGAGTCAAGCCAATGTCGACTGTCTTCAAATCCCACCATTCGTCTTCTTGAAGTGTTAAAGAACTCAAACTCTGTACTGCAGATTGTTTAGCAGGCATTTTATTATACATGTGAGAGAAATAAAAATTACCTGATAATACTGTATTAGTTAATAACTCAGTACTCATATATACAGTAAACCACATTTTTTAAAAAAATAAGCCCATCGGTTGCTATGAAAAGGCTATGTAAACATGTATAGATTTTTACTAATTATAGAAGACATCAGTATGTTAATTTGTCACATGCCATCAGCAGATTGATATCTTATGGCAGCAGATTGATATCTTATGGGAAAATGTTGAAATTCATACAGCACATTATATTTTACAGATAATTATATAAACATTAAGCAGATTGGTTTAGATTTTAAAGCATCTTGCTATATAATTTTCCATATTTTACACTAAATGAATAGTTATGTAATATTTAAAAGATGCCAGCTGCAATCTGAAATCTGTTAAATAATTGCATAAATATTATCTATTAATTATTTCAGTTAAGTAAAGCATACAAAATGCCATTTCATGAATTAGTACCATGGCTTTATTGTTTTTTCTTATATGTTTGCCCCCTTCAACAACATGACTTAGTAAAAGCATTAGGTTTCTAAAATGTGAGTCTGCCTTTGTTGTGACAGCTGCCACATTATAACAGTTACATTCTTGTAACAGTACAAGAATGAACTTAAACATGTGTTCAAATATTTGAACAATCCCAGCAAAATAAATAGGATATCTTTGTGCCTGAAGTTAAGTTGATGCCCAAGTGCTTTGCTTGATCTCAGCCTACAGATTGACAATTCAATTAAAATTATTTACATCAGAAAACCCAAAGGTCCAGTATCTTGACACTAGCTGAGGAAGGTGTCCTTGAAGAAAACTCTTACAGGTAGTGATACACATCTAGAATAGTCTCCTAGCTTCCACCAGTCCATAGCCAACAGAATTCCTCAACAAGAGCTGGTCCCTTTGCCGTAACTTGTCACTGATAGGTTTGTGTTCCATTGACGTATCTGGTCAGTTTTGGAACCTGCATAAATTCTTATCTTCACTTAATAAAAGAGAAGAAGGAGAGTGATATCCATTTTGTGTTCTTAAAAACACCATAGTCTTGAAGGTATTAATCACATTGTAAAATGTTAGGGGTTACAGCTGTAGCTACAATCATTGGTGTCCCGAGCACTGGCCCATTGCACTGTTTACTGGGAGACATGGTCACTCACTTATATGGGCTTGCCTAGAGGTCACTTTCCCAGAAAGCATTTGCAAGACCTCATATAACTCTGTGTAGTTGCATTTATTCATGCTGCCATACAGGCAGGCCAAATGTGCTATAATTTATCATCAATAAAGAATTACTTGAGGAAGTTACAAATGCATAAAAGAACAGCTGTTGTGTTGCTGACAGCAATGCATTAGTGCATGCACGGTACTATGAAGCCTGGTGCTGATTAATTGTTCAACTTTTCTACAGTATTTCTTTCTCGGTTTTTGTTAATTGTCATCTATTTCAGTCACAGCTTGTGTGGGATTTCCTTTCAACAGTGAACTTATCACAAATAAACAAGTAATAATTAAGTTATTAATGGGCATGTTGATCACTGCAGACTGGGAAGCTAAATGAAATAGAAGCTCAGAACTTTTATCTTCCCTCAATGGGTATTACACTTTGCCAAGAAGGGGTTTGCAGGAAGATTATTTAGATACAGAAAAAAACATAATATTTTCAATTAACCCTGTCTTCTGGAGCTGTTGATATTACATTTGCATAGCTCCATGTAGGCCTGAAGCTTCCACCTATTTTGAAAAAAATTTCCCTTCTTTGCCTCGTAGTATGTGAAGATATTGTAAGTAGCACTTCCAGTAACACAGAAATGGAGTGGGTTGGATTATTCTTTCAGCAAGAAATTTGCTTTTCCCTGGATCAGGAAGACACCTTCTCCTACAAAGAACAATGCTGTGCCAGCACCTAAACCAGTGCCCAAATTGGTTCTGGTTCCTCAGGCATTAAAAAAGTAAAGGAAACTGGATAAGTGGGGTTTGGCCTGGTACAATTTGCTTCAGTTGCATCTTTTTCACATTCTCAGACCATCTTGAATGTAACTGGGAGGAAACAGGAGTGTATAAGGGTAACTGGGAGGAGCTGAAAGGCCACAAATATATGCAGCTATACTGTGTATGGTAGTGGTAGGTAGGTACTTCTACTATTTAGAAGCTTTGCTTGCTTCGTGGGTACATGATACACATTGAACAAGCAAGCCTCAGTTCAGGGAATTTGGCTTAGTTACTGTTTTTTACAAGTCGGACAGCCCATTGTTCATTTATTTTATGAGTAAATTGCTCTGTTGACAGCAACTCTCACACAATGAGTCATCTCACCCAACTTTAATCTCTTCAGTAAGGGTATCTAAATCAGAGCTGGTGATGTACATTTTCTTACCGTCAATTAGGAAAAATGGACTCTGACAGGTGTGATTCTTCTACCCTTAATGAGATCAAATGAATCCTAGAAGAGGCCATTTCTCTCTCTGAACTAAAAAAAAACAACAATTGAGGGTGAATAACTTAGCTAAGAGTTAATCTACATTGTAGATATCCAAAATAAAAGAGGATGAATCAGGTTCCAGCTATGGGGTTTTTCTTAAAACACAACACAATTCCATTTCTCCTAGAAAGATGGTCAAAAATGCCAGAGAAATGCAGTATATCTACTATTTGGCAAGGAGATCAGAGCTGTGAGATGAGAGAAAAGTCAACTGTAAAAAAAGATGCCTTTAGGTTTTGTTTTCTATTGTTCTTGCCATGTTTCAAATCAGTATTCAGTGTTAAACATCAGGTCAGAACAAATTGTGCCTTGCAAGTCTCTAGCAGGCTTGAGGAGGGTCCGCAGAGAGTTCCACAACCTGAGCTCAACCCATCACAAACGGGCAATACAGCTGTAGAAAGAGCTGTTTGGCAGATTTTCAAATATCTTTTGAACAAGCTCCTTTATGCTCATGCACTCATTGTTTCTGTTCAAAGAGCATCATGAAAACTAATCCTGAAAGCAGCCAATATTTGTATTGATTCAGTTGTTTTATTTGAGAATGAGAGTAGTCAAGGAGAAAAAAAGACTTTCTATGCCTACAACAAAATTAGCATCTTCAGTGTCCGGGAGGAAACTTCAAAGGCACCCATGCTCCAGCGCTATCAGAGAATCTCTGACTTATAGTCCTACAATGTTGTTTAAAGGCTTGGTCCAAAACTCACTGCAAGTGAATGAGTTTTCCCAGGGATTTCCACAGATTTTGAATAAGGACCTAAGATCATGTTCCTAATCACATTTTTCTTTGATAATTTAGTCTATCATTGCTTTCTAGTCTTGCAGGGTCTCTTTTGGTTTACTACAGAAGTTAACACTAAGCTGATAGGTTTTAAGGAGCTATACAGTGAGTCAGTTGTGGTAAATGGCTGAAGAACATAAAATAAAGCAAAAAATGTGATAGCTTAGTATCCTCACATGGCCAACTGTTTCCTTCTAATTTGATGCTTTCCTGTGCTTTTAGACCCTACCTCAGAAAAGTGCAGATTCATGACCTGGAATCTGTGAGTTATTTTTGTTAAAGTCAGGTGATCCTTAATCAATTAAAAAATGAATTTAAGTGAACATCACATAACAATCCACAGTGATAATCTTCCATAAAAATCTTCCATAAACCTCAACTACCTAGAATCTCATCATCCCACTATTATCCAAAATGCCACCTTCCAAAATGTATGATTTGGTCTAACAACACATTATTTGTTGCATAACTGGTCTTGGCAAATCAGTCTCAAATTAGGTTTGCAAGTTTTCCTAGTACTTTTTCCTTTCTTTCCTCTGACCAAGCAACAGTTACTAACTCTGTGACTCTCTGGTAATGTTGATGACTAGTTTTAAACTTCAAATATTATAAAATGCAGATTTAAGCCATATATTTGGCTATCCAGTAGTTTTCTGGCTCAGATCTTACTTAATATATGCAAGGTATTGCATATATTGCAGCATAGTTTTGAGAAACTTGGAAAATAATGTTGCTTCATGGAAACATTTTAAAAATTGACAGCTGCAGAAAAAAATAGCCAATAGCTTTTGTGTGTAGATACAAACTCTCTACTAAAGAATTGGAAAATAATCCTGGATTTAATGGTTCATAAACATGGGTGGCTCTAACTTACAGCTTTCATTAGCTGTGAATCTATCCATGAAGCCATGAAGTGAGTTGACTGGTAAAAGAGATTGGGGGGAGGGGGGAAGAAAATATTTTTGATATTTTTATGGAGCATCATCCATTTGTTTTAAGCTCTTTATAGCAAACTCCTATCCATCTAAACTATGACTAAGTCACATTCGGAAACCATTGAACTGGATATTTTTCAGAAGTTCATTAGTATGTATCTAATATATTGTCCTGTAGAATAATCCATGTGATATGGCAACAAAATTATTTTCCTAAAATTCTACTTTAGAGCAGTGCATCTCCTCTAATCACTGCAGAAAAAACTCACTTGCAAAGCTTCTACAGAGGTAGCCAGAGCTAAACTTGTAGCCTTTCCCCATGCTTCATCTAAGGGGCAGGACACACACTGAGGCTGCTCTATGGGAGCATGCATAAAGCAATCGGAAGATAGAACTGCACTCCTAAAGAACTATTACTTCTCTCATTTTATACACCTTAAGTTAAAGGTATCCTCAGTTTCCCTTTGCTTTGGAAGAATGTCCAGAAAAACTTAAGGTCCTGAGGTACTTCGGATGTATAACACAGATTAACTCATTAGACATACCTGACCATCACATTTCATACTCAGAGATTCCTGTTGTTTTATACAGGACTTGGTCCAGGGTTTCCACTTAGAGTATGCTGCTTTGTCTATCCTCTCTCTTTCCGTTCCATTTCACTGACATGCTAAGATTTGCCATTGATTAGATGAGGGAACACGGTTGGCACCAACAGTTCCTTCCAGCAGGGTCATGCATTTACTAGTGTCTGACCCTGTTCATTAATTCTCTTCCATGGTGGAATACATCAAATACTTTCTGTTTCCTGTTATAATAGAGACTATATGCATTTTCATAAAACCTTCAGGCAGTATCTCAGTGAAATACAAAGTGATGGCAAGACACTGATGATATATCATATCACAGTGATACAATGCAAAGACAAATTAGCAATGAGGTGCTATCTTCACATTAGCCATTTTCTCAGAACATTGGCTAAGCTGTGGTTACAGCAGAGACAGACGTTTCTGAAGGTGTTCAGAGAGGGATGACAGAGGAGAAACACAAAGAAATTCCTTCATACCACAGGCATGAAGAGATCAGGTTTGTTTAGTATAGACAGAGGCACCATTCTCCCTCCATTCCCAGGAAGTAATGCCGTAAAATTGAATTAAAACCCATAAAATTTACTGAGGTGAATACAGGAGAGAGAGGTATTGGTTTTATTTAGAGTACACCTAAGCCCTAATTTACAAAGATTTTTCCACAACCAGAATGTACAAACCTGAAGATTTTCACATGATATTATACCCCATGAAAGTTAAAAATAAAGAAGAAAATATCACAAATATAATTTTAAAATCAAAAGGGATAGAAAAACTAGAGGAGTAAATGTATTTCTACAAGAAGAGAAGGGGAAAATAGTCAAATGAGATTCCACTTAACCTTTCTTGTAATGCATGAAGCAGGCATAAAAGTGAAAGGTTATTCAAAATGCACAAATAAAATTCCTTTCATAAGAGAAATCTTTAACTAACAGGACTCATGACCACTTTGAATCATTGTATGCAAGAGATTGATTAAGTTCACAAAAGAATTAGCCATCTATAGAGAAAATGAACATCTACAGCTACAATGTATTTTAAAATAAACACAGATTTATTCATTTAGTTAAAGAGGCAGATTGTTATCCATGTTTCAAGACAGTCTCTCAATATTAAGACTTAGGATGAAACTTGGCCTACAAGAGAGCACATACATGGTAAATGCTGAAAAAATAGTCTTATTTTAGTATTCAGATGTGTGGCTTTAGCACATGACTTTTTGAAAAGGTAAAGTCCTGAATAAGAGATGCCAGGTCCATACAATATGGAGGTATCATTGGCTTCAAACCAGGAGTATAACCATGGTGTTTCAGTCAGGCTAATTAGCTGTGCAGAAAAATGTGCAGGCTAATTAACTTGGCAGAGTGCTATCTGAATGTGACTACACTGCTCTGAGAGCCTAGTTAGTGGTTTCTGTACTAAGTACAGAATTGATCTGCTTAATGATCTGCTTAATATTTATGATTCATCATTAGCCTTTCCTACTATCTGATTGCAAAGAACTTGGCTTTTTAAGGTATTCGCTTCATTGCTGTGTGTGTGGGATCCAGAGGTTCCCATTACAGAGGACAGACTGATCTGCTCTACACCAGGATCTTTCAAAGCATGGTTTGACCAACCAGGCCAACTCTAGACCAACTCTGAAAGATCCATGAAAGACAATGTTAAAAATCCATTTGATAAGTACTTACAGCTACAAAAATCTGATAAATTTGTAAAGGGGTCTAAATCTTCATTGACAATCTTTTAGGGAGCCAGTTAAATCTGAAAAAGTTTAAAATGTCCTGCTCTGGATTTCAGACCTAGCCATTTGGAAGCTGAAATTCTTTCAAACTTTCAGCACTCCTTCATTCTTGGAATATATTGCTGTAGTGATAGGCCAGTGGCAAAAGTAATTCTTCAAAACAACCATTACACTGCGTAACATATGGCAGTGCAGTTGAAGATGTGAATATTCTTTTTCTTCCTCTAGTGAACCTTTGGTGTCGATAATGGGTAGTTTTGTCACTGCCAGAGAAGTGGCTTCCCCTCTAGGAGATCTCTCTCTGCACTTAGAAATTCATGCTTTGAATTACTTTCTTCTTGTGGGGTGAACCCTAGTAAAACTGAAGTGTCAAACACTAACAAGGAGAGATGGTATTTTATCAAGGCACTTACATCACAGTGGCTGAGTAAAACTAAATCAAGTATATTATTCACTAAAGTGCAGATTGCTGGCAACTTGGTATTAAGAAAGGCTAAAGATGAATCATAAATGTTAAACAGTTCTTCCAGCTACCCACAAGCTACAGCAACGACAGCAACAGACTGGCAGATTAAAGCTGGAAAAAACTTATATGGGCATGCAGGTGAGCTTTCTGCCAGTGCAAAACTATTATCTACATTGCAAAGGCTAAAGAGGTAAAATTTCAAGAGAAGAAATAATGGTTTACCTAGACCATGTGACAACAACAGAAGTATTACATTCATTTGTTAGGTCTCTGTCTAGTCTAATTGTATGTCTCAGTGCAGTGGTCTGGTTTTATGTGAGGCAAGTTCTAATGAGGCTACTATCAATGGAGCTTCATAGAAATGTTAAGGCAAAGGATGTTACTGCTTGGAAATGAGAAAATCTAAATGTGTCAAGAATTACTTTTGTCAAGTAAACGAAAGAAAGAGATGTGCAGCACTGTGTCCTTGTTCCTGTCACCTTCCTAATAAGGTGTAGGCATCTAAAGGAGATGACTTTGAGGTGACCCTGCCATGCTTATTGTTCAGAATTTCCAGGGATTCCAGTTATCCTGGTTTCCTTGATAAATAAGCAGGAACTGATCAGTCTTGGAGATCCTTAGCTGTTGGAATCCGTAATACAAACATTGTGCCTAGGAAGAAGGTCTTACCCCAAGGATGTTCAAGATGTCTATTTGTGATGTCTTCAACAAGCATACAATAGTTTCTGGTACATATACAGACAAATCCAGGTGCTGGTGGGCTGGCAATTAGAAATAATGTTCTTATTTTTCAAATTATCTAAGTCACAAGTTAAATTCAACCATTTTAATGACATTTTAATCCAGCAACCTCCAAGACAATGTCCTGGGAAACCAAGAACATGGGTTAGAGCAAGAGGATGAGTCTTTTTTGGAAAGAAGGAACTCAGAGAAGAGCTTAGACATCTCAACATGATTACTTTGTATATTTCTATGGCAACAAAGGGCAATGATGCCTTTTCATTTTTGTAAAGGGGGAAAATGAAGTAGAACTGAAAAAGACAGAAGTCATCTGATCAAACACAAGTCATCTAAAAGTCAGGGATCAAGCCTAAGCTAGTCAGCTTGGTTCATAATAAGTGGAGACAGGTGCCTCTGAAGGGCAAACAGAACATACAAAAATTGTATATATTGACTTATTTGAAGCTGCCAGGGACTGAAGAGGGAACTGGAACAATTATTGTATACAAGGGTGCTAAATCCTGCTGATTCTACCAAAAGGCCCTGAAGTGTATACAGTCTATATATGTGGTTTTGGAAAGACCAAAACTGTAACAGGACCATGAGCTGGTTTTTCCTACTTCAGAGAGAATATGGAAATACAGCTTCAAAAAGTGACAGAAGGTGTAAAGCAGCCCCCATGTGACACTGGAAGTATGGTGAGTGATTTAGCTTACTGGAAAAGAAGGTAAATTTGATAAGGTTTGTGGCTGTATATGAGGAAGATAATTGAAAATTGGTAGATGTAGAACTTCTGGACTCATTGACTAGGACTTAGCAGCTTCTGTCACTGGAAGTCAAAATTAAAAAAAAAACGTAACATTGGTATTTCTTAGTTTCAAGGCATGTCTCTCAGGCAAGCATGGAGTAATTTGTTAGGACAGACAATAAGATTTACCACAATTTGAAGTACTAAAACAAGAATAATCCATATAAAGGTATTCTTTAGTCAAATCTGGGAGAAATCCTGTGATCTGTGTCAAACTGTAAAACAAACCTGTTCCTTCTAACCATAGATTCTGTGGGGTGGGTCCTGAACATTTGTGTTCTTTTATAGGACCCGGAAGGAACTGCATTCCCTTAGCAAGCTTATACCTGTTCCACAGTCCTTTTTCAGGGCTTCAGACAGATATTTCCATATGGGAAGATGCATTTTTTTTTCCTGAGAATATACAGCTATGTAAATATTTTCTACTTTGTTTCATTCTACCCTCTTTGAGGTGAGTACTCACAGAGGTAGGAGGACTACTTGCACAGTAGAAGATAAATAATATTTAACATCATCTGGGTCAAGTGCTCAGATGAAAATGCAGATTATGATCCAGAAAAGAATTTCCCTGGATCGGACTGGCAGGGAGTTTGCTTTTTGTTCTGCAGCCAGGGATTCATTTATTAAACTCACTTGTTCTCCATTACTATCTCTATCCCGTGATGGAGCTGCCAGTTGTACAGACTTCCTGCAGATATCCAAGTTCTTTTTGAAGTGTTATGTGAGATGCATCAGAATCACTGGTTTCGGAGCTGCCAGAGGAGGCATGTCTGTCACTGTACTTTAGATTTCTAATCTAGCATAAATGTAGAGAGAAAATATTACTGAGGCCACATCCAAAAAGGATTTCGCACTCTATCAAAAGTATGTGGTACAGCAGCTTCACTCTTGGGTGAAATATAATGCTCTTGATAGAGCTCAAGTTAGATCACCTCACTGTCCTTTCTATCCTTAAATTCTGGCTAAAAATGCAAGGCAGAAAAACTCTGTTCTTAGAGCTTCCAGAAACATTTTCTGGAATGGAATTTTGGTCATTCCTTACAGGTCTCATCGGTGGGATTATGGAATGATAGATATAGGAGAAGTTAGGCTGCAATCCTTTAAAATTTTTAACCATTGTCATAATTTTTAAAGGTAAACCTATCCACAGGTTGGGCAGGGTATAAGTGCTGCTGGGCTTGTCTCTTTGACACATTAGGGAATACAGAGCAAGAAATTCAAAATTAAAGCCAGAACCATTTAGAACAAGATTCATTCTTTTTGGATCAATATGTAACTCCATTTTAAATGCCTTGCTCTTAATAGAATGCATTTTGCAATGTATTACCTCCATAAATACCGTTGGTGATATGACTATGCAGCTTTTGGGGATTCATTCTCTTATCTGCAACAACTTGATTTTTGATTCATATATTGAATATTTTTATCGATTCCACTAGTTACACTACACATTTCACATTCGAATGAGCAATGGAAATATTGCCTCCACTCTAGGCCATTGGAGAAATGACCAAGTATTGTCCCTTATTTGGGTGAGAAAACCTCATTCAATAAATGAAAAATGCAGTAATGAAATATTTCAAAGGTGGAAGATGATTAATAAGGAGAGATATTAAATGTTTTGTCAGAAAGATGACACAATATCATTTACTACTATCACCCCAAATAGTGGTCTTAACCACTACAAACCACTACCCATTTAAAAAGAAATGCAGGATAGAGAACTAACAACAAAAGTAAAAGGATCTGACTCAGTTTGTAGCTTAAACATTTATATTGAATAGCTTTTAACTATTTTCTCTGAGTTTCCAGCAAATAAACTTGAACATAATTTTGAGAAGTAGTATTTTCCTTTGAGTTTTCTTTTATTCAGTCTCACTGCAAAGTAGGTGTGAACATATAGAGCACTTCAATGAGACTGACTGCATTTATAGATTGAAGAAAAGGATGATAATTAGTGAGCTTGCTGCATTTCAAAACATGAGACAAATAAATTGAATTCTGCTTTTTGGTTGTGTCAGTAATATGCCAGTAACACAACTATTTCCATAATAACTAAATGAAGAAATAGTCAAAATATGAACAAAAGAGGGGATGTATATAATGTAATTAAAATGTGTTATGTGGGTGGTGTGCAGAAAGAACACTTACACGTCATAGGTTCATGAGTAATATGACATCTTAAAGCACTGAAAAAAAATCTAGCCTACATGGTGAGCATGACTTTGTACAAACATTTACAGATTTGTTAGATGAGAATAGCCAGTAAACAACTTTAACTGTACAGGAAGAATATGAGCTTTAAATAGAAGTACTCAGGCACAGACAATGTGAAAGCATTTCATTGAGGAGAAACTGTGTATTATCACCGCTTTCCGAAAGTGACCAGAGAAGGAGTCTGTAAAGCCATTCGGTGGATCAAAATCCCACTTTGAACCTGCTCAAAGAGAATTCGGCACCCAGACTGGAATAATTCATCTTGCACTTGCTGGAACAAGGGACAAAGACATGCACAATGATGGGGTCTGTCAGGACTGTGCAGTACGGATAGTCTATGACAGTCAGGCTTTGTAGATCCCAGTTAAAAATTATTCTTCTGGAAATAGCCACACTGAAAGTACAAAAAAATCAAAGATATTGTGTGTTGTTATATTACAATGAGAAGCCCAAGAAAGAATTAATGCACTCACTCTCTTGCCTTCTAACCTCACAAAATACAAGAAGTTAAAGCTTGTATCTCATATTCCAGTAGGATTAACTCCATTTTCTTTGGTCTGTCTCTTTCCCCACTGCTATTTTAACACTTTCTTTCATTCAGTTGGGCATCTATTTACAATGGGAAATAAAATAAACCACAGTGGAGAAATAAAGAAATGAATAAGCAATAAAGACGAGCTAGCTATTGTAGGGACCTATAGCACTAGCTGCTGCTTCTTGAATCTTCTTTTCCTTTATTTAACCTCCAAAAGTGTAAAGAAGTGTAATATTCTCAGTAAATGGAAAGAAGAAATGTAAACTGAGGACATGCTGGAGCAAGACATGAGATGGAAGGGACTAGACATTTTATACATTTGACTTAAACCTTGGCAATTGCAGAATTGCCAAGAACAAGTCAGGCTGAGTGGCTGGAAGTGCAGTGAGAAGTCCAGGGGGAAAACAGCTAACGTGTTTCTTGTTGCTCTGGTTACTTACTAATTTAGTTAAACAGGACTACTTTTCAACAAGAGAAACCATATTTATATGGCATAAATTAGGGAAGGTAAAATGGTAAAATTGAGACAAAGGCTGGTAGGTTCGCCATATTCCAGGTACTGGTTGAAAAACAATTTTACAGAAAATGGCATATCCGTAATAGGATAGATACATTTTGCCCTAATCCCAGAATATTTTATTCTAAGACTGATGAGAACTGGAAGTGCTTGATTTGGTAAATGGCATAGCATAACATTTTCAGAAAGGAATTTTGGATTTTGTATATTATCTTGTGCTCAAGTTGGCAATGATTTTAGAGAAAATCAAAACATCTTAAAGAAAACATTTATGATCTCTAATCATTGTACAAAATCATCCAAACCAATGAAGAAACCGATTAAAAAATTTAAATGCTATAATTCTGGTTACAAAATGAAGGTAATGTGAGTTTTGAGGTCCTATTTTGCTTTGGTCCAAACCATAGAAAAAATCGCACTACCAGAAGACCATTAGCTTCTACCAACAAAAAAGAATATCCAGACTTTATGAAATCTTTTAAGGATGCTACAATTCTAACTACAAAGTGAAAGAATGTATTCTGACCATATTTCCAGGCATTGTGGTGTTGCAGTTGCTGATCATAACAGCTTTACTACCTGAAAATATATAGAGAGGTGTCTTTATATCTTATAAACCATAAGTTTCATCCCTGTTCTGTACTGGATGTTGGCAGAAAGGTGACATTGTGCAACAAACATTTTCCTGGAGAAGTTTAGGGTTTCTTAAGTACCCAGAGGTCTCTGCTGAGGAGTTAAAGATGTTATTCTGGGTTTGATTTTTTTACATTTATTTTTCAGTAAATACCTGTTTTCTTAAAAACCAAATGGTCCCTTTTGTTCTGGTCAGCAATTTCTCAGAGATTCTAATTAAATCTAGTCCATTACAGCCCATTAGGTGGTGTTAAAAAGCAATTTGGTTTCCTTTCCCCAGTCCATGCCAACACGCTTACCCATTTACTTCCACAGTGCTTTGAAGATGAGATTTTCAAAAGCATCAGCATTGGCAAAATGCTGTTTTCTGTAAGTCAGTGGTCATCCCATTGACTTCAAATCTACAAGAAACAAAATAGCAAATGTCCAAGTATCTTTTAAAGACCCAAAGCTGTCTAAATTATGGGAGAGCACTGTAATACATTACAGCAATACCACTAAGCTAATTAGTTGCTTCTTTCAGTGGCTTCTTATGTCAATATAATTCAATTGCTTAAGAGCCTCTTCCCCATTCTGGTTTTGGGCAGTAATGGGGATATTTTTATTATAACCGACACCAGCAATTAGATTTCAGAGATTAGTTTATAAACTACATTTCTTTTTTTCTCTAGAAATGCTACTTTGGGGTCACAGCAAAACAAATTTTGGAACTTTGAGCCTGTGTGTCAGGGCGGAAAGGAAAGTAGAGGCAGTCAGAGAACACCTGAAGTCATTATACATTTAATAATTCACTAGACATCAGTTTGAACGGAAAGCAAACTGCCAAGACTAGAGTGATCTGGCTGCAGAATATAGAAAGCTGGGTCCCAAATGCTCATCTGAGTGTCAGGGATATTGTCCTTCCGAACGTCCTTCAGTGTTTTCCTGATATTTGTTTTTGTTTTTAGCTCATATACCATCATGAAGTGTTTGTTCTCCCATGGTCTTCCAACATGTGTGGCATTCCTTCAATGAGGGAATCAAAGGACTGCAAAGCTGATTTTCATATTATGAATATTATTATCATTAGTATTTTGAAAGCAAAAGAGAAACATTGTTGATAACCAAGGTTAGAGCATGGAGTTAGATCTTACGCAGGCAGGATCCGGTATTTAAGACAATCTCACTCTGATAGTTGTATAACATTTCTAAGAAAGTCTTCACAAATAAGAGTAGATTATTATTCTTTTTTCTGGGAAGAAACTCAGAGCCCTGAGTCAGCCCCTTGCTGCTATTAAGCTTTCCAGCCATCAAGCCTCCTAGTGGCTTTAATAAATACTGACAAATTAACTGATTTTTAGTCTGTGTCAGAGTGGCAAGGAACAAGCTCTCTAAAGGGCTGAAAAAGTATTAATCACATGTATGTAAGTAAGAGAAGAGAGACGTGTCTCTCGGGTTTAGCTCCATGGGTGGTAATCTCTTTAACTACAACAGCTAATATCCAAGTCTTGGAGTCCTCGGTTGTAGGCTGCTGTATTAATGCAAAACTAAAACTTGTGGCAGGTTACGGTGATAAGCTAAGCAGCGATGTGCAGCGAGGGAAGAACCGACACAGCAGGTACGGCAGGGCATCCCACGGCAGCGCGGAGGGCTGCAGGCAGCTGCTCCACGGCCCCGGGCAGGTACCAGGTCCCCACGCCGAGCCCCGGGGAAGCAGCTGAGGACTCACCTGCGAGGGACCTTGTTGCCCGTTTGGTTATATGTGATTTACAAAGCTGGAAGAACAATCTTGTTAAGAGGAAAAGAAGGAAATAAAGACAAAATAGCTTCTCAATTATAGGTACAAGGTGTTAGGCAGTGCGCCAATTGCTCTCCATCTGTATTCTGCATCTGTTGACTTTTGCACATTTTGGTGTGTGTTTTCAGCACTTTTCATTGATTACAGATTTAGATGCTGCAATTTCTACCAACTATGATACCAGAAGATTGTCAAAATATTTGCAGCAGAAGGCAAACCCGCTCAAAATTCCGCTGCCTTTAAACTCCAAAGCTTACAGGGAGGAAAAAAAAAATGATATATTGTTTAGATTCATAATTTTCTTCAGAAAAAAAATGGTGTATTTTGCAGTGCAAGATGATGACTTTTAGATCAAAATTTTTGACTGGTCGATACTGTGATACAAGCACTTTTAACCATTTTAAAAAGTGTCTTGTCAAATGTTCCAAAGTGATCAATGAAATTATTTCTTTTTTTCTAGTTTGGAGGGGAGATAAATTGTTCTGTAGCAACACACAAACTAAATGAGAAGGGAAAACTTCTTCACAGGTAAAGACAGGCAGGATGAAAATAAATTAATGTGGTGCATAGATTGCTGTGACCATTGGAGCACTTTGAGGACAAAACAAAGGAAAAGGTGAAGAGAAGAGAGGAATCGCAGACTATGCTGTATAGCCCTTTGTTCCAACATTAACCAAAGTTTCAGACAGAAATAAAAAATTTTAGATGAAGATCACACACACACAAAATGAATTACATCTTTTTCTTTTTTCCTGTTACACTTCTTTCTGGTGAATATTCTGTCGGAGGAGATGACCCTCAGCTTTCAGGTTTTTGAGTAATTTGATAGATACAATAAAATACAGTGGAGGAGAAGCAGGCTGTTAGGTCATTTAAGTGTGGACACAGAAATGTAGGATCTGGTCCACTTAATAAGTAAGCTCGATGGGGAAAATCCAGCATGTTTTTTTTTTTCAGGTTTTATTTCTTCATTCTTAAGCCTTTAATGTTTTGTTTCTATTGTTTCCTGTCTATAAGGCCAAGCAAGGGCCTCGGTGAGACTTGAAATCTCTGTAGATTTTCCTGCTGGCTCCTAAACTGAGCCAGTACAATATTCCCAGGCTTATCTAGCTCTGCTTTAGAATCCATTTGTAATCCACACAAGCGCAGTAAAGAAGAAACATATACCGTATTATTACTGGGATAATTGCTGGCTGGCTAATCTCACGTTTCATTGCTGCTGGGCCTCTTATTAGCTGTGAATGTTTACAATTTCAAGTGATTGTGTAAGTAAGTCCTTCTTGCCTCATCTAGCCCCTCTGCAGAACCAACAGTTGTCCTTGACTTTAAAGCACGATATATTCTGCTTCATTTACAATACATCCAAATCCACTCTAAACAGATTTTCCGTTTCTTGGTGAGGTGCCAGTAATTCTGAACAGTCAGATCCTGCCAGCTATTACTATTGTCAATAGCTGACTTTGGGGAGGAAAGAAATGGTATGAGGCTTTGAAGTGGTTGATCAGCTATGCTCAAGTGACTGCTGCTGGCTATATGGCTGTAGCCTGGATTCGTCGTACCCACGTACTTCTCATTTCAGTACAAAGTGGAAGAAAGAGATCAGAGAAATGTCGCTGTTCATCTGCAAAAGCTGAGAACAAGATCTGCCTTTGCTGGTTAGTATATGTGGCTGACCTCAAATCTACGTATGATTATCTGACTTACAAGAATGGGCAAAAGGGAGTTAAAAGAAAAATAATAGGATATATATTTAACCTGAAAAACCCCCAAACAACCAAAACCCAAACCTCTGGTAGGTTTCATATACTCTAGTAGTTTCTTTTTTCCATCAAGCCACATACCTTTAGTCTTTCCTTTGTTTACTTTCTCTTTTTTAACACCCCAAGACAGAAATTTAAAATTATTTATTAGTAGACGTAGTGCTTTATTTTTGTGAAAACCAAGTTTGTCACAGTTTGGACGGATCTTTAGCTAACAGTAAATGCAAGTTCAATTTGCATCTGGCTTGGGAAGGGGACAACAGCTGCCACACCACATCTGTGCCCATCCTCCAGCACACCAGGAGCTCACGTTTCCTCTCTGCTTGAGGAGAGCAGACACTGTGCTGCTTGTCTCTCTCCCCTTTTAATGCCCCCTTTCTGGTAAATCAACATCTGGCAGTGCCTGAAATCCAGGAATCCTGTCTCACAAGTGAGTCCCTAATCACTAGTCTGGAAGCTTCTTTGTTTCTTACTTTCTAGATCAATGAATATTTAATTATTTTAAAACTGCAAAAGCTCCAGATAGAAAGGTGCCTACTGTAAACACTACAGCTGCCAGTTGGTACATGCCCCCCAAAGACAGGACACCACAGGACCCATTCCTGGAGCAGCTTCCACATTAGCAAGTGGTGTGCATCTCATATTCCTACCTTGTATCTGTCAGCCTCTTGTACAGATATCAGGGGTATCTCTCAGAAATCTGCGATGGCACAAGACATCAGTATCTAGGCACCTGAAACACTTCCTTAAATACATAAAGCAAATTTCTGCTGGTCGTAACTACCAATCATAGGAAGTGAGTGTTAAAATTTTCTCAGGGGGAGTATGGAGCTGAATATAGTGATTCAACATCCCGCTTGATTGCTCTAACCACTGCACTATAACAACNGGGTCAACCCAGAATCGTCACATTCTTTTTACAATGAAAGAGTGAGAGTGAGAAAAAAGTGAAGTCAAACTAATTTTCATTCAGACATCATTGATATTTTTGGCTTGGCAGCCATCCTCAGTAGCTGCAAGCATGCCTGTATTGCAAGATGCTGCGCTAATAATCCTGACACATTTCCCATTTCCTTAATTGCATCTAAATGTTCACTACAGCACTAATAACTCTGTAGTAGGGAGTTTAGATACAGTTCAGGGAATATGATAAACATTCCCAAACTGTGGTATCCCAGACTGTCCTTCCATCTATATGGAGCAGAAATCTGTCTTTTCTACTGGAAACTCTTTGGAGAAGGATTGGCTTTAAACTCATGAATTCTGAGTGTTTAAAAGCCTTGCTGGTTTGAAAACAAACTGTAACAAGCAAAGCAAATGCATTCCTGAGAGGAGGCGTGTCTATGCTCTGACACTGAAAATGTAAACTTTGATTCTAATCTTTATCCTTTCTACACATCTGTTGTACAAATAAAATCCTAAATTTTAATGGCACTAAGTTGTTTCTCCATGTTCGTTTTACCTCCTTTGAGGAGCTAAGGGCTTGTCTATCTTTGCATCTCTTTTACTCCCATCTTGTCAATGCTATCCTCCCCTAGTGGCAGTATTAATTCAGGGTCCTTTGACAGGGTGTTCTAAAGATGCGTATGTCAGAGAAAGCTGAAGCATTACCATAGCATTATGCAAAAATGTCTATTGTAATATAAATCCCTATGCCACAGCAATTTTAGCTTCTCATGTAGTCACTTATACAGGATGTGCTATAATCATGGTGAAGGCATGACTTATTGTCGCACTGATAGATTCCATACAATCAGTGCATTGTAAAGTATGATGAAAATCAAGTTTTATTCTGGCAATTCAGCATTACATGACAATAGAGCCACTGCTCCCTTAAATCCTTCACAGTTCTCAGTCCTTTATTTTTCTGCTGGCTGAATCTGCTTTTCCCAGAGGTTTTGAGATGCAGCCAAGTTTCATCGACAATCCTTCTCAGGAGCTATTCTCCATCTGACTAACAGAGCATCAGCTTGCTCCCTGACCCTTGCATGAGGAATTCCCCTGATGGATCTAAAAGAATGAGTCACATGAAAACTCCAGCCCATCGTAAAACAGTATTCCTTTTTCCCTTCTGAACAGAGAGTACAGGCCACAGATGCCAAGCTGGGGAAGGTCTTCTCTGAGAAGCTACGTCTCCCTCTTTGGCAAGCTCCATATGCTGCTGTCCTGGCACGACGACAGCCACGCTGGCTCTCACGTCTGACGGCCAAGCCCCTTGCCTGCTGGCCTCGCTCAGCCTTCGGCCTGAGACTTCCCATCCATCTTCCCAAGGCTGAATCTTCAAGATATCTCCTGTAACCTTTCACCCTGAAACAAGCTTTTTTTGTGCAAATCAAAAGCGATGCATTTTCATAATATTCCTGGCCTCATTTCAGGGAAAGAATTGGTTCTTGCAGGATCTGTCCTTTGGCTTTACGAAGACAGACAGCTGCTTCCTTCTGTTTTTCTGCACAATAACTCAGGATTTTTTGTGATGCTAAATAACTCTTTCATACTGACAAGTGGTAACATAGAAAAGTTTCAGAGCAGGAGTACAAAGTGCTTTCAGTGAACATGCAGATGCAATATGACAAAAGGAATCTACTGAAGACACAGATTCTTATTTGGAGATGCTATCTTTGTAAAACAGGCCAAACCTTCCCATAACAATTTATACTGTTAGATGGTAGCACACTGCAAAGGCCATGTACATTTCTATCTTATCAGAAAAACAATAAATGGCATGTTTGTTTTGGTGTTGGTTTTTAAAAAAAAAAAAAATCATACAATTTTTTTTTTTTTTTTTTTTTTTTGCTGTTACAGATACAAAGCCCCAGACAAAGGTGGTTCAGAACAACATGGAGGCAATCTGCTCTTACAAGGAACTCTGTCTACATTAATGCACATTTCTTATGAGACAAATGAACACCAAGAACAGATGCCACACAGAATGATCAAAGTGGTGTGTGGATTCTCCAGGTCTCCTCCTTAACTCCCCCAAAGAACTGAGGGACACTACAGCATTTCTTCAGAGACTCTGCCCTGCTTTTCCATCAAAACATTCACAGTATTCAGTTTAATTACATAAGCCATTGTCTCTGCTGTTCAAAATCCAAATTTCTTGAGCCAAAATTCATGTCATATCATACCATAATATCATACCATCATATCATATCATATCATATCATATCATATCATACTTTGCATATTAAACACATATAGGAAAATCTCTGCAGCTTTTCCTACATCCTTTATTCTCAGAAAAATGATTTATAGAGTGTTTTTTATGACATTATTACTATAAAGTTAGGATAAAAAATGGATTTAACTAACAGTGATGGTGAAGTTTGAGGTCATTCTCATCTGTCATGGAAGCAAGTTCTAAAATCATGGCCCAGTTACTGGATTTCTTTACATAAACTTCACTTTTGAGATTAACAATTGCATTGTTATAGCCATGGGATATCACAACCACATAGCAAGCAAGTGACTTTGTAATTTAGGCCAACTCCACTGAAGGATTTGAAGATTAATTGAGGACAGTCAGAACATTGTCTTTGGGTGTTGGGGGTTTTTTTACTGCAAGTTGAAATGTTGTGAAATCAATCATCCAGAAGAATCCCACATTGGGGTGTAATTTAAACTGACTAACAAATCCATCAAAGCCAAGAAGTCTTCTGTCACACTAGTGCTACCTAATGTTTTAAATGGGTGCTGCAGCAAGAAAATTAAGGGCATAAATGAAAACTAGTATGCTAAGTCAAAACACGTGAACCTACAGTATTTGTGTTTATAGTATCACCAAGACATATCAGCAATGTATGCTTTTGTTTTAAAAGACCTGCTGTTACTCACTTTGAAATCATTTATACATGGAATTTCACACATAGTTCTGGAAGAATATTTTGAGTTGGAAATTAAATCCAGTATGTCAGTGTGATTGAGGTCAAATCACAATCTCTTGCATCAGGAACTTTGAAGAAAATCTTATCAACTGCAGACTTTGTTCTTAAGGCAAAGGCAGTACTATGTTCTCGCCCCATTTATGAGGGAAAAAAACACCCAGTCCTAAAATATTTGCCAAGCCAATGAATTGTAATGCACCCTAGTAAAGAAAAAAAAGAAAAAAAGAAAAAAAAAATGTCAAGCTTGTTTTAAATCAAAAGGGTAAGCTGAAAATCGTCTAGCCAGCCCCACCTGATACCATTTTGTCTCAAGTATTTAGGCCTTTGATAACCTGATGATACTGGTGTACCATTCCAGCAAATATTACATTTCCTTGGGGCTATTTTTTACTGGAGAAAAAAAGCTTTAATGGTTTGACTTTTATCAAGATCAAATGAAATTACAGAAGGAGACACCATATGTCCAAGAATCTTGAGTGATTGTTGGGAAAAAATGGCATTTCTTTCAAGCTGAGTGACAAGTTGTAGGAGGTCGAATAACATGGTCAAGCATTTAGAGTTTGGTTGGCTGAAAGAGAGAACAACATTATCAGAGAAAAAAATCTTTCTTTCGCATCACTTTTAATTAACTCAGAACACTTCATCAAATACTGTGACTTGGCAGCATGACTCGAAATTGATAGAAACATAGATGATTTAAAGTCTGGCTGAGTTTTTGTGGTTCAGGTTCACAGTTACCAGCTTACAACAAAAAAATGACAGTATTTAGCTTATATTTATAGGCACTTTAAAAATAGCAAGCCAAATTCTGGTGCTCCATTGCCGTGCTTCTGATAAGAATAAGGCAGGGTTCCCAGAACAGCTCCATGAGAAAAACTCCTTTTATGCATGTCCCTGAGATATTCCTTTAACACAGCACAAGCGACACAAGCAGCCCTAATCTGCCTTTGCACAGTCCCGGTAGAGGTGATCAGCGGGACCATGTGAGACTGCTGGCGTGTGAAGCTCTCTGAGCTACCCCGGATTGCCTAGGGTCTAGGCATCTACTGCTCCCCCTCCCCTTTGTCTTATTTTTGACACAAGACAATACCAGAGTCCTACAAACTGCTACCTCCCCAGAATACTCTTCCAGAAAGTTGAGGTTGGGGAACTTTCAAAAACCAGAAGTTGTATTTTTTTTAGCAAATGACTTTGGATTAATTCTATTGTACATAAGAAACTCAGAATGCTTAATTTCTGACCTGGATTGAAAATCCCTGAGCAGTCTGACTAGATTTTTGAACGATAAGATCCAGAACACAGAATATACAGAAATTTGATCTGATGTAATCCTTATGCTAACGTTGCAAGTAGTGGTGTTAATAGTCAAACAGTAAATCAGAAGACTCAAGAAAGGACGGTAATGCTTCACCATTTTCAGTAGAGAAGCACTCAGGAGGCTGAATAATACTGACAATGACCTGAGATTCCATGCCAACAAAGAAAAAAGCTGTTCCTCCCCCTGCACCAGATCACTATGGGGCCAAGAGTCTCCTTGTGCAATTCTCTATAGAAGAAAAACATGGCCTGAGAAGCTCACTTTCAAAAATATCACTGTTTTTCTGTAATTCAGCTAAAGCAAGGTCCTTACTGTGTATGTGAGGTATGTCCTCATGATCACTCTTCAATATATTAGTGTAAGTGCAGTAAGCCACCCTTTTTATTGAAGCTTGATTTACCTGGAAAGCTAATGTCAAGTTTTGCTTTTGCTAAAAGACTAATTACTTAATGATATAGTGCCTCATACATGCTCATCAGTGACACAAAAGAAGGATTTGCTGTTGTCTTCCTCTTCCTTGTAAAAGACAGACAGAGTAGAATTCATCTAATCAAATGTGTGTGTCCACAATGTAGGTGTCTACATCTGAGATCTCTCCCTTTTGTAATCACTGGAGAAAAATAAGCATTTTCTGTGTATCATTCATCTCATCCTAATGCCTAAAACAGATGAGGTGCTCCCTAAATGTGTTTTTTTCTCTCCACTGAGCCTAGCCTGATTAGATGTCTACGTTGTAGAAATCTAAAGTTAGAAAAATTGATTCTTGCCTAAGATGTCTAAAATAAGTGAATAATAGTGGAAAGTTCACCCAAATAATTTGTTTTCAGTGTCATTTCAATGTGTAAAGTTCCAATGTATAGAAGAAGCCAGACAAAAGCATGAGTTTAACATCTGTCCACAGGATATCTTCCTTTCACCACTCACAGTGCTTCACTGTGTTTTGCAGAGTAACTCATGATACCCCAGTACCCTACTTCTTCTTTAACGTTGAACATCTAGAGCTAAACCACACTGAGATACCAGCTGCTGCATCCCTCTGTTACATTATTGACCAGACCAGGTAGTGAACTTTTTTCCCTCCCTCTGCCAATATTACAGCATTTTCATCATTCTGCAGTGTACTCTAGTAGTACAAATCCAAACAAGTATAAATTTGTCTCTTTGCGCTGGTCACAGGTGGGATAGTTTCTTCTCTGGGATTCTGCATTACATTGAAATCTGTGGTAATGCTGGACAAAATGACAAGCCTGAATAAAGCAAGTGATGCTCCATGAATAAATCAGATCTCTGTTACAAGATGTCTTAATTTGGTTAAAATGAAGATTATTGTATAGAAGGATATGCAATAATTTTCTCAGTGTTTTGGAAGAGTCTTCATCCCTATGTTAACTGTTAGTATACAGCTTATCTTAATCATTGCTTCTAATAGATTTTCTGGGATAATTTAGCAAATATTCGTTTCTTGATCACCAACGACCACTTCTGCACAAATAGATTTTTAAGCCAAATAAAATTCTAAGATATCTTATGTTTGCTTCTATGAAGGAGCAGTGGTTAACCCAATTAATATTTTCCTTGTAAGTTTTAAAGGATTTTACTGGAATAGGAAGATTGAAAATTAGTAAAAATAATGACTAATATTTTTAAATAAAAGACTCAACTTGTTTATGCTAACAATATTGGTTTAGTAACAAAACATACTAGCAATTTCCAATGCAGTAAGCAAAACAATAAGGACTAGTCTAATGCTTTGTTTCAGCTACTCAATCCTACAATTATTCGCTAAATAGTGTATCAGTGAAAGGATTATGTTCTAATGTTCTTTAAAAATCTTCTTTAAAAATAGGTTCTAATTTTAGCATAAAGCCTGATAAGTGGAGTTAGTATTAATTAAATTAAATATTTGATTCTCTGTCAGATTACTTTCCATTTTAGTAGTATAATCTTTAAATAAATATTTTTTCTATTTTAGTTGAGCTTTAAAACTGAGACAAAGAGTACTTTAGGACCTTAAAAATTGTTCCCATATGTTTTCAGTCACCATACTGAAGATTCTTTAAATATGTTTTCTAATATTTTATAAACTTCCCTTACTGAGAAATTAATTCACTTTCTCCACCTTCAGTGTGATAATTTCAAAGACTCCAAATCTAGTTACTATATTCAGTCACAAAAATACTGTGTTCTCTCTTCATACACGATTTTCCCCCTAATAAATAAACTGAGTTTGTGGGCATGGTTTGCAGGCACACATTAAATCTGAGACCTGGGAAAGATAAGATTCAGTGCTAAATATGTACATGAACATTCTTGTCTATCTCTGCACATATATATATACACACACATATATATGTTTCAATTGTCCTTGCTAATTTTAAACAGTTTAAAGTCTGATATTTTATATCCATATGTGGTGAAGAAAGTGGAGAAGAAAGTAAGCTTAACTTCCTGTATTGTAATTCAATTTGTATTTTAAACAAAGATTGTTAAGTATATTGATATAAAATATTTTTTTAGAGTGCTTTTGTAAATATTATGCTGATTATATTGTAAAATTATAGTGTGGATCTCATGTGCTTTCTTCCTTTTTTTCCTCTTCCTCCATTGCATTCTGCTGTTCATTGCCTTCCTTTTGCTGGTTTTTGTTACTACGATTTATCCACATCTACACCAGAACCCAGTTATGGGTACTGGTGTCTTTTGAAAGTATGCTTTAAGGCACACCTGGGTCATTGCTAATTAGTCCTGCATACTTACACATATAATTAAATAATCTAGAGGATTTTAAGTAATGCCAAAAAAATAGCAAGCAAAATTCTATTTATTAAATATATTAGCTATTTCATTTGTTGTCAAAACAAAGCTTGACTTACAGAATTAGCTACAAATATCTAAATAATTGGTGTTTAACTTTCTACCACAGGGAACTTGATTTTGATCAAAGGTTTAATTTGCTGGTTGTCTAGTGTACACGAAGGTTTAGTAACTTTAAGCCTAGGACATGAAGCACCAGGAGCCTATTCTGCGGAATGCATCAATTGTTCAGGTGATACCAGTCACTCATGAAGTCTAATAAATCCCACACGGAACAGGTGAAGAAGAAAAAGGGAGATTACATCTAAATAAGGAAAGCCTGACTAAATCAATACCTTCACTTAGTGGGAAGCAAGGGGACATTTTAATTCCCTGGAAAGTTTTCTTTAAAAAATAACATGCTATCAAAACCAGATTTAGTGCTAAATATTGTGAGACTGCCTGACATCCTGGAATAATAAATTAATTGCATATTCTGACTCCTGCCCTCACTTCCCCTCTGCCCCATAGATATTCCCCTTTGACTGACTGCCATTTTGGATGCTGACAAGAGTTATTAACTGAGGAGTCTGCTGATTGCAGATTGTTTGCAGAGTAAAATATACCCTTATTTTCTGCAGAGCTGAATAGTGAAACACGTGTGCATAGCAGGTCTTTGGGGTCTAAGGAAGATTCTGCTCCACGTTCTCAACTCTAAGGAAAAAATACCACCCTAGGTATTATGGTGCTTCCAGCTTTTTCTGTAACTTTTAGTGATTCTGCTTTTTAGCGCCTTTATCAGTCGTGGCTCACACTTTTGTGTTTCACTAGAAGCATTACAGCTTTGTGCACCGATAGTGCTTTTATCTCCTATGAATGTACTAGTTCTATAACACACATGGAATTCCAAGCAGAAATCTAAAACACTTATTGGCAAATTAACACTACTGAAAGTGTGCATTTATTAATAGACATTTTTATTACCAACCTAGGATTCAATTCTAGCTTGGTCACAAACCCTCAGGATGAAAAAACACAGAATTGCAGCTACTGCCAAAGCAGAATAGAAACCAAATTGCTGGTAATTTGGAGTCCTGATCCTGCTGTTAGCTTCCCCTTTGTCATAGAAAAGACAAAGCATGGAACTAAACACTTTCTAGTTTATGTTCTTGCTCAGTCTTGCCTGTTGGTACACTGAGATCCCAGATTTGGCTCACAAAATTTAAACAGATCTATGTGTCAGGATGAATCCTTGCTAAAAGAGATTCACAGGAAGCAGGAGAGTGATTTCCAAGGATGGTTTCCTCTATCTTGTGACACAACTGGACAATATGCCTTGATGCAGAGTTGCTCCCTTCCCATTGATACCAAGGTGGCAGTTCCTTCTTCACTTTGTAAATTGGGACCTATCAGGAAAAAATGATTGTTAATATAGCCAAATGCTGATGCAGCCTGTGCACAGAAAAGGAAAGGAAAAAAAAAAAAAAGGTGTTCTGCACCAATGAGTCTGTATAGATTTTGAATGCCTTCATGGAAAAATAATTCAACATAACTGCTCAGCGTATTTTTGTGACAAAAACAGGCTAATGTAATCTTTGGATCTTTAAAAAATAAGTAAGCACAAGGAGGTGATTTGACTTACATAAAAATTTGATGGAATACTGTGTATGGTTCTAGTATTTTTGTTTTAAAGGTGATTTTGCATAATTTGCAGCATGACAGATTTTGGACTGTTCTGAATTGATCTATTCAGAAATGCATTATAGGAAGTTATACTACCTGCTTGTCTTCAAAGTTGAAAATGGACAGAAAACAATTACTTTATATAACAAACCCCTCTGTTGTTAGGGCTCTTGTACAGAAATCTGGGTAGGAAATGCCACTCATTATTGTTCTGGAAGACTGAGTCAAGCTAAGAAATAGTTGATGTGTAGGAATCTGACCTGAACTGCTTTCAGCTTTGTGGTGATACAAAGGTGACCAAAGTATGCGGAACAGGTTACTTATGACCATAATATTATATAATTCTAATACATGGAGTAAGTTTAATAAGCTAGTAAGCTTCAGATGCAGCTCTGCACCATGGGTCAGGAGAACATGAGTGACTTTCTTAAATTTTTAGTATCATAGGAGGAGCAGAACGGTTTGAGGACAAAAATCCCTGGAGTGGCCATCTGAAAGAACTGAATCTGCTTTAGTTCATCATAAAGATATAGTGATATATTTAAGTGCCTAAATATTCTTGTGGACTGAAAATAATACAATGGACAGCAATATAATAAGCATGAACAGCTAGAACCCAAAGCCAGACAAGTTCAAATTCAAAATTAATTATAAATTTACAACATTAGTAATCAATGACTGGAACAGGCAATCAAAAGAGGGTAATAGATACTTTGCCCCTTCTTGTAGTCATATCAAATAACCATGCCATTCAGAAAGGCAGATTTTGACTAAGAGATAACTTTAGCTAGGAACTAACTTGTTATGGCAATAGCGGAATGAAAGAGAAATAGGAGAGAATACAGTTGAGAAGACTGAATTATTCAATCTGGGATTAAACCATAGGAATATTAAATAAAATAGCATGAAAAAGGAAAATCCTCTTTCAAAAAAAGGAAAAAGGCAAAAGGCAAAAGGCAAAAGGCAAAAGGCAAAAGGAAAAAGGAAAAAGGCAAGGCAAAAAGGCAAGGCAAGGCAAGGCAAGGCAAGGAAAAGCAGTTTTCACAGGCAAAAATTACAATTCAGTATCTTTTTCCCCAAATAAATATTGTTTTACAGAAGAGTGTAAGAGAATGTGTTTGCCCTCCTGCTATTCCCAATTCTGTTTTACCTTGTTTCCTTAAAAAAAAGTAAAAAACAAATGACATTTTTCCTTAAAGCCTCAGTTTGCTCAACTCAGTTTTTTACAGAATACCCTTCGCCCAACTCCTTCCAATGATAATTATAATATTGCACCCAGTACAGTTCTGACTACACCATCACAACCTGATCAAAGGGAGGAGAAAAGGAGGGATTATTTCTAGTAATCAAAAAGGATATATTTAGGTAATTTGATATGATTTGGAGTGACTGGATTTCGCTTCTGTTTGTTGAAGTAGATTGGTACATAAAGTATCTGGCTTTTGCATAAAATAGAGTTTTAAAATCATTTAGTATTTTAAGGATTTGTGACTTCTGGTCAGTCTTTTCCTGCAAATACATTAATGCCTCTGACCTTCTGCTTCTGCACATTAATGCACTGTTAATTAAGACAGTATTGCACTTTATGCAGAGATTCTTTTCAACTCCATTCATTTGAATCAAATTACATTTTTAATAGCATTAACTTGAAGGTCAATACTTTTTCTTTGACATAAACTTTTAAATCCTTGATAATGGGATGTCAGATTGCAGAGCAGGGAGAGGCAGCAAAAAAAAGCTATTTGCAAATAATGCCATTTCCATTGCAAAATGTGTCGGCTTTATCAGCTGCATAATTCAGATCTTTTTTTTCCCTTTACAATGCTGTTCTGTAGAACCTGCTGAAATCTATTAGTACCGTGTGCCTGTGGGTGACCCAGGGCCAAGCTTTGCGTGAAAAGAGGTGTCAAACATCACACCTGCTTGTGAGAAGTTAAACATTATCACAGTTTAAAGAGCACATCCCAGAAGATAATCCTACTTGCTCTCATGACCTGTTGGCATTCCTTTCTCTGGTCTTCCTTTATCACCTCATAAAGCCTCTGAGCTTTCCACAGAGGTGAAGGGTTTATTTTTCTTTAATTTTAAAATGTTTCATGAACCACTTGCCTTGAACAGTTGTGAATCTGTAGTCCACAGTAATTTAGGGTTATTTATTCAGATAAAAAGGCCAGCCATGGTCTATGCAAGTAGTGCATTTGAGCAGCTCTTTTGGTTTTATATAATTATTCCAAGGAGAGGGTGCTGTCATTCCTGTTTCCATTTTAAGGCATGCAAGCCATTACCGCAGCATCTTAAAGGTTCACTTTCCCAAAACAGAAAAATACAGTGGTCACTCCACAAATGATGTCTCCTTTGATTATTGCTATAGAAACAAAAACATGAAAACCTTTATGTGTGTGTATCTGCAGATGCAGGCATGTGTGTATACTTTTAAAGGGAAAGGAGTCCCTGTCATCTCGTATGTAGAACTGATAATTCTGAGCTTTCTGTGAAGAATCCCCCAGGAGAGGATGACAAAAACCCTGCTGAGGAGAAAAAGGGATGAAGAAAGCATGTCCATATTTCAGAAGGAAAGTAGAATTTTGTAGAGTTGTGTAAGCCTTTTATGGTGAATGTTATCTTTGATAGCATAAGCTAATATCCAGGCCAGTAAACAACATGAGTCTGACTGTGCAATTGCTATTCGGTGTTGGGCTGGGGAGAGTGTTGTGGTTTAACTCCAGCTGGCAACAAGGCACCACGCAGCCACTTGCTCTCTCCCCCTCTGGCAGGATGGCGGAATCAGTAGGATAAAAGTGAGAAAACTCGTGGGTTGAGATAAAGAGAGTTTAATAAGTAAAGTAAAAGCTGCTCACGCAAGCAAAGCAAAACAAGGAATTCATTCCCCACTTCCCATCACAGGCAGGTGTTCAGCCATCCCCAGGAAAGCAGGGCTCCATCACGCGTAACGGTGACTTGGGAAGACAAACGCCGTCACTCCAAACATTCCCCCCCTTCCTTCTTCTTCCCCCAGCCGTATATGCCAAGCATGACATCATATGGTATGGAATATCCCTTTGGTCAGTTGGGGTCAGCTGTCCCGGCTGTGTCTGTCCCAGCTCCTTGTGCACCCCCAGCCTCCTCTCTGGTGTGTGGGCTGAGAGGCAGAAACAGCCTTGACACTGTGTAAGCCCTGCTCAGCAGTAACCAAAACATCTGTGTTATCAACACTGTTTTCAGCACGAATCCAAAACACAGCCCCATATAAGCTACTATGAAGAAAATTACCTGTATCTCAGCCAAAACCAGCACGGTGAGGAAGAGGAGTATCACTGGAAAGGAAATGTCACTTTAACAAAGATGTTGATGCTAGTCCCCTGCCATGTGTACATGTGAGGCTTAGCACAAGCACCAGTGGCCACACTTTAGGGAGGGAGCTCAATATTTTGCTTGAAAATACCTCTGCCCCTGTTTTTACCATCTTGAGGGAAAAATAGACAAAATCTGCAGAGTCAAATGTATGAACTAATATTTTCCCAACACACATTTTTATCTAGACAAGTTTTCTACATTGCCATGGCAAGACAGGGCTTGTTTACAAGGGGAGTTTGTCTAAGCATAGGACAAGCTGTCAGAGTAAAAAAGTGTCTGTGAAATCAGCCTTGACAAAAGGTTTTATGATTACCTGGAGAGCATCAGCAGTTCTAAAGATGTTATCTGCAGAAGGCACACCTGAAAATGGAGAGAAAGGAACTGAAGAGAAAGCAGCTAGGATAATCCAAGAGGCAGTCTTGGCCCTCTCTGGAAAGATTACATCCAGGTGCAGACATGAATGATGTAGGATCATTGGGAAGGGAAAGGAAAGGCAAAAACCCCACTACAGATTTGAGAAAAAGGAGGTGACTGAGTGGTAAGAACAAAGATTCTGTCCTGCAGTCAGAGCCTAAAGGTGAGGCAGGACTCAGGGGTAATCTTGTAAATCAGGCTCCTGCCAGTAGGGTAAAACATGAAAAGGAAATTGCAATGGCAAGTTTCAAAACCAACAGAAATAGAGAGCTTTTGATTGACTTTGTGTTTAGAAATGTTTGAAAAGCTACAGGGTTGGTAGATGACAGCTGGTGGACAGAAACATTTTTGGGATATATATTCATTGCAAATAGGAGGAACTAGAGGAATAGAAGAATTTTGGGGGGTAAGTGGAAACAAAGGGAAGAATTCAGCAGAGAAATGTTTGTTTGAGCTATCACATGTGCCTGAAGAAACTGTCAAGAGACAGGTTGTTTTCGCTTAGGGATATTGGCCACAGTGCGTCATTATTGCTGTTATTACCTAACCTCAGATAGCCAAGTTTGAGTTTTGGTCTCAGCATTTACAATCATAAGTCAGGAGTAAAATCCAGAAAGCTTTGAAAGTGATTCCAGTAATTCAGGTTTCTCTCCAATAAGCAAATCTTGTACTTACTTCTAACACTCAGCAGTGCATCCTTAAGAGCACCCACCACTTCCCTGTATGTCTACAGTTAGAGAAGGGAGCTGGGCTAGGTGGACTTATGGGTCAGAGATAATACAGCTCCTCATAGTCTCTTATGTTCAAGGCATTGGGCCAAAGGACACCCTTTGCATACAATGCCAAGAGTCTGCTATTAGTACACTTGAAATCTCACTCAATAATCATGATTAATCTAGATCTAGTTGTTACAGAAAAAAGAGATAATAATACATAATAAAAATATTCTACACAGAAAAAAAAATCTCAATAATAGTAATAATGCAGTTAAAATTGAAATACACATCTAGTTTTTCTCTCTTTCCTAATGTTATGCTCATCCTTCCATTGCTCCACTGAGCTGCAAATTCAGTAGCTGCACAGTGCTGGAGAGGGTGTTATGATGAGATGTCAGCCTCTGGTGTCTTTCATCAGAAGGCATATGTTATTGATAGTTTTTTCTTTCCCCTCTTTCTAGGATTCACTTAGGGTAATTTTCATACATTTGGCAACATGCATTTACGCTCTTTGTTCTTCATCAATCTGCAGCTGCACATTGCATCCAAATTTACTATATGGGGTAACTTTTATGTATTATATGTTCTTTCTTTCTTTCTTTTTTTTTTTTTTTTTTCTTTGTTACTTGTAAAATCCATTTTGTCGAGGTCCGGGTATGCATTTCTTCAACTGACTATTGGCAAGTTGTTTATAAGCTTGGGGTCTCCTGTGCCAAGCCTGTACCCTATCTCTTACCATCCCATGTCTGAACTCCTCTATGCCACTCGCATCCTGTGGCCTCACTTCTCAAAGCTTCTGCTATTATACCAAAGCTTCTGCTATGTCCACACTACTCCATTATGTTAGAAGTGATACCATACAAAGATAAACAGAACTAAAAAAAAAAAATCAACTCTGACACCTGGCCAGTTAGAAAAAGTGGTGTTAGAGCTAAACCAAGTAAAATAAATCCGCAGACAGCTCAAGAAAAGCTCAGGCAGAGTGGACCTGACAGCATTTGTTCCAAAGCCTTGCAAACTCTGTACAGAGTTTATTGCCTGTTACTAGCAATGGCAAGGCCATATTACAGGTTGATATGGTTACAAAGGAAGTTAAAAGGAAGGAAAGTTGAGTTTCTTCCTGTTAGAATTTCTTCATGTTTTCTAATTCTAGAATCAGGACTTTGCTCAGCTGCAACATTGAGAAAGTAGAAATAGTCACTAACTGAAACTTATTTCTGTACTTAATCTAGTTTATAATGTTATATTAGAAAGCAACCTCTGAGGGTTTTTTGTCAAAAATCAATAAAGGGCACAAACTCTTCTCATCACATTTACCTATGTCTCTCCTTATCAGAATTACTTCCTTCCCTCTTAATCCCTCTTTTGCCTTTTTTCCATACAGGTGTATCTGGTTTCCATGAAATGCCCCTGGTAACATAGGAATGGAACATTTCCTGTCAATTGGATATCAACATGTTTTATTGTGAGATTGCTGCTTTCTGCTGTTCGGAGCCAGCAAAATCTATGTCTATCTTTGCTTCTCTTACCAAAGATCAGGCGTTTCACAGCTGATTTATCTCAGTTTGAACTGCCGCTATCAGGAGAAGGCACCTAACATTCCTGTATTTGATGTCTGCAGATCCTTTAAATTGTATGCCGACATAAAGATTTCAGTGTATGGATTGGAAAATGTAAAGTAACAATCTATTCTCTGTTTTATCCTTGTGCACAATGCTCCTGAAAACATGTTGTTCTCTATTTTCTCTCTGGAGTCAGTGACCTTTCTTCTAATCCTTTCCTGCAACTCTTTCTGGATCTTAAAACCTTTGAAGCTGCTGCCTCACCAGCTCAGAGCTTCAAGCAGTACAAAATGCTACTGCTGTAACACAGCATTAAGGTTCATAGTGGAGCTGATGATAAAGCAGATTATTTTTCTAGTGAGAAGAAGTTTCAGATAGAAAATCTGATCACCTTGTCTCTACTCCCACCTCTGCAAACTAACACGGAAATACGTTGTGGGGGTTTTTTGTTTGATTGTTTGGGGTTTTTTAGATAAAGGATTCTTTATATAAATATTTTACATAAATATTTTACATAAATATGAGAAGCTGTATTTTCCTAAGACGAATGTTGATTTGAATAAGGCTATCTTCTTCACTGGAAAATCTTCACAGTAAAATTTCTACTACATCCAGTTTATAAATTTTTGCTGCTTTTACTTATTCCAGAGTATCTTCAACAGATTATGGCAAATTTGTCAGAATCTGAACCATGGTCCACAAGCCTGATTCTGAGGGAATTTTTATCTTTAATTCTTCTCTGAGTCTACTCCCACCTGCAGACTACATCAGCAAGAAACAAGAGCCTCCTCATTTCTACTATCAGCTAGAATAAAACTTTTTTTGTTTCTGAGTATGTTGTCAGAAATTCAAGAATACTTTAATTTTCCTGGGTAAAGCATACAATAGCAAAACTGAATCATTACTGACAAAGTGATGTTCATCCTATAGTTAAACGAGTTCAATAACAGAAAACAAACAAAAACTCCAACCAATCAAAAAACCAGCAGTTTCATTCAGGTAAAGAAAAGAGGAGTAACTCCAAACTTCCTTGAATTTGAAGACTCATAGCTAGATAACATTCAGGTGTAAAGTCATTATTATGTGCAGTTTTGGTGACACAGAAAAATCAGAGCATGTGCTTTTCTGAAAAGTCTGAGAATTCTGAATCTTCTGTGCTTAGTGGCCAAGAACCCAAAGCACTTGTTTATAATTCAGGGGAGATACTGCCATAATTTCTTCAACGCTAAAAATTCCATCTTGTCTGAGAAAAAAAAGAAGCTCTATGGATTTGCATCCTTTCTAAAAACTGATATTTGGTCTGTTCTTATCACAATAAGAATGGAAATAAGCATTTTGATTTGAAAATGTATTAGAACAATGAATTTTTGTCTATAGTTTAAAATAACTTATAACTTAGCACATACTGTATGGTAACATTTTCAGCCTGCAAACACATAAATATAAAAAGGAATAAAAGTTTAAGCCTTGAGTTTTGTTTTAGAATAAAAAAGTAATGTAGACCACTTTAGCAAGTGGATTTCGTAATGCATAGGCTAGCGCAAAGGTTTCAAAATCCCTGACTAATTAACAGGTATTTACAAGAAGTAGCTCTACAAGGAGTAGATTCACTAAAGGAGGTTTAGTCAGCCTTAATAAAGGCAGGGACCTTCGAGGGTGATTGCAAGTCAAGTAGAACATTGAAACAAGGGCAGAAAGGGAAACAGCAGACCAAAGCTGATTGCCAGCCCATGCTGAACCTTGCAGGAGAGAGCCCACGTGCTTCTGCCAGTCCCAGAATCACTCTTGTTGTAAGTACCTAATCAAAATACTTATAACTGTATTCCTCTGTGAAAAGAAACTGCTTCAATATAACTGGTGGTAAAGCTCAAAATACTATATGAATGTTAATTGGTCTTAGGTTTTAACAACATTTCTTCCCAGCTAAATTACTTAAGTGGTCTATGAGTCTATTCAATTTCCAAGCTGAGGTTTTAACTCCAGTACTCAGGCTGTGTTGATTTGGTTGTTCAATACGATGCTGCTCAAGATTATACTTAGCAAGAAGTACACGTATTGTAAGCAAATCTGTAATGTGTGTCTGTGTCTACTCATTTTCCTCATATAAGGGAAATAACCTGTTCTTTGTGCTCAAGGCATTCTGACTGCTTCAAATTCCTGGCACTATAATTTACTTTGGCTGATCTTTGTAATGCTTGTTTGGTTCACACCACTTGATAAAATGTCTATGCAAGGCACTGTGGAGAATTGCACCCGCATCAGCAACTTGTGGCTGACCAATTTATGAGAAATATGATAGCCCTGAGATTGGCTTCTTATTTACATTCTCTTATGAAATAGGCAATAAACTAGAAGCTAAATGAAATCAAACGTCTTGTCCATTTTTCTGTCCATTATCTTTTATGAGTTTCAGAAAAGCACAGCAATGAGTGATTTACTTGATTAATTTGTCAGACAACCAGAAGCAATGGCTAGTTAGCTATACATAATCTGTTGGTAAAGGTAGGGTTCCAGGACATCTCTTCTGTGAAAGAACTATGGTTATTTCAGAAACAATTAATTCTGAGCTATTTCTAATATCATGCATATACAGAAGTAATAGAGCTATTAAAGAAAATGATGTGAAGAAAAGACCTTGACCCAAATTCATCCCTGGGGTAGTTTCAATGATTAGAGAGGAGTCATGGTAGGAATATAGCTGAACCCCATGTCAGTACTTTAAATCTCAGTGATTTTTAAAGGTAGTAGAAGAGACTTAGTGAAATTACAGATGTTATTTAAATAACAGTGTGATTCAAGAGGATGTGAACATATGCTCAAGCATTCAGCTAATGTGACGGAGTTCAACACCCTGAACAGAATGAGCACTTTAACCACTGAGTATTTTGGCATTTTATTGAGGTGGTACCCAGTAGACTGTGGTGAATAACAGACAAGTAAATGGTCATCTGTGCTTGTTTGAGAGCAAATTAAAAATAATATAATTCTGAAATAAATTGTAATAGGGAGGCTTATATTTTACAGATGCAACCCCAAACAAGATACCATTCAAAGTGCTTCCGCAATATTTAGTATGTTTCCTCATTGGCTGATCTTGCATGTAGGCAGGGTAAGAGGTCTTCAGGAGGCATCAGAGGTGGAATGATTCTGGTAGGGACTGACAAAGTGGAAACTGAAAAACAGCAAGGGACTCTCATGAGGAACAGATTGGAAGCTGTGAGGTACAGCAATTCATAGGCAACTTTTCTTTCATTGTTTGCATATGGAAAAGCTTAGGGCAAGGAAAAGGACAATTCCTAACCACATTCATATATCACAAATATACAACACAGACTGTTCTCAAGCTCCCTGGCCAAGTGCAGATCACTTGCAGATCTTCTAACTGGACATACCTTTCTTCTGGATATTTGCCTAGTCCTGATGAGCATGTCTGAGTTTAAGAGTTGTGGTTTCCTTCGTGTCTTTCCTGCAGTGTGGCAGCAGCAATCATCCAGCAGTGGGGGCTGGTGCTCTGGGGAACAGTGAGCTGCAGTGCCATCACTTCCCAGAGCCAGCCACTCTGACATCGGGTCCCCCACAGGGTCCTGGTTACTCTACCCTTTATATGGGGACATATGGGTTGGCAAACATGACTGCTTCCCTGGTTAGTGCAGAAGGTGGGTCCCATCTGAGAAGCACAGCAATTGGCACNTCCTTTTTTATTTTTATTTTCCACTGTATCTGCACCTTGCTGGTGGGAAAGTCCCAGATCATGAGATTCATAATTAACATCTTACACACTATTTCAGCTGTTAGGCTGGAGAAATCCCCTCAGGACAGGGGCAATTCCCTAGTCACTAAACCTACCTCTTAAAGGCATACAATTAATGGAAAATGTTGCACTTGAGAGCTGGAGAGGATGATACCACTTCCTGAAGAATTTTGCCAGTGATCTCAAAACAGCGTACTGAAAAAGACATTTGGAAGAACTCAGTCAGCCCAAATGAGAGACAAACAGTAATGAGGTAAAATAAGACTCATGAAATCCAGCACTGACAAGAACTCATGTTTAAAAAGCAGATGCAAGAAATTTCATACACATGCAGCTGGAAAATAAGCTGCATAAAGGATGCATTTTATCTTAACCCCTGGTAGGTAGTAATCCTGCAATTAGCAGAGTTTCTGTCCCTTATAATTACCAAATAATGATGTCAGTCCCATGACCACTTATTGCACCAAAGTTCAAGGTTATCAGTGGAACTATGTAAGAGGAGACTGCACTAACATCTGTTGATCCAGAGGGGATGTTCAACTCTGAGGCAATGCAGACCATGGAGCCCAGAGCAAAAGTGTAGGAGGTGCAGATAAAACAACTTGCAGCTGACAAGATCTACTAGTGTCATTAATTTCTGGATGAAATCGAACATATCAGGAATCTAAAAATGTTTAGGTGAGGATTTTTCAGTATAGAGCTTGTTAGAGATTACTCAGTTTAGAAGGTCATGTATAAAAATCTGCTACTTGCTTCCCACTAGACAAGGCCGTACCATAAATAGGTTTTTTTCTATTTATTCTATAGGAAAGAAATTCCAAAGAATGAAGAAAGCCCAGCAGATTTTCTGCTCTTGATGATCCATTTTATGAAAAATTGCTCAGTTGGAACCTGCAAAAATATCCATTAATATAGACAGAGGAGTTTTACAAAAATATGCATTAATATAGACAGAGGAGTTGTACAGAGTTATGTTCAAAAATAAAGTCCTACACCCTGTGAAAAGAGATAATAATCTGTTGTTTAGAAAAAAAAAAAAAATCCAAACCCAAACTGAAACCTGCAGTTGCTACAATAGAGAAAGAAAGAATGACAGAAGCCTCTCTCTGCGAATGTCTGTCAGCTTGAGGTTGAAGGTGAGTAAGAAGAAATGCTGCCTGGGCGCAGCAGGCGTGTCGGAAGTGACCGTTAAAAAGATCTCAGATAATGAAGTATCTTCTTCCCCTTGACAGAGACGATGAACATGGATGAATGGCCTGGCTAATATTACTTGGTCTGAAAGTGTTCAGATCTGCTTGCTGAGCTATTACTTGTGAGTGGATGTCATGCAGAAAAACAGGATCAAAATACATCAGCCCTGTTTATCATAGGGTTGTGCTGAGAGCAGTTGAAATATATTAGCCTCCAAACACAACAGGTACTTCCATTTTAAGAATTTATATGCTGCTTTTTGTAAGTAATTAATAACTATTGACCACACAGTTATTTGTTGACATACCAGAAGTCATAACAGAAATCTAGAATTACTTGTAATCAAAAAGTGGGGTACTCTGGCTACTCCACATAATAGAGAAAAAAAAGAGTTCATAAGTATTTTAATAAAACTCCTATTCACTCGTCTCCTACAAGCCTTTAGCATTTTGTTGTACTGGAGAGAACAGAAAAACAGCATCTCAGGGAATGTTATTAAAAAATCTGGTAAAAGATTTGATGTCAAAAGGGAAAGCTTGTGAATTTATGTGTACAATTTTCCATCTGAAATTCTATTTAGACATCTTTTGTTCATTCTGGAAAGAACTACATAAAATGTGTTGCCTTTACTTGTCTATCAGCTCTGCTGAAACAATTAAACACTTGCATTATAGCATGAAAAGGAAAAAGTACAATTCATTTTCACTTCACTGAGAAAGTCGAAGATTTAAATCTATGGACTATCACTTAAATAGGCCTTGTGTTTAAAATATGGCTCTTGCATATTTTTGAAAAAATTTATGTGTCAATATACTATTCCCCAAAACAGATAGAAGAGCATTCTGCACAAAGAAATGGCTGGTGGTAGAAATGTCCAATAAATATCTAGGAACTGAAAATAGCAAGAACATTTTTTATGTGTAATGCAGGACATTTTATGAGGGAAAGTTTTTGTAACATATACAGAATTACACACTGTTTGCCCCTTAGTGTTAATGGAAGCTGTTCATATCACTCCCTGCATGCCATACTGAAAGCAGTTTGCTCCCCCAGGTCTAGCAGTTGAAAGGAATTTGCTATTGTAGACTTTTGACTGATTCAGAACAACAGAGAGATAAATGGATGTTTAACACACAGGCATTGCAAGTCATATTGGAAGCCTGATCCTAAAACCCACTGAAGTCTGTGGGAAGCTTTCCATTGCTTTAAATGGGCTTCAGATCAGGCTCCCAGGAATCCCCTGGCAAAGCCACAGTTAAAACATCTGACAGTGTTTGTACTACAAGCCTCTACTTTCACTTGGTTATAATCTCAGTCATAAATATTCACTTTGGACTCAGCTCTTGCCATATTCTGTAGACCAGTTTTTAAAAGTGGGTTTCATATTTCATCAATTATTATCTGCACAGGTTGCCTTCTTTTAATGGGAATATGCACATGGCTCCACAGAGACCATTTGTTTGTGCATGTGTATGTATGTGTGCGCACTGAATGCAGAATGACACGTTAAACTCACCTCACTGTGGACAGGTTTGCCACCACAGTCCCTTTGGAGCATCTCCCCATTTCTTTGTCACATGAACCCTTTGACCACCCCTGTCTGCCAGAGCCCCTCCACTCCAGCTCTCTACTGAACTTGAGACCTGGGAAGAAATTCCCCCCCTAAATCCACCTGTGTTCAAGTGTGCATCAGTACCTACCTGTGAGCGAGCTCCTGAGGCTCCCACTACAGGCAAAGGAGATCTAGTCAATACAGTCCATCACACCTAGAGTGATCCTTCTTGGCCTGAGATACCAGACAGCAAACTGCTCCCTAACCTTCACAAACTCTATTGGCTAGATCTCCGCTGGCTATAATGGCATCTTAGAAAATTAGTTCATAACAAAACTTTAATTTATCTGTTTTAATCTTGAGTGGACTTCCAGTTGTGATGTTTGCACCTGCTGCCAGAAAACTGGCTGGAGCTATTCATGCTCATTATAGAGAAGCACAAAAAACTGGAAACCGGTGCAATGAGTAACTTTTTACTCTATTCTCAATTCCCCACATTTTTGTGAATTCCCACTATCTCATCCTCTCCACCTCACCAGGACCTTTCCTAGGGAGCACTGGGGTGTTTCTATTGCTTCAGCCCTGACATTCATTTCATAAAGCATGGATGGTGGAGTCCAAAAGCTTATAATTCTCCAGACTCAGGGCAAGAGTAATGAGCTGTCAAACCTGAGGATGTGAGATATTAATCTCTGACACCCTGTGTCAAGAACAAGCACCCAGCGTGCAGCACTACCTTGCCCCTGAAGGGGCCCTCAGGTCTCAGAGGGAGAGGAAGAATTATTCTGTTTCTGCTGAGCAAGACATGTCATCAGCTTCTGTCATCCCCTCTGAGTTGCAAGTAGCTTCCTACCTCTTCAAGATCCCCCTGGAAACTGGAGTGGGCATCCAGGAGTAGTGGTTGTCTGCTAAATGGTGAATAGCTACCCAAAAGTGTGTTGCTCCTCAGGGGCAGACCAGGGCAAATATGCTGTTGGGAAGCATTTGATCACCTCAGCTGCCCTCAGTGTTCCAGAATCACTTGACAGATTGGCTGTGCAAGATGTGGTGAGATGTCCACCTGAGAGCCTGAGTAGCTCAGCATCTGGGAGCAAGTAGCAGGCTGTCTTAGTGAATGTCTGGTAGATCCATACCAGATACCAGCCCCCAGCTTGGGCATACTGGCATCCTCCTGTCCCTCTAGCCAGAGCTTGTCCCTTGTGAAGCAGCAAGCAGGTTCCACAGGGCCTGGAAACCCTTGTCCGGTGTTGGAGTACCAGGATGAGCTAAAGGAGAAATGCAGCAAATTAAGCCTGGCTGAGACTTACATAGCTCAGGAGATATGGTCACAGTTAAAACAGAAGTATCACTGGACCCAGCTACTGCCTTAGTTTACTCCCTCAGTCAGTCAAGAATAGATGACTTGGGGTTTTTTTCCACATTTTGTTATGAGTTTGTTTGTGATTTCTCCAACAGACTTTGGCATCAGCTGTTTTATTTGGCCTCTGTTTCAGTGGCATGTTGACTTTTTCAGTCCTTTATCAAGTATCAGTACCCTTATGAACACTTTCCAGATAAATCCATCAAGCTCCTTTTCTCTTTCATGTCTCACTAACTCTGTCCCTGGGATACAACCACACTGTTCTCTCTTCAGTCAGTTCTGGGAATGCACATTAGCACAAAATTGCATGACCTGTGCTTTTGTCACCTACCTGGTTAAATGAGGTACAGGTTAGTTTAATTGCAAATCTTGGAGAGAACAGCCTTGAAGCACACACCTTGGGATGCGTAAGTACTCAAGGTTTAATGTTCTTTATAGCCTTTCAGTGAGTCCTGTAAGAATGACTTTGAATTGACTGACAATAACATAACCTGTACAGCAAAAATAAAAGTGCTGCAAAAGTATTTTCTTGCTTTCCTTTTAAACTACTTGTTTGGTAAAATGGAAGTATTTAATGTAAAAATGTTTCCATTCTTAAATACCTATGACAATTAAAATATATTAAGTTGAATTTTAAAAGGCCAAATTTCCCTTATGAAAAGCAGGCTCAAAGTTGTGGGGGCAGAGCTTGGGTTATTGTTTGTTTCGCTTTGCTTTGGTTTTTGTCCTTTACTTGAAGGAAATGGATGACTTCTATGATGATTCTAGACACAAAATTAGGGGCAGAAACCACACTTTGAGAGTTCCAGACATCTCGTGGTTTAATGCAATAGATGATATTGTACTCTGCATGATTAAGAAAAAAGTGCCCTAAGGATCTTTAGCACTTATATAGCGCTATCTATTCTGCATCAGCAAATGATTTAATCAACTGTGACTATAGCCAGACAGTAAACATATGTTACTCCTCCCTCAAGAAGCAGTAGATCTACCCTTGTTTGTTGATTCAAGCATGGTGTACACTTCAACATTATTAGCCAGTCACCCATACTTTTAAATACGGAGAAGATCTATTTGCTTGCATAGAGAACCGCGAGTACTTGCAAGGTAGAGAAGAAAACACCTGAAGAAGCAAGGTGGCAATTATCCACCTGAGAACTGGAATTATTTGCCAGCCTGTAACTATACTGATAGATTCTTACAAGAACACTCTTGGCAAGAAAGTGGTGCCTTGTTTTCCTCCCAGAAGCACCGGCTGTTGAAAACAACACTGTGGAGCAATAAAGCCATTGATACACTGATGCTGTAACATCATTTTCCAGGGAGTCACTTGCTTGAGGGCATGTTTCACAGCATGGCACTACAAAGCAGTGGTTACTTTTGGTGATATGAGTATTACATATAAATATACTCAGCATGTAACAAACTAACCACAAAGATGATAGACATGTTTGTTCTCCTTTAATAGTTTTCTGCTTTTCTTCCTTAGAGTTTCTCCAACACACTGAGGTGCTTGATGCTCCCTTTATTATGTGATTTGTTCCCACGCTCTTCTAAACACACCGTCACTTAATTGGGGGCTCTGGCATGAACAGGAACCAACAGTAGGATTTTCCAGGGCTGAAACACCTAACTCACTTTGATTAAAGGCTATATCCCCACAGTGAGCTCCATGTCCTGCATTTGATACCAGCTCTCCCGGCACTCAGGGCTATGCTAAAAGTTTTGGTGGTCTTATGTCACACTGAATACTGGGAGCACCCAATCTGCCCTCTTTTTTAGTAGCAGTGGCTTCACCCACTTGTTTTTTGAAGCAAAAAATGAATTTTTTTCTCACAATTTCCCTGAGAAACAAGGAGAGGTAGCTATTAAAGCCGAATCCTCAACACCAAAGAAGTATTAGACTCACAAGCCTTGTTAAATCCCAGTTGCTACATCATTTCAGAGACATGTTACCATTTTGACTCTCCACCTCAGTGGGCCTGCCGAAGCTAGGATCCCCATTTGTCAGAGACTGGAAGAGCAGCCATAGTCTTGTAACTGCAAAACGTGACCCTCAGTAGTCCCTCTTCAGAGGTACTCAAGTCCTCTACTCTGATTCTTCTTCTGCTGGCTCAGGTAAAGGGCCAGGCAGCAGCTCCATTACCCAGGTGCCATCTCAATGAGTGCTCTATGTGCCACATACCATGAGAATTTCCTCAGTTGCTATTTTGGATTAACCTTTAAGGTGAGGCTTGTCAACCTCAATTTGATCCCTGGGAAGATAATGGAGCAAATCCTTGTGAAAATCATCTCCAAAAATATTAAGAACAGGAAGGTGATTGAGAGTGGACAGCATGGATTTACAAAGGGGAAATCATGCTTGACCAGCCTGATAGCCTTCTGTGATAAAATTGCTAGCTTAGTAAATGAAGGCAGAGCAAAGGATATTGTTTATCTTGAATTCAGCAACGATTTCAACATTGGACACTGTCTCCTGTAGCATCCTCATAGACAAATTGACAAAGTACAGACTAAATAAATGGACAGTGAAGTGGACTGAAAGCAACTGCTAGCCTCAAAAGGTTGTGATCAACAGCATAAAGTCCAGCTTGAAGCCAGTCACTGGTGGTGTGCACCAGGGGTTAATACTGTGCTGAATACATTTTAACATGTTTATTGTGACCTGGATGATGGCACAGAGTACACCCTCAGCAAGTT
>VXBL01008315.1:50483-76159 GCA_013400195.1 Aramus guarauna | reverse complement strand
TATCACATCCCCTGTCGTGCACCAGCCTCCATGAAAATGGAACGATACAGTGGACTGTTAAAGACTACCCTGACAGCAATGGGTGGTGGGACCCTCAAACATGGGATACACATTTAGCAAAGGCCACCTGGTTTATTAACTNTTGACATCTTTGACCTGCAGACCATGGGCATGGGCCACACAGATACACCAGCTGCTAGTTCCAGATGGAGCATGCAGCAGTCCCACAGCACACACCATCAGTCCTGCCCTAAGAGACTGTTATGACATATGGAGCCCAAAGTCATGGGCTAATTGAACTGAATTGATCATATGTGCATTTATATCCATATATATATATATATATATATCTCAGAGACAGGAAGATTGGTGGTGATTAATTGGAAAGTGTAGGATCTGAACATGACGTAGATGGTATATAATAAGGAGATGATGATATCCTGGTTTTTGGCTGGGATATTAATTTTCACAAGTAGCTGGGAGGGGACACAGCCAGGACAGGTGACCCAAACCAGCCCTCTTTCTCCTGATTCTCCTCTGCATCCCAGCGGGCAGGAAAAGGAATGAGCAAGTGGCTGTGTGGTGCTTAGCTGCTGGCTGGAGCTAAACCACAACAGTGGAGAATGCTGCATCTTAAAATTCCCCTTCTCCTCCATTACTTCCTTTATTCCTTGCCCCCACAACTAGGGCAGAGATGACATATGCAATGGGCTGTAAATTACTGTTTTCTACAAGAGACTTAGAGACTCCCTGGGACTTGTGCATCACCACAGTGCTCATAAGCTTTGCTTGCAGTCAGCTGCTTATCACTTCTGACACTGGCACAATTTATTTAGATCCCAGGGCTTCGATTAAGACTCTAGCTTCTAATACCTGGTTTTTAATACATACAGGCCAGGTTTTCTCCCCTGAGCCCTGCTACCTATGGCAATCTGCATGTGTTTGTGTAAAAGCAAAGACTGTCCAATAATAAGGCTTCCCTCTATATTGGAATAAATATTTCAAATACCTTTGAGAAGGGAAAAGCCATCTGTCTGCAACTTAGCTATACAACCTTTCTCCCATATTTTCATTTTCCTGCGGGAAGGTATCTTGCATAGGACTTATTCATATCATTCTTAAAACCAAAGGCATTCATATATTCAGACTTAGCTAATTTCCTTGTTTGGCCTCTGACTGTTTTATAGCAGAGTTGGCAGCCTGAAAGGTACACCTATTATGTTAATTCTATAGTAAAAAGTCCAATTAACTTTCCTACTTTCATTTAGGTTCAACATCTATGTTCTCTTAGATAAAAGACTTCACAGTAAAACAATCACTGAAGCTCTCAGGAAGCTTTTCAACAGTGTATTTAGGTCCTGTAGTAGGAGTTCGTGTTCTTTTCTTTAATCTGGTTCTAATTTGGCAGACTAGCGCCAGCTCAAGTAACAATACATTAACTAATTTGGGAAATAAAAGACTAGGTAGAATAGTATCACTGAACAGGAAGTGTGCTAGATAATATTCAATGTTTAGACTAGAGTAACTGTTTTGAAGTTAACACTGTACAAACTATGAATGGAGATACCTGTTGTGATAAGGGGGAAGACAGGTAAAACATAACAACATGGACTTCCCCTTGCTGAGAACGTGCACGTGGCACGAACAGCAAGCACCGCTGAAACCAAAGCTTCTTGTGCTCTGTGACATTGGCTGTGCTTTGCCTTTCTTCCGGATGCTTCCTCCTGCTGTGGATTGTTCTGGATCCCAGGGTCAAATGCACGAATGGCATGCCTTGGAAACATGGTTGAGCAGCTGTGGAGTCAGTTGTATACTGGCAGTCAATTCCCCTTTGACCTGTAGCTCTAAGGCATATCAGAAATACCACAATTTAACTAATCTCACTAATAACACAGGGAAATATATAGCACACACAGTGGAGGGCAACTGTCGGCTAAAACTAACTTGTATTAAATTGTAGGAGTCTTTCCGTAGCTCCAGTGTGAAAAGAAACACTATTTTAGCATGCTTGTCATATGTTGCTGATGTTAGTCTGGGAAAAATATTTTGTGGAATCTGCCCAGTTATCAACATGAAAACATCTGATACATGTGTGTGCTTTTAATTAAGCCATAGAGGGTTCTGATGGGAAGTTGCCTCCCTCTTTACTGGAGTATTTCCCATCTATCCATGCAGACATTGAGAACTACAGGTTCCCTGTAGCTTGCTACAGGGTTACTGCTTCAGAAATAGGGAGAAAAGCTTCCCAAACCTGCTGCTGCATCCCCTCTGCAGAGCATGCTGAGGATTTGGCTTGTATTTAAAACCAGGAGCAAAAGGACATTTCGAAATAATCATAGAATCATAGAATACCAGGTTAGAAGGGACCTCAGGGATCATGTGGTCCATCCTTTCTTGGCAAAAGCTCTGTGAGTATGGGAGGATGTCTGTAGCATGGAAATGTTATTACAAAGGCAAGTCAGGGCTCCCAAAGCCTGTGGTGTTTGGGAGGGTTTGTCATGTTTATCACTCTGGCTGCACTTGTGCCTCCTGTCAATGGTCCTGCCAGGACAGTGCAGCTCTGGGCCTTGCATCATGCTGCCTCTGAGCCTGTGGACTTTCATTTTCCCTGTCTCGCCAACATGTCCCATGTACTCACTATAGCTATTTCATTGAGGCCACATGAAGGCTTCATGTTTACAAAGCACTTCCTCCCATATGCAGTGACAGCAAACAAGTTCCTGAAGAACTACTTCTTCAGCACCAAGCATAGTCTCTCTTCTTCCATAACAATGTAAAGCTACCCTCACCACCAGCACAGGCCTCCACAGAAGCAGCCTGTGTCACCTGAAAGACACTTCAATCCCATCTCAGGTGGGAGCCTGTGTTTTCTTCTGGGCTTCTGGGTCTCCTTGGTCCCCCAGGTGAGGCCCGGGAATGCATGGGGCTTCAGCTTTGGTGGTGCAGTTCTGCTTTGCAGACTCCGTGCTGAGCTGAGCACCTCGCCTGCGCAAGGAGGAAGGTGTCTTAGGGTGGCTGCTGATGGCATCTCCTATCGCCATGGTGGGGATCACAGAATCACAGAGCCACAGAGGGGCTGAGGTTGGTAGGGACCTATGGAGATCATCTGGTCCACGCCTTTTGCTCCAGGAGGGCCACTGAGAGCCAATTGCCCAGGCGAGATGTGAGAGTGAGATGGAATTAATTGCTGCAAGTGTTTATATTAGACAGGATCTGCAACTCTCTGCAATTAAAGGCAGCTAGTGGCTACCAGACCAATGTTAAACATCTTGCAGACAGTAATTACATGTGGTTTCTCAGTTCCCCATCAGATGGGAACTGACACTGTAGGTTTGAGAACAATAAGCGCTTGCCACTCAAAGGAATGGACTGGTCTTGTTTTCTCCTCCTCTAGAGTTCTTTGCAAGTACCTCCTATCTAAAATGAATATGGTATGGCTCAGTTTGAACCATGGGCTTTACTCTGCTAAAATGGAGGATTTTAATTTTTCAAATTTAGATCTTACTTAAGCTACTTAGAATGCAATTTTAACTGATCATCTTTGAAGTAAAGCTCCAAATCAAATAGCTTATATAAAGAATCTAAAATAATTTCTAGACATTTTAATGTCTAAAATGTAACCTGTTTTTGAGAGAGAAGTTTTAAAGACATTTTTAGATAAATTCTTTAGTCCTGAAAATAATTTATTTGAATGGAAATGGATGGCTTTTAGATCGCTGTACAGAGACAAGTCTCTGTGTAGTTTCTGAAAGGTACTTATAAAAATTTAAACTAAAAGAATTTTAGCGACATTTAAGAATTAGTATGATGTGTGTAGATGTCCCAAGGTGGCAGTGTTAGGCAGCCTTTCGGTTGTTTTCTGTTGGACAAGAAAACCCTCTGTCCTGGGCAGATAGGCAGTGGAACAGCATTCACTTTGTTATGCAAGACGCTGGCTCACTGTTTCACACATCAGCATCTGCCAGTAATGAAAAGCAAAATTAGTAAGTGCAATTATTTAGGGGGTCTCATGGCACAAAATAGATTACAAGCTTAAACTTGTCACTTTTTTTCCTCTTATGAGGGCAAAGAAAATCAGACTGAACTTTAGGTACGAGACAGTAGAAAGGAACACATCTACTCCAGCATCCCTTGAGGACAGTTTTAAACAGCGTTCCCCTGCAGGGCTGGCGGAGTGTTAAGGAACACTTCTGTACACTTTATTCTGTGTCATTCATACCTTGCTTCATCCTCCTGGAAAAAACAGTATCTTGTGCGCGTCAATTTTTGACCCAATAATTGTGTCTCAAACCCAGGGAAGAACCAAGGCCACTGCTTTGGATAGCTGCAATAGATTCAGCTGTCTAAACTTGCTCCTGTGCCACCTCATCCTGATCCTAGGGATCCTTCCCCTTGCATCAAGACCACTGAGCCTGACTGCATCTGGGCACCTGTCCAATTTGAGCTCCCCAGAGCAGGGCAGCCATTGACTCCATGGAGAAAGTTCAGCAGATGCCAGAGAGACGAGTATGGTGCTGGAGCACAGCAGATCTAGAAAGAGGTGGAAAGAAAGGCCTTTGTTCAATCTGGGGACAAGAAGGGAAAGGAGGATATCTTCAACTTCCTTGGAGTGGGGGAACAGAAAGGAAAGAGGTACAGAGGGGCAGCACCAAAGACACTTGCCAGAGACCAGAGGAGCCCCTTCTTCCCCAGGAGGATGCTTGACCCAGGAAGAGAGACTCAGAGAAGCCATGATATCTCCACTCCTGTGGATCTTCTCAGCTCTACTGGACAAGGCCTGGAGCAGCCTGATTCGGCTGGCACTCCTTTAAGCTCCATGGGTGGTGATGGTGCAGGTGGTGGATCACAGACCCCCAGAGGTCCCTTGTGAATGAAATTATTCTACAATACTATCTTACAGCTTCCTGAACATTGCTTCAGTTCTGCTCATTTTCCTGAAATATCCCTGGCAACATGTTATCATGCCTGAGCTAACAGGGGTTGTCCTTGGTATGCCAGCTGAATCCTCACCTTGGAGCACAAATATAGGCAAGAGCAGATAATTTGTTGTGTCTTATTCGCCCTAAAGCTGTTGTACTCTTCACCCCGGCCTCAGGTCACCAATTATATTTCTACTGCCTGTTCTTCATCAAACTATGATCCCTGAATTTATCCTGATTTACAAAGTTGGTAGTGTTTCAAAAAAGAGACTTTTAATGTGTCATGTTACAGCCAGGCAAATTCAGTGGGACTCATCCAGGTATAAAGCCTTAAGAAAGCCTCACAGGAGGAAAGGGAGTCTGGGGCCTCTATAAGTAAACTTAGATGATGACTTGGCTACTGGAGAGGGGTAAGAAAATTTGGTGGCAGAAACTGTAGTACCAGCAGCAGGTGCAAGCAGGTAGAATGGTCTACTCCAGGGAAAAAAAGTAGCACAAGAAGGTGTTTATGAAGGTGTTACTTGAGAAAAAACAGCTTACCAAGGAAAGGGACAGAGCTGAAATCTAAGATGGGTATATGCTTTCAGTTTGTCAAAAAAAACAGAATATGATCGGCTTGGCTTGCTCAGAACATGAAGGTTCTTCAGAGGAAATCAGCACAAAGATAAGGGATAATGTGTTTCCCTTTACAGATAGCTCTTCTAAGAAATATTGTGTGTTTTTTATCTAGATAGAAACTTCAGAATTCTTTTCTGTTTCCCTGGTCTGAGCCTTGTCTCCCATCATTTGCCTTGGCTTCCTTAGTAACAATACCTCAATGTGCATGCTGAAAAAATGAGCTGTGATGTCTTCCTCAAGAGAAGCTGAAAATACAGCCTTTGTATTCCTCTGGTATCAGCTTCACAAATGTGCTCATTGTTTCTGCTTGTTTTCTGCCTGTTGCACTAGAAATAGTGAAAAAGCTGTTGTAGCCGCAGAGCTGTACTTGAGAATCCAAGAGCCCTCACACCTCAGCTCCAAATTTCTACATGGCTGGGACAGTCTTTCTGTTTTTATTTTTGTTTTGTTATTCATTTGAAACATCTTCTTGCTCCTTTTAAAGTATACTCAGCTGCCCTAAAGATCTAGCTGCTTCAGGAGACAGGACTCTGCCATTAACATCTCTTATCACTATAGTCTAAATATGATGCTGCACTGGTCACCATAGAAATACCCTGTCACTGGGAGTCTTTCATGCATTTCCCATCATGCAAAAACATTTCTCAATTTTCTTTTTAAAATCTGAACTGCAGTAAGCTAACCCACAAATGTCTTGGCATGATCACACTATTAATCACTGTCATTGCTTTGTAGGAGCCTAGCATCTCTGTTTATCCTGTGTTTGCAGTTTGCTCCTTGATACTGTGGCTAACTTGGGAGGAGGAAAGAGAGAAAGGTGGGACAGCACCTTCCCTGCCCACAAACTCTTGCCCACTCAGGGCTGCAAAAGCCTGTGGAAGTATTATGCCACTGAAATTATTCTGCAGCCTGCAGATCCTCCCCCATGTGCTTGGAAATGCAGCACAGATGGAGCTGTGCTGTCAGTGGGGATTACATACTGGGGGAGAGTGGCTACGTACAAGAACCCTGTCAGTGTTTAAACCCACTTGCTGGAGGCTCGTGGGGTGAGTGGGAGGAAGAGAACATGAGGAAGAGCTGTGACATCCCAGCTCTGGGCTAGGTCCTGTCTCAGACAGGGAAGCACAGCTTGAGATGCTGTCTTCTCACCATGGACAGAGGAGCACCTCTGGAAACCCACACTAGAAATGGATTTCTTAGCACCTCTAGGAAGGCCATAAGTGGGGCTGAAAAGTAGATTTTTTAATGATGGAACAATAGTCAGGGAAAAGATTCAAACCACGTATGCTTTCTGCCTACACAGAGTGTGAGTTATAACCCAGGGACCCAAAAGGATCAGATCGGGTCAAATGGAAGTAACTTCTGTCTTTCCCTACTGTTTTCTGCAGAACTGTTTCTTCACAGCTCCTATTCTCAGGGCACAGTAACTCCAGCATGCTGCACCACTTGAAGGCTATATATGCAACCAAATCAAGATGTGCTGAAAATCTTTGTGAGAGAACTTCTCCTCCTCAAAGGAGAATCATGCACTGTTTTGTATTCAGGAGAGTTTCAGGGGTTTCAGTGTCCATCTGGTGTTAGATATGGGGCTAATGAGGAGGAATTACTTTTGAGGCCACTTACTCAAGCGTAGGTCTCTTAGGTCTTACAGAAATTTTTTATTGCTATACTTTTGTAACTATAGTTGAGCTTTATATGTATTTCAGATAATATGGTAATTGAGCTGGTATTATTGGCCAAACAGGCTATTTTAACAAAGTTCTGGATGGCTGCTCAGTATGCAAATACTATAATGACACTGAACTCTGGAAAGAGAAAACCACCCATATGGGAACTGTATACTGTAGGATGCAACAAATCTTTGAATTACCCAGTGTAAGAGGAGCCAAGCCAACTCTTTAAATAAATGGGTATAGATTAAGCATTAGACATGTGTCTTCAGTAATCAATTCAATTCTAACCTGCAGCACTCAACAGAATTCTCTGTGCCAGAGCACAGTGGGACCTGTTCCCATCCTCACCCATAGCCCACCAAAGTGAAATGTCCTCCTGTAGGAATCTGCTGGGGGGACCATCTCCAAATGAGGAGGCTAGAACAGCTGTAGTCCTGTTGACATGTCCATGTGACAGCTCATTGAGCAGACTGACCACTTCAGTAGACTGGAGGTAAATGTGAAGATTTGACTCTCTCTTTACATATAATGGAAATTTAGTTTAAATGTTTTAAGCACAGATTTAAGTACAAAACCTTGTTATCACAAAGCTGTTTAGGTTGAAGTCGGTGGCTGAACCTGATTTCACAGAGTGCTGCTAAAGAGCCATATAATTGGTGTTAGACCTGTTAACTCCTCACCTTCCCCAAAATTCTTTACTGTCAGCCTGGTTTTCCCTGAGGTTAACAGTGAGGAATAACTCTCTGAAAAGATCAAAACAGTGCTAACAAGCTAGCATTTGAGGTACAAAAAAGCAGAGAAATGTCTAGTGTTTCAAAGTAGGCTATTACAACAGTTGGTACCTCAGAACTGCTTCCAGTTTTATTCAAGTGGCCTAAGCAATCTTCTTTGTTCTCAGAGAAACATGGCACTCTTTTATTCAAGCCCAAAACTTTACGGAACATAAAATGGGATTTAAGAATGGCAGTTGCTAACTTAATTTTGCATCTCATAAAAAAATTAAATAATTGAAGGTCAAAATATTTCAAAAGGGACTAAAAGTATCAATTTAAGAAACCAAACCCAGATGCCTGACTTTCAGAGTTAGCATGCAATACTTCCTGTATTGCACCTCTTCAAAACACCCCTAATCATCAGTTACAGGTGAATAACCTCATCTTTAGAGTTGAGAAAGGATAAACATGTTCCTGTTCATGACTGGGGACCTCAGCAGACTAAGATTCATTATTCAGCACTGCCTTTACTCAAGGAAAATGACAGCACTTCTAAATTTTATCTGTAGTTTTCATAATGTGTGGGTGATTTGGATGACTGATTAACCCTGGGGGGAGATTGTTAATCATAGATGACTGCTATGTGTGCCACAAAGTCATGATTCAGATTTTCTCCTCTATGGGAATTCCTGATTGAAACAAATTACATGTCTCACATTAAGCTGTAGTCTTACAGAATAAACATGGCTTATGTAAACAGTCCCTGTCTTTTCTCTGCCTTCCCAAAATCTTTACTTTCTTTTGCCAGTCTCCAAAAAATTCATCAATAAAGTAGCGACACCAGTCTCTAGTTGTCACAAGGTTTGTGATAGCAGGTGGTTGGGTCAAGAAACACCACATCATTACTGTAACCCTCTTGAGACAAAGAGTTATAGTCCTTAATAAACCTGGCTGGAATAAGGGGTACAGGAGGCAGGGCTTCCCTTCCTTGTTACACACAGTGAGTGCATGATACCTGGAGGCAGGTTCTCCTGCACACCTTTGTGGCCACTACAGAAGAGTTTTCACATATGCAATCACAGATCTTCAGAGGCATTACTTGCATTTTTTCCACTCAGACAGTTGATTTATTTCTATTTTTGGTTTTGATGTAAATAGTTCTACATCTCAGAATGCAGTTACAGAACAGGACAGATATTGCAGGTGTGAAGGGGACTAAGAGGAGGCAGTTTGTAGACTTTATCCAAGTCTTCATATTCTCCAGTACAAACTACTGTTAAAAAGTTCTATTAGTCATAAGCCTGAAAGATTGCAGGGCTTTGTACATAGAGCTGGACAAAGGCTAGCTGAGTGTCCCAATCTGGCAATTCCCTAATTACAGCTCTTGAAAAGAATTCTGGAAAAACTCAACCCAGAAATCCCTGGGCTTTATAGTGGCCAGCTTTTAGAAGAAGACCCACATGCTGAAATGTCCTTTCAAAATTGGATGTAAATTCACAGCTTCAATTGTACCTTAGTGTAGCGTATGTTGGTTGGAAAGTAAAAGAGAAAGCAATGCACAAATGTCAGTTTGGAAACAATCATAATCCAACAAGCCAGATGGCTTTAGGTCATGACACATAACCTTGTGCCACTGTCACGTCACCTCCTGGGCTCAGTCACAGGTCACACACCAAACAGAAGGGGGACTACACTTTTCATTTTGTCCACCAATGCTTTCAAGCTGCATGCAAGAAAGGACTGAGTTTGTGGTATGGGTACCTGAAAGTGATAAATGGACAATCGTCTTTTATATATAGGTACATTTTCTGCAAAACTTAAGAAAAAAACAAATCCAAAGCTCAAATGCTGTCTCCTCCACTTTCTCTCTTCCTCCCTTTCCTCCCCTCCTACAGACTTTTACAACGGTTTGTATTAACTCTTTCCCCTCTTCTCCAGAATATTCTTCTCTCCTTTAGTATTAATTTGTGCTTATATTTTCCCTGCTTAGCTTGCCTAGTAGATCTCAGGGTGCGCATCTCCCAGCTTCCCTTCAGTCCTCTCCCACAGCCCATTGCTTTGCTCATGGCCGTTCCTCCCTAGTTCCTGCAGCCATGGGCCCATTAATTAGCCACTCCTCCATGTCTCTGCATCATTGCAGTCCTTATCGTTTACTCCTTCCTCCTTAGTCTTCTGTGGTTTTGCCCACTTCTTTCTTTCTCTCTGTCTTGTTCCCCATCAGTGTCTGAGGCTTCCATGCACTCCTGGCCTCTCTCCAGCTCTCCTCCCTTCTTTCTGGTTAGCAAGTCCTCCTTAACTCCCCATGGAGAAACCCAGACTCAACCTATAGAGTTTGCTTTTATCAGGTTTATGTGACAAGGTTTCAGTAGTGGAGGAGCTCTAGGGGGGCCTTTGTGAGGAGAGGCCAGGGCTGCCCTGTGCCAGACTCACCACAGAGCACAGCCGAGCCCCCCAGCCAAGATGGTGGCACCTCAGGGAGGAAATACTTAAGAAAGGGTAAAAATGCCACAAAGGCAAAGAAGGAAAGGGAAAAAAAAAGTGTGAGAAACAGCCCTGCTGACACCAAGGTCAGTGAAGGAAGGGGAGGAGGTACTTCAGATGCTGGAGCACAGATTCCCCTGCAGCCTGTGGAGAAGACCATGGTGGAGCAGATTGTCCCCTGGCAGCCCAAGGAGGACTACAGTAGGAGCAGATATCCACTCTGCAGCCTGTGGAGGACCCCACATCACAGCAGGTATCCTGTCCTGAAGGAAGCCGCTGCAGCCTCTGGAGAGCGCAAGCCAGAGCACGTTTTCTGGCAGAAGCTGCCACACTGGAGCAGTCTGTTCCTGAAGGATTGTACCCTGTGGAGAGGACCCATATTTGAGCAGTTTGTGAAAGACTTTATCCCATGGGAAGAACCTCATGCTGGAGCAGGGGAACAGCACCTGGAGGAAGGAGCAGCAGAGAGGAACCATTATGGACCAACCACAATCCCCATTCCCAATTCCCCTGTGTGTCTGGGGTGAGAGGAGGGAAAAGAATTGGGTGTGAAGGAGTGAAGTTAAGCCTGAGAAGGGGTAGGGTGAGGGGAAAGTGTTTTACTCTTTTCTTTGTTTCTCATCATCCTACTCTAATTGGCAATAAATTTATATATAATTTTCACCAAGTTGAGTGTTTTGCCTGTGATAGTAACTGGTAAGCAAATGCCCTGCCCTTATCTTGACTCATGAGATTTTCCATCTTATTTTCTTACCCTGTCTCGTTATTGAGGGGGAGTAGGAGAGCAGCTGGGTGGGAGCCTGGCAGCCTGCCGAGGTGAAACACACACATCACTCGTCACTGGGCATCTTCCTTTGCCCAGTTCCTTTAACTGGACTGTTAGCCCTGTGCACTTCTGTTTTTTCATTCACCACAGCTGTCCTCCACACTTTCCTTGGCACTGTTCTCCCCTTTGTTCCCAGTACTTTCTGGGACTTCACTGCTTGACTGCTGATTTGCTCATTGTCTGTGGAACTCCATCATTGTCCCATTCCGACATAGCACTGCAACTCTAACCACGTGGTTAGAGTGGTCTGTGCTCTGCCTCTTTCTCAGTGTTAGTTTTCTGTCCTAGCACATCCAGGAACCAGCTGCCTTCTGAAATCTGGTTTGAACTTCACTTTGGCGTCCACTCTCCCTTCTTTGACATAAATGACTCTGCTACCCTATCCCCACTGACTATAATCATGGCACAGAGAAAAAGGCATCACAGCAGCTTCTCCTGGCCACTACAGGAGGTGACATCTGTGGGCAATCCTGCTTGACGCTGACTACTCTATAGATAGCAATTATGGGCAAGCTGACACCACTCTGTGAAAACATTCTCATTCTCATTCTCATTTACCTTAGGGAAATGGATGAAAGTGTTAACCAGCTTCTGCCTTTCCCATACCGCATATATATTCAGGAGTTCTTTAGCATCAATGAGGCAAAAGACATAGCTCTACCTCAGCCTCCTGGGCAGAGTGATCATAGCACATCCACATTAGAAATAAGGGCAGTAATTCTCCTAGGCAAAGAGAAACTTGGTTTGCTCATCCCTGAAAATGAGCCTGCTGCTTTGAACTCCTGTCTAGTGAGTACTACAAACATGTTAGCTTGGCTCGTCCCCTCAGGCCAATGCAGGACACAAAGAGGGCAATGCACAAAGACTGATCTATGCTGGAATGAAAAGTACATAAACTAACTTGCCCTGCTGGGAGGGAGGACTTGTCATACCGTCTTTCCAAGCGAAATGATGTCGACACCAGAAAAAGTGGCAACTGAGACTCCATTTTGGAGGAGGGAGAAAAGATGATGCAGTAGAGGACAATTGGGAAATTGTGTCGTTTGGAAAAGACATCACATGGAGATGTCTCCTAGCCCACAGTTGATGAAAAGTTTCTGCTACAATCCCCTGTATTTTATTGGTAATAACCTCTGAGCCTTTTCCATATCTCTTGGCCATTTGACTATCTTCCACCTTATTAAGCAGATTGAATGTCTGTTATTAGGCTTCAGTTTCCATATAAGCTTCCAGAACTCCAGTTTTCAGATCTGTCATTGGAGACATGGTCTTGTCAATGGAGTGTGCCAGTGGCTCAGAACTCATTTTAGGACAGAGTTTTTATTCCCTCCCGATCTTCTGATTGGTTTAACAGCTGGTTCTGTTGGACTTCAACCTTCCCCCATGGTTTCTCACTAGGATTGCCTCTTTGTGGTCTTACTGATTTGTTATTTTCCCAGAGAAGTCCTCACAGCTGTCAATGGAAACACTGATGCTTGTCTCCCTAGTCAGTAATAAATTAAAAATAAATAAATAAAAATATAAATTAAAAATAAAAGTCTAGTGGTTGTGGCAGATTGTCCAGGTTGCTTATGGTGTGCAGTGGATGGTTCTGGCTAAATTTCTTCAGTAGGTTTGGGGAGACATGCATTAGCAGATACACCTCTTGCTGATCAGCCTTAGGTCTCTGCACCATTTGGGGAAGCATTTTTTGTTGTCCTACATTATCTAAAATCTCACTCAAGAGTTGAGGCCTTACAAATTATTTTGTCTCCCTGTCCTAAGGGTAATAAACCTTAGGAAACTGAGGGAAGCCCATCTACACCCTCCAAAGATAATCCTTTTCTCCTCAAATCCTTTTCTATTTGCAGAACTACAAAGCCTGATCTGGGGTCTTGGAGCACATAAACTTGTTCTTGGAACACCTAAACCTGTTCTTTCAACCTGAAATGTTGAAATTCTGTTCATTAAAACAGAGCTGTCCTTAAAAGACAATGAGACTGAAAATCTTCAGCTTGTATTTTGGCCAAGAATATTTCAAAAGCTTTTTATGTTGAGGCAAATAATTTATCTAGCATCTGACCTGTGACCTAACATGTCCACTGACAATTGTGGTCCCATTCAAAAAGACCAGCAAGGGCGGACTTTGCACAACTGCTTTGGAGGCTGAAGCTGAAGCATCCTTGAGGAACTGTTGGATGTGCTACATGTTGGTATAGTGACAAGCAGAACTTACTGAAGCTCTGGCTGCAACCAAAGTATTAAATAAACCTAAATTTTCCGTTTTCAAGTCATTGTACATGTCTTGATGAAAACATAGAGTGGTGTGCAAACCTCCTCCAAAGCAGAATTTAAGCATGAGGAAAATAGGGAAAAGCCAGGAAGAAAGGAGGAGAGAAATGTTTGAAATAGGCTTCTTGAGGAAGTGAAGTATTGGTTTTGAGGTGTGCATTACTTAACAAGGTACTTGGCCTGGTTTCTAATATTGCCTATTTGAGTTCAGGGAGTGGACTGTAGGAAACCTCTCCATGACTTGGGTGTGGGACCTTATTTTTCCAGTGGTGCAGACAGAAAATGTACAACTACTTGATAATTTAAAATATAAACCACACAATGATTTTTGCTGCCTTGAGTAATATATCTCCCTGCAGGGCTGACATGAGCACGCAGACAGCATAGATGGTTCTGCCTAGGGCAAGATTCTGCAAGGGGTGGCAAATACGGAGGCATCTGGCTGCGGGTATGTGCACCTGAAGTGGTGTCCACCCCTGCCTCCCAGCTATCGACCCTACTTCTGCACCAGAGGTGACTTCCCTCATACCAGAGACAGCTGATTGACATGCCCATTTGCTTCTGGTCTCCAAGCTAAATTAGGAAGCTATTCAGAAAGTAGGCAATCTGTACTGTTCCCATAGGTCATGAGTAGGTACCAAGGTTTAGTACAATTAAAGCGTTTTGTTAGGAGAACAAGAATTTTTTTAGAACTTTCGTATGGTTAACCTTGAGCTAGCCTTGTCTCCTAGATACAGACAAAACTATTTTTTTGTTTGTTATGTATTTAAGTGTCTTAAGTAATAGTGTTAAACAGAGTTGGGCACATATAAAAAGGAGGCAAAATAGTACCAGCTTGAAACTCAGACTATTGTAACTATATTTTATTTAATACCTTCAAAAGCAACTTTTATTCTCTTTTCATCCTTCACTTTTGTTTAGTTTTCTTGGTGGATTAGGTGGTAGATGGGATGGTCAAGATACAGTATTCCCTTGTGGTAGTCAGCTGTTTTCTGTTTTCCCCTCATTCTTCATGGAATGGATCATTTTCTGACTCACAAGAAAATCGGGAGCCACTTGCTTGTCTGTGAAGTGTTAAGCTGGTGTGATTTCTATACCTCTTGCCTGATCTCAGGAAAAAAAAATAAAAAATTCTGATGCTCTGGCCAACCATTCTTCCTCTTAGAAGGCACAATTATTCATTGCAATGTGTTGAATGCATTGCTGGAATACCAACTCCTGCTCACCTGCCCACCAACCCTGCAAAATTCCAAGGGTGGTCTGATTCTGTGGCCCCTATTTTTTTAATCTTGCTGAGTCCTAAAAATTGAAATACTTTGAAAATATTGCCTAGGACAAAAATGGCATGCTAAAGCGCGATGCTGATTTGACCGGTAGGGTTCAAGGTGGAGGAAACATATTTGTCCATTTAATTGTTAGAGGTAAGAATCCAGAATCCCTCTGTCTCCTCCTGTCTGTAGTTTAGGGGTTCCCAAATTATGTTATATGTCCTAGTAGTGGTATGCAAACCATTTCAGAGTAGTATTCTGCCCCAACAGACTGCAGCCTTCTCCCTCATGCTGGCTTCGTAGTACCTCCAAAAAGCTTGGAAACCTTTTATCAGACCAGTATGGTCTGTTCAGACAGGCTGAAAGATCAGTCACTCTTCCTCCTCCTCATCTAACTGAGAGGTGGAGGCACAGAAGCAGTAAAGCCAGAATGATAGGGAAATCTGCAAAAACATTGAGATTTCGATTTGGGTGCTGGTGAAAAAGATTTCCTCTTGCTCCCTGTCTTCCCCCGGAGCCCACAAGGGTTCGAAGGCTCAGACTCTGCCAGACCTTATGTTGCACATACGTTCATGGGATGAATGGATTTTGTCCTTAATTACTTCTCACTTGTCCCTGTGTTTTCAGATAATATTTTTCTTCAAGAAAAAGGAGAAATACTACACAGTAGCAGATGATGGGGAGGTGGAGGAAGAGGGTCAAGATTTATGAATAGGTTCTGTGGTAATAAATAGCACAGTCCAGACAATTCCAATGTTAATATCTGCAAGAGATTTGCCTTGACTTGTCTAAGACTACCTTTGGACAATTATCCCACAAAAGTATTGGTGTGAGGACATCCATATTCCATCCCAAAGAAATAGCTACTTTGGGGGCTTACACTCACCATTAAACATTTCTCTTTGTCTCCAGGCTACAGCTCTTCCTCCTTCCCGGGTAAAATAGTAAGTATGAACTATTCCAAGTAAACACCATAAAAGCAGGGCATTTTGGTTCCCCTGTGAGGCAGAATCACGAAGATCAAACAGAAAGAAATTGACTTACAATAAAGTGAAGTGCCTGTCTTCACTGGGGGAAGGCGGAGTTATTTTTCACTGGGGCACATTAGTTAACTGGATGTTAGATTATAAAACGTGCTTCCTAGGTGTGGGTACAGCTCTTCATAAGTCCGGGTGACCATCAAACTGGTTTAAGACATCCTATTTCCCCTTCATGTACATACATCTGAATCCTTTTCCAGTCCTGAGAGCCTCTGTCTAACGTTGAATGTCTCACATGTTCCTGGGGAGCTTCATGATGGTGGTGGTGGTGTAAGAAGTTCCTGGTTTGACAAAGGCTGTGAGAATCACCTATGTGATGCAGACCCAGCTATTGCATGGGATGGCTCCGACTGTATCCTCTATCACTTAGCATGGAAGGTCTCATGTGGAATCCCTGTGTCCCTTTGGACACAGTCACAATAGGAAGTCACAGCCCACCCCATCTAGAGCTGCTCCATTTCAGGACATGATTCCCCATGCCTGCAGGTGCAGCCTATTCTTGCCATACTCAAGTCAAGCCATCTGATGCAGCTTATCATAACATAGCTCTTTTCATAATGGACTATGAGTATTTTTCAGAATGAGGTGGCTGTTTGTTGTGCCTGGTGCAGTAGGAATATGCCAGTCTCACAAACTGATACGATAACAAGTTTAACATATGAATTCCTGATGTCTTGATGGTAGTAAATGAGTTTTCTCGAGCTTTTTTTTCTCCCTCTGTCTGTCTTCTGATTCCTAGATCAACATCATGCTTCACCTCAAAAGCTGCAGCATCATCTTGAAGCGTTTGCCTTCTGGTACATCAGCAGAAACTTCTCTGATATTGACATTGATCTGACAAGCTTTAGCATATCATGAGGATGTCCCCCTATTTTTTCTGCCACAAGAAAACTGATCCTAAATTTATACATCTTGTGGTGATCTTTCCTGACTGCATGCCCAGCTCTACATGGATGAGTTACCAGGTAAGTATACTTACCATGGAGAATGCTTTCTGGTAGTATACTGGACATCATTCAGATACTTCCAAGACAATTTATAAATCTCTTCTAACACTAGTGTGTGAAATGCTATAGGGGTACCTTGCAGAGAAATGGAAATCTTAGGGAGGTAAGTCCAAGAAGGCTCAGGATAAGCCTAAAAAGGAGCCAGGGAATCTATCAAAAGCCACAGGAATCCCCAGCCGTGCTGGAGATCACAGCATGGGCTGTGTGTGTCTTCCCATGGAAGGAAGGATGTGCCACTTCAGCCCACAAGACACTAGGTGATACAGATCTCTAATTACTGTAGAGAATATTAACTGAAACTTGAGAATAAAGCTTACCGTATTAGTAAAACTATTATAGTAAGCATCAAAACTGGTTTGTGCTGATTGAGCCAATGTAACAAAAAAAAAAAATAATTGGCTGTTTTGATTTTAAAGTTGTGTTTTAAAAGACACTATTAAGAAACCTGAAGCAAGTCTGTCTTTAGAAATGTAGAACCACCTAGCAGATCAAAAATGTAGTGAGAAGATATAACTGGAAATACATAATCAGGGGAATTCAGAAAGAGAGAAACAAAAAAATGTGGAAGAAAAGTAGAGGGGGACTGTACAGATTAATCCCTCCACAGTGCAGTAATTCACCCCTGAGCACGGGAAATTCCAGTGAGACTCGATCACAGTAAATGTGAAGCTAAAATTAGATACTTGCAACAGCAAATCAGTATGCAAGAATCAAACATAGCTGCTGTATATGCAGGAAGAGATGGAAAACTTGATTGGGAGCTGTCGGAGATGATCTCTGTGGGCTAACAGGTTTGAATTGTTCACTGAAATTACTTTAATCCCAGAAGTGAGGGCTATTGTCACCCTAAAAAATATAGTTCCATATGACTGCTAAATCCCTTCTGTCTTGGAAATCTACATAAAAGCAACTGGTGATTATACTAAGTTCATGTAAGGTGAAGTCCTCATGAAGGCCCTTTTGAAACAGGACAGTTTCCTGGAGGATGCGCTGGAAGCGAGAGTCCCAGAAGTAAAAAATAGGCTCCCTGCCCCAAGGTAAAATCAACTGGATTAACAGACATGTTTGTCGTCAGCCTGGCAGATGCTTGTTTAGCCTCCTAGGATAGAGACTACACACCTTCCCTGTATCTTCACAGTTGGATGCTGGAAAAATATCCCCTCAAATACCTCAAAACTTCCAGCTATCTTTGATGTGCCTCCTTCAAACACATTTAGACTAAACTAGTCTTTCCTCTTAGGTCACATCCTCTACACCTGTTTATCCTTTCTTCAGGTACAATACTTGACGAGTAGTACTAACAATACAGAAAAACTGTATCACTGCCATGCAGGTCATACCCTTTTTACACACTGGGAAGTTAGGTATCTCTACTCGCAAGATAAAATGCTTATCTGTAGCTGTGGTCTGTTGAGTGTCCCTTTCCTGGGCCCCATAAGACCCTGCTGCTCACCTCACTGCATCAGTTCCACTTTCAGGACTATGGGCTCTTCTCACCAACTGAGGTACTTGGCTGGTCCTCACTGTCTTCACTGCATGCAGATAAGACACTCGTTTGCTTTGCAGATAGTTCCAGAGGCTCATCAGAGCTCCTGAGGGGAGGCCCAGACCAAAATGCAAACAGGCAGGATCAACACTCCCATATTAGTCACTTGTGTGGACCTGTTCTCCCTCCTTCCCTCCCTGTCTTGTTGTCTGATGTAACTGAAGGAACTTTATTGACTGAAAAAAGAGACATATTCACGTACTGAGGAGATTCCCAGATGACATTACGGCAGATGTTCTGCCTGCTCCTTTGTAACTGTTCATTCCAGCTCATCACAATGAATAGGTAGCATTCTCCCAAGTTTCATTGTGGTATCATTGCATCTTGCACCTCAGTTTCGTGTCAAAGCTGCAACTCCAANACCTGCCCATGGCAGGGGGGTTGGAACTAAATGGTCTTTGAGGTCCTTTACAACCCAAACCATTTTATGACTCTATGAACTCAGGTTAAAAGAAAAAAATTCCCCAAGGGAAAGGACATCTGCTTAAAAAACCCTCACCCCTGCAATTTAGTGGCTTCACTAAAGAAGAAATTTTTGAGCCCTTTTTCCAAATGTCAATCACTTCCTCCTGCAGCCTGCTCCTCTTCCCAGTATTTACTTCTGATTTTCCATCTCTGCTTTTGATTTTGTACAAGTTGTCTGGGACTGTATCTGAAACTGAATTGCAGGAATTTAAGTGGTGATGTTAGTGGTTTCTACATGTGTTGGCAATCAAAAATCTCACCAGTGTTATGTATGCAGTCTGGTAGGTTAGCAGCCAAATCATAACGGATGGCTATAAAGAACTGCACCAGTCAGGAAGGTAAGTTCCTCGTCACCTTTAATGCAGTAACTGCAGCTAACAGTCAAAGGGACAAAACATGGAATTGCACACTGCAGTTGGTTGCTGACAGCTTTCCTCTTAATGGAGCAAGCTCCAAGTTCTGAGAATGGAACATTCCAGATTGTGGGATTTTGTTTTGCTTCTCCCTGCTGCCCCCCGCATCCAGTGTAAATCTTATCATTTAACAGTAAGGATATGGCTGAGGCTTTTTGTGTTTAAACAACAACTCTTGAAGGGATCTAAGCTGTGTTTATGTAAGTAGTAACAAACAGATACTTATTTCCTGAGTCACTAAATCACCATTTCCACTTTTTTATCTAATGCTCATCTTTGAAGCACTAAAATGTCTTCTGGTAGGGAAGAATACGGAACCAGAAGACTCTAATTGCTAGTTAACAGTTGCTGACATGCTCTGCCAATAGCCTTAATCTTTTACCTACCAGTGGGAATATTTGTAAGCCTAGAGATACATTAAGTGGCTGGTATTTACTAAAATGGTGTGTTTCATCTTTTCCAAATGATTGCTGAATCAGTTTATCTTGTACAGTTGAGTGGATTTGGCTAGAGGGCTTAATGAACCTGATTTATTTGAGTTTGACACTAGAAAGAAAACCAGGGATTTTTTTTGCCATGGGAAATGGAGGAATTTGAAAGCCAAGTAACAGTGAGGATTGAAGAGCTCAGGTGAGTTGGAATGACTGAGGGTATAGTTAAACACCTGTCTCTTGGGTTTGAAGTTCCCTGGGTTTTATTGTATTCTTCAATTATAAAAAAAAAAATGCTGCAGAGCAGAATAGGCATAAAACTGTTCAGCTAGAGGCTGAGATAGCATGCCTTGTCAATTTCATAGCAGGGACAACATGGAGAAAGATACCAACTCCCACAAACCCAAAGATTACAGATTATTGAAAGAAATGGAAGTATCTTACTGCTTTATAGATGAAGGAGGTTGCATAACAGTTACAGAGTTAAAAACTGTTATGGATGATGCTTAAACTAAAGTAAATCTATAACAAAATGTTGATTAATATTTCAGAATGTGTCTGAGCTTGTGGGGCAGCGAATGTCCAAGTTGCCTCTGATTTACAGCTCCCCAGCATAAGATTTGTATGACAGGCTATACTTCCCTGTGTTCCCTGTATCATAGTGTTTCTGCGAGAGTGCGGGTCCCAGGTCAGATTTGTCAACAAACTGCATCTCTGGGTTTGTACGTATTAGAGCAAAGCATCTGGATAGCGAAAGCAGATCTCGTTAAAGGCGTTTTCCTGGGGGAAGGCAAGGTGCTTGTCTTGGAAAGAAATTGCTGGTCTTTTGAAATGGAAGAAAGGTCTATTGGGGCAGATAACTGGGAAAGTTGTGGCAAAGAAACACAAAAGTTTGCAAGCCCAAAACCTAGGGCGCAAAATGAGGGAAAAAGTGATTACTTCGTCAAGAGAAGACTGACTGGACATTATGTTAGATATGTCACAAGTATTTGCAAAGACAAAAGATATGAACTGTTTTGTCTACTAAAATCATAGCAGGAAGAGCAAGGTTAGAAATAGACACTCTAACAATTAGACCACCAAAGTAAGGCTAGGCTGTCAAACCTATTTGAAATCCTCAGAGGATGGACACTGTATGTCTTCGTGACTCAACTGTCAGAAGCTTACACAGTGCAGATACCATTGATTGTATCCCTTGGCAGATCAAATGACCTTTCATTATTCTACCTCATCCTCCTAGCAAATGGTTGGGGAAAGGGGGAGGAAGAGAGCTTCTAAGGCTAGCATTGCTGGCAAACCACACGAAGGGCACTTAATGGTAGTACCAGAAAGGCCACTTAGCAAACAGTTCTTCATACTGAGCCATCTGGAGCTGCATGACATGGTGTGCACTGGCTACATGAAACATACCTTTCATCTGCTTCAGCTGTTTCATTGCTGAAGCAACAGATGTTCTTTAGTGAGTTTCTCTGGTTGATTGGCCTGTTGCCTATGCAACTGTGTCCATTGGGGATGCTAAATCATATCTCCTCCTGTAAAGGACCTCTAGGTCTTTTGTTTTTAAATGAAGGGATTAATAGTCTACAGATTCAGAAGATTGGTTCCCAGTGCTTTCTGTGCAAGAATGAAGTTATTATTCAGTCATTAGGATACTCATGCAGAACCTACAATGTAAGAATGCCAGCGATTGATATTGTGATAAACAGAGGAAGCAAGACAGCCTGCTCTACCTGACCCTCCTTTGAGCAGGGAGGCTCTCCTAGGCAATCTCCAAAGGTCCCTTCCAACCTCATCCATTCTGCAATACAATCATAAAATGCTGTGCACCATCTCTTTATTGGTAAGAGACTTCTCTGGTAATTAGCAGGAGAATGGAGGCTTATGTGGCTGGAAACACCACAAAGTCACTCAGAAATGTCAGTGGTGTCTCCTCAAGAATTTAAAAAATCACTATTCCATTACCAAAATATCACGACTGACCTGATGCTGGAACAGCAATTGTATATAATTCTGTTGTTATTAAAATACTTGAAGCACAGTCACATTGTCTAAGCATTTCTCTAAACCTACATTCTCTAAACCTACATGATTTTACAAGTTTGTAAAATAAATCTGGATATTCTTGCTTAAACAGAAACTTCTGTTTGGAACTCCAGGAACCGAAACTTTAAATTCAATGCATGCTAACTGCAAAAGCTGGTGATGAGGAATGTTTTATGCACTTGATGCAAAGGTTCAGTGCAAGCTAATGCAATACAATGCAGGCCTGTAAGATACATTCGAAGGGAATATGGTACATGTGTGTGTGCAGATAGCCACAAAAGAAACCTAATACTGTAAAATGAAAAGGTGTAAAAAAGGAAATGACAAAAGACAGGATTTTACATATATACCTATATCTAAGTATATGTATACATAGGAAGGGACATCCAGAGGTTTCTAGTACAACCTTTTCCTTGAAGTAAGGCTTTCTCCAGCCTGGTCTTGAAAACCTCCAAAGATGCACAATGCACAGCCTCTCTTGGAAACCTCTTCCAGAGTTTTACTATCCTCATAGCAATCTTGTTTTTCCTTTCTGTTCCCTCAGAATCTCTCCTGATTGATGACCACTGTCTTTCATTCTCCTGCCATTTGCCTCACTAAAGATTCTGGCTCCGCTTTTCATAGGTGACCCCCTTGTAAGTGTTGAAGGCTGCTATTAGGTCCCTCTGAAGCCATCTCTTATCCAGGCTGAACTATTCCAGTTCCCTCAGCTTTTCCTTGCAGGACATGTTCTCCAGACCCACTATTATCCTGGTGATCTCTGCAGGACTTGATCAAATTTATCAGCACCTTTCTCATATTGGTGCACCCAAACCTGGTTGCACTATGCCAGACTCGTTCTACCAAGTACCCCGTAAAGAAAATCACGTCCCCCAATGTACTGGCATGTTAGTACATCCCAAGATGCTGTTAATTCTCATCAGTGCCAGGACACACTGGTGTCTCATGTTCAGCCTATTGTCCCCAAGAATTCACAAAGTGTTTTCAACAGACCTGCTTTCCAGCTAGTTGGTCACACCCCAGCCTGTACTGCTGCAGGAAGTTAAGTCAGTTCCAGGTGCAGGATGTTGTATTTGTTGAATTTTACTCCTACAGCCTGATTAGGTCCCTCCTAATGACAGCCCTGTCCTCAGGCATATAGACTGCACTCACAGTTTCGTGTTGTCCACAGACTTATTTCTGTGTGTTCAAGTCATCGACAAAGGTTTTAAACAGGTTCCAAGGAAAACCACTGAAGAACTTCATACTGTCATCAGCCTTCAGATAGAATATGATCCATTAACCAGTACTCTTTCAGACCAACAATCCAGCCAATATTTCACCCATCCAGTAGTTCACCTATCCAGGCCATAATGTCCTAACGTGGGGCAAGAATATTGTAGGAGACTGTATCAAAAGCCTTGCTGAAGTCTAAGTACACAACATCCACCACATTCCTCGCATCCACAAAACCAGTCATTTCATCATAGAAGCCAATCAGGTTGGGCCACCCTGATTTACCTTCAGTAAGACATGTTCTTCTCTTTCATGCGTTCAGAAATGTCATGGGTGGACTTGCTCCATGATTCTCTCAGGGACCAAAGTGAGTCTGTAGTTCCCTGACTTATCTTTCTTGCTGTTTTCAAAAATGGGTGAAATATTTACCATTCTCCAGTACTGGGGGGCTCCCCTGGTCACCATGATCTTGCAAAGTTAATAGAGAGGCAGTAGGCTTGCAATAGTATCAACAGGCTCTGTCAGCACCCTCGGATGCAACCAGTCTAGTCCACAGACCTACAGGATTGATACAGCTCTGTTGCTCTGGGAAGGAACTGTGCAACTACTGGAAATACTAGTTCTCAACTTTTCTGTTTGTAAGCACAGTATTATGGTCAGTCTTAAACTAGAATAATTTTGTCATATATTTGCCTACTTTGTGCTTCACTACTGTTCATGAAAACATCCTGTTTTGTTGGATTTCTAGACATTCCCCTGTTTATACCATAAGCATGAATGTGCTCATGCTGACCAACACCTTTCCACTCTTAGAAGTTCTAAAGGAGACAGTGAATTTCTTTTACCTGAAATGTTTGGGTCTTTTACCTGTCAAGAGTACTCAGATAGATTCTCTTCCATGAATTGGAAGAGCTACAAAACACATGTTTCCAGAAGCTAGAGCTTCAATTTACCTGTGTTCACATTATGTTTTTGTTTGTGTGAAAACTGTGAGAACTAACACACGTAAAGCTAACAGAAAGAATCCTTTAAATGCTATTTCTAGTTCCCCCCCCGAGTCATTCTCTGAACTTTGGTAGTTTGATTGCAGCTCACTGACTGCAATGCCAACAAAAAGTTTCACTTCTCTCCTAATACCAAGTGCTGCAGCTCAGACAAGGCACTCATGTCTACTCAGTTATGATCTAAGATACTTTAGTCACTGGCTAAACTTGTGTTTCAGAAATATCACTTATAGGCTACCACACTCTTTAATGGCATCACCAAAGGCATTAGAACTTACATTAGGGTAATAAGGTTGAAAAGAGAGCAAACCATTGCCTTCGCTCTCTGAGGGTCACAACAGTCGTGTCACAAGGAGTATATTAAAGTAGATAAATTGTTTGAGTAGGCATCATCTTGCTTCAGGTACCATCTTCTAAAAAATATCTATAGTAAGAGAAAACCAAAAGCCAGACTTTGACCTTAATGGTTTTCCCAATCTGCACTGTTTGGATCTGGAAACACTAGGAACAAAAGAAAAAAAAAAGAAAAAAAAAAAAAAAAAGCAGGCATGCAGTTTGTAATTTCATGCACATTCTTATAGTTTGTTATTTTTGCTTCTGGCTACTAGAACCCCAATTCCAGGAGTCAGGCAGGAGGCCCCATTACTTTCTAGAATACACCTCTGTAAGCAAAGGCTTATGCAAAGTCACTTGTGGTTAAACCGAAAACAGAATTTAAATTTCTGACAGACAAGATGCATCCATTTAACCACACAACCCTTGAAGTTAAAACAGAGCAAATCTACAATGCTGGCATATTTTCTATTAGCACAGGCTTAGCTTCTGGATAACATAGCTCCTAGAGCCAAGCACAGACCCTGAAGTCTTGGTACACAATAAAGGCTCAGTAGTTTTTTGGACAACGAGGAAAATATCTTCTAGGGCTGTGCCATGTCAGACAGCCCATTTCCAGTTGCATTCTCAGACAAGGTGCTAGACTGTCTTGTGGCTTTCTTGGTTGGCAGGGAGGTAAGAAAGAGGGAAATATGCAGGTATTTTAAAGCATTACATTCAAAATAAACGCGTAATTGGGAATGTAAAGCTTGCTCTGGTGTCTTAGAGTTTGGACAGGTGAATTTTTAAGTACTTGTCTTTGCAAAATTGGCATTCAGACACTTGAACTTGACATAGGCTTCCCCAGCTTTTATGTATGCTCGACCTAAGACCTCACATCTTTCAACTTTCAGGAAGCCAAAATCTTCCTAATTTCATCAGCTGGAGTGCTTGAGTTACTTGCAGTTTGTCACCAAGTTGTGTGTCTCGCCACCAGCGCTCCCAGCTCCCATTCAAGTTTCCACGTTCATTGGTTATAAAGACACCTACATGCTTTTGAGGAAAACCTTGAGACACGAGACAACTTGGAGCAATAAGGGGCCATACCGTCACGAGAAGTAAACCGCCGTCATTCACTTCACCCTGCTCACAACTTCAACTCATTTTTCAAGGCCGGACACTCCGTGGACCCCGACATCCTCCCTCCGCCCTGCGGCCGGGCTCCGGGACGGCCGGGGGCTGCCGGCGGCGGGCATNGCCCCCGCTCGGCTCCGCTCGGGCCGCGCTCGGCTATTTCCGCCTCTTTGTTTTAAAGTCCGGGCCGAGCCTTTTAATTTTATTCCCCCCTCCCCTTTTTTTATTTTTTATTATTTTTTTTTTAATGTTCTGGCGGGGGAGGGAAGGAGGAGCTGGTGTTTTCCTCTGTTTCGC
>VXBL01008315.1:37744-50422 GCA_013400195.1 Aramus guarauna | reverse complement strand
GCGTCCTCTGCTTTCTCTCTGTGGTGGCGCTCGGGGAAGGACGGGCCGGGGAGCAGAGGATCGGTGACGGGGAGCAAAACCCCACGCCAGCCCCGACAGGCGACCGCGCCCCTCCCCCGCTAACGGACACGGCGCCGCCCCTCTCCCGTCAGGTCAGTCCGGGGCCGCGGCGTGGCGTGGGATGGCGTGGGGGTCCGGCGGCGGTGGGGCCGAGGTCCCGGCCTTCCTCCGCCCCGCTCTGGGGGCCGCGGGCCGTGTGAGGGCCAGGCGAGGGTCCTGGGGGCGGGGCGGGCCTGCCACCCGTCTCCCCCCACCTCACCCCCGAGCTGTTTGCGGGGAGGGGCTGCGGGGGCCTCCCGGAACGGGCGTGCGTGGGGGAGACTGTCAGGCGAGGGGCTTCTCCGCCCCAAGGGAGTGGTGGTCTGCGGAGGAGCGGGCCTTCTGCCCCCTCCTCGAGGTGTCCGGGCTTTGGGGAGCGGGGCGGGGGCCGTGCTTGAACTTTCTGTGCTGCAGCAAGCACGCTGTATTCTTGAGAAGGGGGGTGTGTGGGGTGCGTGCGTTAATAGGAGAGGTTGGCTGCTGTGTGGTGTTCCCCTCCCCAAACACCCCTCCCGAAGCAGGGAGTCTTCTGTGGGCCGGGGGACCGTCCGTCCCTATCCTGTCAGTCTGGACAGCTCCCCCGCCCCGCCCCAGGGGAAGGCGGCTCTTGTCTTCTGGGAGAAGGGCAAGCCTGATACCCCAAACTGCACCCCTTCCTATGCCCGAGCAGAGCTGCCTGTTGTGTGGCGAGGCCTGGGGCAGCTCAGCTGCCGGCGAGGCGGTGCTGCCAGTGGGGAGCCGGCGTGGATGGAGCTGTCCCGAGTTGTACCGGAATGCTTCCTCCCCTTCAGGGGTGAATTTGCAGGGCTCCGAAACCGCACGGCTTTGGGAGAAAGGGTCTGTTTGAGCGGTGGGGTGGTGGTTGGCAGTGGTGGAGATGCCATTTCCAGTAAGCTAGAGAATAGAGGGGACACGTCCCTTGAACGTACAACCTCAGCTGTGCAAATATGTGGCTACCATGCTCTCTATCTAAGCGTCATATGGGATTTTAAGTCTTGTGAGAAATAGGAATTGAACTGGTACTTAAAGGTAAAATATAGAATGCTTATGGTTTGAGTTGTTTTAAGGTCTAAAGATATATATATACACATACTTACATATATTTATATGTAGTCGATGTTACAAAATTCTGATTGTTTTCTCAGCCACTGAGTTTTAGTGAGTTGTGGTGCTGTTGGATTTGGTCTGTTAAGTTGGTCTTTTTTAGTCTGAAAGTGTCGAGTATTACTTCAGAGTCTCCTGTGTGGAAAGCTGAGCATGTCCTGAAGTTAATGAGGCTCACAGGAGGTTTGATTATTATGGTTTATGAAGTATATGGATGTTCTTTTGTTACTTCACATGTTTGTGTTTTGTTGGGTTTTTTTTAATTGTTACAAAACTATCACTCTAAGCATACTTTGTGTCAAATCAGTTCAGCCCTTTCCTGCCTTCTGTATGAAAACCATGCCTCTGAGAAACTAGTTCAAGAAATTATGTTTTATTGTCTGTATATGCTGTGGAACATTCTTCTCAAAATACTTGGTTTGATATTTTTCAGAATAATCCTACATAATTGTCTTCCAGAGTTTCACAGGAGAATTAAGTTTGTGGATGAAGAGGTTTGAATTAAAAAAAAAAAAAGTTGAGATGAAACTTATGTTTAAGGAGCATCTCATGTATGTAACTTACATTGTAAATTGCTTTCCTTTATACAGCATGAATATTTAGGAATATGCTAAATATATTGTTACAAGTCTTTTTAGGACTAAGTTGTGTGCGTTTTTAAAATTACTATTGTTGGGTAGGATACTTGTGAATTTTCTGTTTGTTTTTTTTTTGGCAAGTCAGACGAAAATCAGAACTGTGATACTTATGTCTCATAAAGGTGCTCTGCAACTCATAACATTCTTTGGATGGTGACAAGGTGAATAGAAATAGAAACCTTGTACCATTCCAGTAGCTTTACTATTTCAATTTAAGTTGTACTTGTAGATATTTTATAATGTGTTTAAGAGAATACAAAACCTGTGCAGAACTGAAGGTACTTGGTGAGATTGTGTAGGATGCACTAGATAGAGGGTCAGGTGGTTTTCTAAAGGGATGCACAGGGGTACTGAAACAGATAGTTTGGAAAGAAATAGATTTTTAAAGCATTTTGTAAGCCAATTTTTGAGGAAAATCTCTTTCATTTCTTTATGTGGGCTGATCTAGCCAGCTTGATCTTGTTACTCTGCTGTCACCATAGAAAATCAAGACTGAACATTTGTAAATGTTGTATTAAAATTGACTTAGAGTTTGTAACTATGCTAGCCTAATACTAATGCCTATAATGGCAGAAATTAATTACTGTGCTATGAAAGACTTCTGCTACTAAGAGACCATAAAGTACAGCTTCTAGTTGCTGCAGCCGCCCAACCTGCTCATACTTCTCCTGACTACCTACATGCTTAAGAAGAGGTCATATCTAAGCTTTATATTTGAGATAGAGGTAAGCTTTCTTGCCAAGAACCGTTCTACATTTGCTTTAATAGCTTCCATTTCCTTTTTCCCACATGACTCTTTTATCTAGGTGGCCTTTTTAGCTTTTGTCAGGTAATGATCTCCCAGGACTGAAATAATTCCAGGTTAAATTCCTAACCTGTCTGGGAAACTCTGTAAGAAGTAGAAGCATTTCCGTTGCAGCTCTAAGCTAGATACAACCTATGAAGTTGATGTGGACATGATATTTTGAAAAGCATGCATGTTGATAGCATTTCACTTGTCAGCTACTGTCTTAAGAGATGACACCAGCTTACAAGAAAGTGCTGTGAGATCTTGTATGTTATAAAATAAACATTTTCTTTATTTTTTGTTTTGGAACTATTGTTCAATTGGTACACATGTGGAAGCAGAGTTACTGAATGGAAGCTTGTATTGATAATGGTGTTTGGGGATGCAATTGATTTAAGACTGTTGGCATTCCTGAGAGTTTAGTAGTTTAAACTTTGTTCTCATTTAAAAGAACAGAAAGTTTAAAAGTGAAGTTGTTTAATGATGGTTGAAACTACTCCCATTTGCTAGGTTACATATGCTGTCATGTTTAAAGGAAATGCAGAGAAAACCTGCTCAGGGCAGTTTGGAGTAGGTTAAAAGCTAGGAAGAAGCTGTCCATGTCTTTTAGCTTATACAAGACTTATTTTGAAGTTCTGTCAAAGTATATTTACAGTTTTGTATTCCTTGCACCTCCCTTTTTAAAATGCAAGCTTGCTATATTAGACTGTAAGTTTAGCTAATATGTGGAAGTCATAAATGCAATAAAAAGGAATAGTGATAGGGGTTATTCTGTATTAAAAGCAATTTTTTGCTATTGTGATATGTAACACAGTTTCATTGCTAACTGAAGACGCACTGTAAACAGTTGTTTTGTTCTATAATTGCTCTAAAAAGCCAAGAAAAAACTTGCTGCTTTTATCTGAATTAGATCTTCTCAAGTTAATTTTACTGAATAAGTGCATCTATATTTAAATCAACATACTATGAAAATTAAATAATCAGTGTGGTGAGAAATACTGAGAATGAGAGCCTCATTTGCTATTGAAAGTTTGATTAAAGTTTGCTATGCAGACACCTGAAGTCTTGCAATCATATTGCAGAACCAGCATTGTAGGAAGAAATAAAACAGAAGTGAGTTGATCAATGATACTATTTTCTTCCCTCTGCCTTTTTTTTTTCCCCTTAATCAGAAACAGTACTTTATGCTAGGAACTTCATATTATATGTAGGAACTTAAGGGTCTTTTTATTCCTTTATCAAATACAGCACAAATTATTCAAAAGTAGGGGGTAGTACATATCATTCAAAAGTAGGGGGAATAACAAAGTATAGTGAGCTCAAGTTACTTGTTCTTTCTGCCAAAAGATGACTGCTCTCACAGTTATGACTGCCTCTTTTTCAAATCACAGTTATAAGTTGACGGAGCCAGTAGGGGGAAATTGTTGAGGGGGTGGGGAGAACTGTAGGTAATCAAGGTGTGTGTGTGTTGCCATTACTACAATCCAAGCTAAGATTGTAAGGAAGAAATAAATATGCAAGTGTGAATAAAACCAGTCTTTTTCTTAACTTTGCTCCTAGTGGAAGAACTTACTTAAACTACCTCTAGCATTATTTTCCATCTCTCTGCAAAGTGGCAAGGTGACTTATTAACCCTATAGATGTATATTTAGACTGACATTAACAGATAACTATTTTGTATTCTGACCTTGTGACTGACAATAACTTAGAAATTTGTCTACATTTAAAGGGCTTGTGTATTGGCAGCAGTAAGGATCCTTCTTGTTTGAAACTGAGGCTATCCTTATTGTTGGAAACTGAGGATATCTTTGCTTTGTGAATAGCATAAATTCATTTTGATTTAAGGTAGGAAGCATTCTGTGTCTGTTGTGTGTGGGCAAGAATGTGCTGTGCAATACTTATTTAACTAAGAGAGGAAAGTTGGTTCTCCACATTGCCAGAATGAGTATCATGGTGTTTGCTGTCTTGCAAATGCCTGTCTTGTCAAGTTTTTCAGTTTTAGTAAAGAACTTTCCTTTCACTCTCTGCATAACCAGACAGTCAGTGTATGATACTATCTTTAGTTGATTATTATATAATCATTGTGATGTTACTGGATATAATACGAATCTTGTGTGAATTCTGCATGATGTCCTGCTGGAACAGGTCATCTCTGCTATCTTCTCTTGCAGTGTGCATGCAAACATTATATTAATGTTTGTAACCATAAATGTAATTTATTCATGAAAGTATGTAAGCATTGCGAATGCAATGTTTGCTGGTGGTTCAGGTAATGTGCTGTGCTATACAGCTTTTTCTAGTTTGTCACCTGAAAGAACAAGCTGAAAGGTACAATACAGCTAGGTAATTTATTTATTCTTTATTTACATTCTGACATTTCTTGTTGTATCTGAACTGTCAGTTTGAGTACACAGATTGGCATAATGAAAGTCATGGGACAATTGATTACTGAGTTGGAGGACATTGCCAAATTTATATTAACTTACTAGACAAAATGCTTATTTTTATTATAACAAATATATTTGTTGTACTGAACAAGGACAATCAGTAGAATTTATTTGAGGAATGAGATTTTTTTTAACATAGTGGCTTTGTTCATTCAGAGTGACTTTTCCCAAAAATAGTTTGGAAAGAGTCATGTTAAATTTGTGTCTTGGGGCTAAGATCAAAATGGACTGTGATCTTAAGTCCTGTGTTTCAGGGGATTGTATTTCATACTGTTCTATTGCAATAATAACTGGGGTTTATTTTGTTTATATTTTTTTTCCTAAAATATAAAGTATGTTCTAGACACCAGGACTCTGATCTTGATTTGAGGATTCAAAATAAGCAAGAGATAAGGGAATTTTTAATGTGCTTGTTTAAGTACCTAATCATGCAAACTGCTGAAAATACATACGCCTCTGTTTCTAATCAAATTATTTATATTTCAAACTCTAACTTTTGTTAAGCCTGTATCTGTTAAAGATACTTCTAACACTGTTTCCTCACTTTAAGAGAATGCTAACACACTGTAATCAAATCAGTCCTCTTAATGCTTAAAATGCATTTCTTGCCATCTTTGAATTATTCCTTTCTTCTAAGGTGTGGACCCCAAACAAGTGTACAGTGTTTGCCTGATTGGTTCTGTGTGTACTTACGAAAGCTTCTCAGCTGCAGTGCTACAGCGAGTGATTCCCTTACTCTTTCTTGCTTTAGCATTATACAAGTTGGTTGGTTGTGACTGTTTTTCAAGCTTTACTGAATCTTTCTCAGTGAAAAGCACACATAACACCACCATTTCTTAAATGCTCACTTAAGAGTTTCTTATCCACAAGTGCAAGTTGCTCTTGCCCTGTGTGAAAGTCTGCACTTGTGGAAAAGTTATTTCATGTTGGTGTGGAAACATTGTAGTAAAAAATACCCTGTGAGTGAAATCCATCAGGTTTAGGGATAAACGTTTAGCATTTTTAAGAAGCGTCGCATGGGCTCATTTCATTTGTAGAATGAAATCAGTAACTAAAATGCCTTTTCCTGTAGTGGTTTCCTAAGACTGATTGCAAAGCAGCCTTGCATCTTAAAACAATTTGTGCTTTAAGATTATGGGTTTTGTATTGGGTTGCTGTAAGATGGTAATTAATTCACAGGTGTTTAGTTAAAATCTTGGTAAAAGAAAGTTCTTTGATCTATGTTTCAACTGTTCTCAGACAAGTTATGAAGAGATGGCCAATATTTTTGGGGGTTTGTCCCTGGAAAATTCATAAATGCATTTTGCTTCCCAACCCTCTTTTCCCAATGTGTTTGGATTTGGCATTACCTTACCTTAGTGCTGTACTTTTAAATTCTGAAGTTCATTGCTACAATCTGAAGTGAAATATAAAATCTAGTCTATTTGAAATGCTGTGGTAATACCTTATTTTATCAAAAGTTTCAATCTAAGTATTTTGAGCAGGAACAGTTTAATTGAAAGGTGCTTTTTAATTTATAGAATCATAAAATGGTTTGGGTCGTAAAGGACCTCAAAGATCATCTAGTTCCAAACCCCCTGCCATGGGCAGGTACATCCTCCACTAGACTAGGCTGCCCAAAGCCCCATCCAACCTGGCCTTGAACACTTCCAGGGAGGGGGCCTCCACAACCTCTTTGGGCAACCTGTTATGGTGCTTACCACTCTAACAGTGAAGAATTTCTGTCTAACATTTAATCTAAATCTACCCTCCTTCAGTTTAAACCCATTACTCCTTGTCCTGTCACTACANACCCATGTGCAGGACCTTGCACTTGGCCTTGTTGAACCTCATGAGGCTTGTTAATAGTAGCATTATGCTTGGTGGCACCAAGAGTGAGTAGTTTATTTGCATACTAATTTATTAATCTTCAGTTTCTAATCTTGTACTTCTATTTCTTGACGGGCTAGAATGAGGTAGAAATCCCTCCCAAGACCAGGTCATTCTATAACGGTTTCAGAAAAGACTTGTGTTTATATTCATAAAATGCTTCATTCAAACTTTTTCTTGTGGACAATGGTCAAAATAAGACTAGTCTAGATTTGTATAGGCTTATATCTGAGGTACCATAAGTGGCACTGGACTCAGTAAAAAGGCTTCTAGGCAGATAGTGGAGCTAATTTTCTTCACTTCACCTTCTTGCATGTCAGATTCTTTGAAGAGTTATCAGAAATTACCAGAAGCAGTGTGTGTATATTGATACACATGCTATTAAGTGAATCTTCGCACTTGAAGGTTTCATTTTATTAATATCTTTGAGATATGTAGGTGTCAAAAGTACTGTATTACTTGCAGTCACTTTTAATGCAACTTTTTAGGCATAATCTGAGATGCTACCGCCAGAAATTGTTTATCAGGGATATGTTTGCTCTAATCTGTAACAGTTACTCAAAATGTGTAAGGTTATCATACCCAGATGGTAATAGCTCATGGGTTGTGTGATTATGATTTTATTACTAAAAATGGCTTGAATTTGGACAAAGTGTTACAGAGAGGGTAGCGCCTTGTTTTGTTGTTTTTGTGGTTTTTTTTGGGTTTGGTTGGCTTTTGTTGTTGTTGTTGTTGTTGTTGTTTTAAAAAAAAAGGTATTTTACCCTGGCCTTTTTTCTTTTTTACTGAAATTAACAATGCAATGGGACACAAATAAGTGTAGGACTAATATAAGCCATTCTGTGCTTAAGTATGCAAATGGATTATGGTCTTCAAGTGAAGTATGTTTGCTACTTCTCTTTGGGAAGGCAAAGTATATTCTGTCCCTATGTTTCAGTTCCTCCATCCGTTGCCCCACCAGATGGGTCAGATAACTTGCTTAGTGGAACTTGCGGTAGACTTCCAAAGCTACTGCTCTGTCAGGGCATTTATTCTCCAATCACAAGCATAAATTGACACTGAACTAAATTTCTGGAGGTGATTGGAAAGTGTCATGGAGATTTGTTTTTAGACTGTGGATATACAGAGTATAAGGATAAGTGAAAAGATTCCAGATTCCTCTTTCATTAGCCTCCATTATTAGGCCTGATGTTAGCGTAAGCTGTATTCACTGGAGGAGTGAAGACAAGGGAAAATGAGCTCCTTTTGCTTCTCCCCCAGATTCCTTAGCCACTTACTGTTTCCCATGATAAGTAATGTTTTTTTCAAGTTAGTCATCCATTATCACCGTCTGCAGACAATTTTAGCATGCAAATGGAAAAAAAAAATACACATCAATGCTCTCTCCTCCCAGCTTTAATCCAAAGGAGTGTACTTCCTCCCTCCCTTGAAATTACTCTTTCAAATGTTCATAATGTATGAAGAGGTCTACACATGGTACATCCTGAAACAAAAAGTCTTTCAGATACCCAGGATTTGCCGTGTGGAGATCACTGCGAGGCAGGGTCCTTTCTGTCCTTGTCAGCCAAACTTTTAATGATAAATGTTTCTTGTGAGGTATTTTATTAAGTTGTGTTCTAAAGAATGGAGCAAGAGAATGTCAGTGATGATGTCATCTATTTAAACAACTGTTACATTTTTATTAATGTTTCTCAATTATTTTGATTGTCCCTTATGGCATAGTTCAATCTCTAAAAGTGAGTTAGAGAGAAACCAAATTCAAGTCTGTAGATACTGCTAGCAGGCTGCAGTAGTGAGCATCTTGTACTGAAAGACTGTTTCTTCCCTTTTTAATGTACATGTCACACATCCATCTAGTGTTTCAAATTTGTTTAGGAAGCAATAAGGGTCTGTGAAAGTGATTTGGCTATTAAAAATTTGTGGGGGGAGATTTAAGGTATACCTGGAAAGCAGTTACATAGCAAAGGTAGTGCTTGTTTATGTATTTACTTATTTATTCCTTGTGTGGCCTGTCAGACATTATTTAAGCTGAAACTTTCTTCCTATAGTTTTTAATAGTTGGTATCAATGTGCAGCTGAAGAGTTTTGTTGGTAACAGACATCTCTTTGAATGTTAATTATCAATTCTATGATAATTCTGTAAATTCAGTGATGTTTTTTAATTATGATGTTTTTAATCTTAATCTCAGGGTCATAGGTTCAAGCCCCATGTTGGGCACCAAAAAGGACTGTAGTGGAAATTAGAAGTACTTGTGGTGCCTGCCACTGTGGTTGGAGTGGCTGCAGTGCCTGTTGCATGAGTTGATCTCTAAGTGATATTGTTAAGTAGTTGTTTAACCTTAAAAAAGACCTGAACCACATTCAGAAGAACCTGAACCACATTCAGCAATAGAAACATGCTGGCCTGAACATCCCAAGGATATTCAAAATTCTCAAGAACAGTTGTAAAAGCTGTTGTAACTAGCCTGAAGGAGAAAGGGAAGGTGAAGGCATTCCCCTCTGTGTCCCCCAGAGATTGCTTCTCCGCAGAAAAAAAATAGAGAAAGTAATTCCCAGTACCTCCCAGGAGATAGCACCTGAGGTATGGAAGAGACAGCAACGCTGAATACACAAACCAAAATATTCTCATGGCCAATAATGCTACCGTATCATAAGCAAGTAAAATGCTGTGCAGCAAAAGGAACATCCTCATCCAGTTCCCAGAAAAGATCAACAGCACCATAGCAAATACAGAATACCAGTAAGAACTCACAAAACACAACCATGTGAACAAAGAATACAACTATTAAACTAATACAATGTATGCTTGCAACTAATTTAACATGCTCTGGCCAAATCTGTTGTTATTTCAACCCTTTGAGCCCCACGTTGGGCGCCAAAAAAGGACTGTCATGGTTTAGTCCTGGCTGGCAACTAAGAACCACGCAGACACTTGCTCACATCCCCCCCTCTTACGGGATGAAGGAGAGAATCAGAAGAGTGACAATGAAGAACTCATAGGTTGAGGTAAAAACAGTTTCATAGGACAAAACACATAAAGGAAAATATTTATGATAATACTACATACAAAACAAGTGATGAACAGCACAACTTCCCACCCAAAGTCAATGCTACACAAGACCCCCTGGGAGGCCCAGCCTCCCAGCCCACACGCGCAAGCAAAGCAAGACAAGGAATTCATTCACCACTTCTCATCAGGAGGCAGGTATTCGGCCATCTCCAGGAAAGCAGGGCTCCATCATGCATAAAGGTTACTTGGAAGACAAATGCCATTACACTGAAGTCAATGCTGTGCAAGGCCCCCAGCTACCATGCAAGACCCCCAGCCAGCCAACCTCATGACGTTGTATGGTATGGAGTATCTCTTTGGCCAGTTTGGGTCAGCTGTCCTGGCTGTGTCCCCTCCCAGCTTCTTGGGCGCCCCCCGCCTTCTCATTAGCAGGGCAGTATGAGAAGCTGAAAAGTCCTTGACTGCTTGGCAACAGTGTGTTATCAACATTATTTCCATCCTAAATCCAAAACACAGCACTACACCAGCTGTCAAAAAGAAAATTAACTCTATCCCTGCCAAAACCAGGACAATACCTCTTCATACAGAATGAATAAAAGATTGATAGAAAAAGCTTTATCTCATAGATGACTTGCCACTGCTTTCTTTGAAACTCGCTGATTTCTGATCTGCTGCTGTGGATTAGAAAGCTTCTGCAGTGTATCATAGAATCATTATGTCCATGTGAAATGCTGTTGTGAATGCCTGACTCCCAACAGCATAAAAGTAATTTAGTGGTTATTTGTCTGCTTTCATACTAGTTGTCCACATAGATATCTCTTAAAAAAATCAGTAGACCAACTTTTTTTTTTTTTTTTATTAAATCTATTTTTTTCATTATCATTTTGCATTTGTTAAGTTTGCCTGTTTCATATGGCTTAGTGCTGTCTTTGTATACTTGGTTTTCTCTTTCATAGAATCATATGATTATGTAAGTTGGAAAAAGCTAGCTCCTTAGCTATTGTTTTTTTCTTTCAATTTACTTATTTTCATCAACAGTCCTCCCTTACCTATAAAAGCTGACATTTATGCCTTGTTTTAGAGGATTCTGAGGAGTTTTGTGCAAAGATCTCAATGCAGAGCATGTCTTCATTTATGGACTAAACCTATACTATCCCAGAGGCTGTAGAGTGCCATTAATTACCATGACTGGATGAAGAAGAGCGATTTAAGTTTTGTACTGTTCAAAGATGTGTTTTCTGTACTTCTGACTCTAGAGACTGACTTGAGCATGTGACAAAATGCCTATATGTAGGGCCGGAAAGGGAAACTTCTATTTCTCTTGCTAGCTGGAATATGTGAAGTTTGTGTTTGTGCTGTAGCAGGTGATGAGTAAATTGTTGTAGGAAGGGAAACTGGTAATTGCTTACTTTCTCTGAGATTCCTTTAAGCTGTTGGTATCTGGCAATTTAGAGAACATTTTCATGGCTATACCTTATTAAAGTGTAAATCTTACTGATCATAGGAAGGGAAATACAGACTATCATTTTGGGAGATCTTACTAATGTATGCTGTAACAACAGCACTTGAGAATTATGGCTAACAGGCAAGTTGGTGGGTCTAGCTCTCATTCTACCTGCCTTTTTTCTGGAACAGTTTCCCCTTGCTCTTCTGCTGTATTGAGCCTATACTGGCATAAAGCTTCCTTCATCAGTAGTTTATTCTAATATTCTGTATTGTTAAAATAAGCACCTGATGTGTAAGGAATATTTGGTTTAAGGTGGCCTTCTTCAGCAAGGGTGGACAGTTGCAGCCAGTTATTTCTAAACCCACAGAAATTAGGCTGTCAAAGCCTTTACACAAGTGAAACAAGTCTCATGGTGAAATTATTTTGTTGCCTTAGTAATTCAGACCTTTTAGCTCCTGCTTTCATGCCAAAGAGTTTTTCTCTGTTTTAAATAAAACAGAAAAAGTCAGGTCACAGCAATGATCAGGTCACAGGAATGAATTCAGTTTTATAATTGCTGAATCCTCTCATGCTATTGTTTTCCACTAGATTTTTCTGTCAAGAATCCATGTCCTTTAAAACAGTGTCATGTTGCAGCAGTAGGATTGAGAGACAAGATAGTGATGTTGTAATGGGTGTTGCCCTGCTTTTTGGTTTCTTTTTTTGCAGAACTACTTGATAATAATGACTTTGATGCGGACTTTAGAATGACTGAATGATAGTCCATATGTTCTATGATGTTTTCTTGAACTGTGACACATGATTAGATAAGACAGCGAAAAAATCCTAACAGTTAAATTTTGGAAATCTTTCCTTAATGCAACATGGCCAGTAAAATATTAAAAAAACCCAACCAAACCAAACCAACAAAAAACCAACAAAAAAAGATTTGCTAATTGCACATATATTTTCTGTGAAGTGTCATGTCTTTGTGGAAGATATACATGTTTTTGGATCACTAGACATTTAACTTCCTCCCTTCCTACACACATACAGAACACTAGATGTAATGAAGATGAGGAAATGAAAACAAATGGAATGTGAGGGCTTTAAAGGTATGATTCTCTCTACAAGTGTAGGTTTTTAAACACTGTTACACTGTTGCGAATATTGTGAACCTTTTTGAACTAGGAAGTTGGAGCATTCTTCAGTCATTTGCAGTGGGGTTGGCTTGGAAAAGCATGGTTGTTTTAGTTCCAAAGGCACACTGCCCCTTCGCACCCCCCCCCCCCCCCCCA
>VXBL01008315.1:9258-36909 GCA_013400195.1 Aramus guarauna | reverse complement strand
GTCAAATATGTTTAGCATGTACTTCTTTTAGCTCATTAGCATATTTAGGGGTGTCAACTTTAATATTCATTTCACAAATAATGAGCAAAAGGTCTTACTCCGGGCACCGTGGCCTTCAACATTCTGTGTAGAAACTGTTCATCTTTTTATTTCACATTCTCTAGCCAAAACAGGGCTGTCTTGCTGCTGTAAGACTCTCTCCCTCAGCTGCTTCTCATACCAACCTTGCAGATCTCCATCCACAATGTTCGCTTAAGAGAGAAGCAGACATCAGTGTTTTTAACTTCTTATGTGCAATTGTCACAGCAATATGACTGATCCCCAATACAAACATGCAGCCTACAAGAAACATGGCCGATGAAATGTAGCTATGAATGTCATCTGTATTTTCATAAATAATACTTTCAAGCAGCTTCTAATGGATAAAGTTATTGCACTTAATGGCTGAAAAGCCATAAAAGTAAAAACTGTGAAGATGGCTGGGCTAGAATATCAGTATTTTAGGGCTGCTCTTTGTGTTCTTGTTGGGTTTTAGTATGAAAAGATGGTATAGTCAGCATGTCAAAATAAGCCAAGAGCCAAAAAAGCTAGAATAACTGTATTGGAGGAATGTTTTTTTTGTGCCTGTTGCATGACTGCAGGGTTTTTCCCCGTCTTTATAGTCTTATTTCATTATAAATGGGCAAGAATTAAAAAAAACCTACACAGTAAACTAGACTACATTTCGGTGTTTTATTTTCTCTTTCTTCTAGGAAAATAACTTTCCTTCCTCCTTTGTTCAAACTAGTTTTTTTCACTTTCTTTTCTATTACTTGTTGAACATAACCTTTTCTTTCCCAATTCCGCTCAACTATTAATTCTTGTACTACAAGCATATGTGCTTTTGTCACTCTAATGCCAGTCTCTGTTTTCAGTGCTGTTTATATTGAAGCCTGTTTCTCAGTTGGTTTGAGTGCAGTCTACCTGGGTACAACAGGAGAAAAGGAGAGTTCTGCTGAGCACCCTTGCTTTGTCCAGGTTGCTGTTTTTCCCCTGCCTTTGTAGGGTTGACAAGAGCTTATTCATTGCTCTTGATTCTGCAAAGGCCAAATGTCCCTGAGGGTTTTTTGTACAACTGTGGAATAGAGGGCCTCACAGTGTCTTGACAGTTCAGCTGTTCTGTTACCTGTCGATGGAAATGCCTTTTGGGCCTTCAGCATTGTGGCTGTCTGTCCACCATCTTTCAAGGGAAGTTTGTCACATGTAATGGATGATACTTGAATGAAAGACTTACTGTGAGAAATACGTGCGCTGCACAGGGCCTGTAGGGCTGACACTAAAGAAAAGTCTACTAGAATAGGAGACAACGCTGCTTTATGATAAGTGTACTCTCTCTAATAGGTGATGATTTTCTCCTGGCACTTCATAGAACCGTAGACTCTTAACGTTGGAAAAGACCTCTAAGATCATCCAGTCCAACTAAGTGTTAGTATGGCCATCACTGGTGGATAGGGAGGGAGAGAAGAAGATAGCAAACAAGCCGCAGTATAGCTTGGCTTAGAGTTAGGTGACATAATTCAGGCTAGGAGCTTCACAGTAGGATTTGAAAAGTTCCATCCTACTGTGGTGATCAAAATAGTTTTACACAATATGTTTATCTTGTAAGGCATTCAAACTGAAATTGATATGTGAAGTACTGTGCAATTCTCCCTAAAAGTATCTGAAAAGATAAACTGGCTACTTTAGATACTGCTCTCTACTGTCATAAGCATACTGATCTAAAGATTAATTTTGTTTTAAAAATACTTACATTCCTAATATTTTATTTACACTGAAGATTCTACTCAGCAAAGAAGTGGAAGTAAGAATGCTTGTCTTACTGAAAACTTGAAACTTTTGGCTTTAGTCTGTTCAGCCTATGACTAATATGTTTTAGCAGTTTACTTGGCACAGTCCAAGGTCTTTAGTGAAGGAAATGGCAAGTCCTCTTAACAGAAAAATCAGATGTTACTGTGTTGTCTCCCAATATTATGACTGTTGTGTTCTTGTTTACTAAAAATACTAAAGCCTTTTGCAGGTAGAATGACATTGAATTTGATTACATTGTCTTGACTTGTACAGTCAGTTTTATCAGTAACAAGCAAAAGGGTACTGATGTGGGTTTTTATCACCTAATGAGGTTTTCTGTACTTTGGAGCATTTGGGCAAATATGTAACTGTATCTTAGCTTAGTTTTGGAGTGAGTTGGCTCTTTGAATGGGCTAAGTGTGTGCTCACACTGGTGTGTTTGTTCAAGCAAGGGGCAGATCTGCATAGCAGAGTGAGAACTGTGGAACAGAAACACAGCAGGCCAGAAGTGGATTGGCACATCCTGTTGTCTGAGTCCTTGATTAAGCTAGCGGAGCTCAAGATGTAGGTATACTAGACTTGTGTTTTGGCATCCTCAGATTATTCGTATTACGCTGAGCTGGACAGTGTTGGAAATCCAAAAATTAATGAGGACTCGTCAAGAAAAATGGTTCTGCCCTACAGTTCTATTTTGTATTGCTCAGACTTTGTCATAAATGGCATCGGTGCAGGTGATCTGAGTATCTCCTTCTCTCCAGTCCTATTGTACTTGAGGTCTTAAAGCAATGATGAGGAGTTGCAATAGGTGTTTCATGCAAAACTTTGAAATTGGTCACTGTGAAAACAGATTCTATTTCATTTGTGTTAATATCTAGTTAAAATAGAGTTGTTGTATGCCTTGCATAATAAAGCCAGAGTTCTCTGCTATTTATACTCACTATGCTTTGTATCATCTAAACATAAAGTACTTGCAGAATACTGTCTGCTGTAAAATTAGCAGTGGCATCTAAATTTGATAGAATGCTTAAAACCTGTACAATTCTCATTTTTAAAATCAGTTGGATTTATACTAGTGAAGACTCTCAAAGCTAACTGTTTCTTTTAAGTTCAGAATGTCTAGCAGTGCAATCTCCTTTATATTGAACAATGTGAAATGCTGTTAATGAGGGGAAATTGCTTGGATACTTGAAAAATATGCCACAGTAGTCAATTAAAGTAGTAAATTTTTAAATCATGAATCCACCTTTGCAGATATGTTGACAAAGAATTACAAGCTTTTGGAATAAACTTCAGAGGTTATGAATATTTTTCCTGCTGGCAGTGATTGACAAGTGTAGCTTTATTCCAACTGTTAATGGGTTGATGTATTATTGAAATGATTTATATGTCTCCTTGTTAAGAAAAAGGAAGCTTTTAATAGTGCACACTACTGTATTTTTAACAAGGAGAAATCCTGCAGTCTTTGGAAGTAACACATACAAGCTTCTGGTGCTTCTGCTCTATTTTAACACCTGTAAGTCCCAGCTCAGATGATCCTCATTTTGTATTGCATTCTTGTGTTCATTCTCCAATGTTTTCACTTCAACAATTGTATTTGTTTTGAGAGAGAAAAAAGATTCTTTCAAATCTTCAAGTTTTGTTTGGATTAATTAACCATTAAGTGCTGTAGTCTGGGTTTAAACTACATGGGAATGTTAAAAAGAAAAGTGACTGCTGGTAAAATGTACATTCAGTTGAATTGTAGCACCTTCCTACTTCTTACCTGGTGGTAGCTCCTGGCTTCTCACTACAGATTTCCATTTTAACAGCTACTGTTTTATGGGCTGCCACTGTGTCTGGACCAATAAGTGGAGTCAGGTGACCAAAACCTGAATTTTTAAAAGGTTTTTGCTAAATACCAAAAGGAATTGTCTTTGGTTCCTGTATGAAGATTCTTTCTCCTCTCTTTTTGAAAAAATGGGCAATATTTGCATGAGAATGGGAAAATTACTGTTTCTGAGACATCTGTAACTGCTTCAGATAAAAAGTATAAAAATCCTAGTACTCAGGTTACCATACAGTTACTGAATAAGGGATACACTTTTTCCGTGTTTCTTCTAATAAGTGGTTGGTTTTGGGGGTTGTAGAATCACATATGATACTGTATGTAACTAGATGTTTTCATTGTACCTAAGATTAGGATTTTTCAACAATGGAAGTTAAAACATCTGTAAAGGGAAGGAGGAAGAGAAAGATCACCAAAACTTAAAAGTTTTTAGGAGTTGATGACATGGGTCCGTAAGGCTTCTTGCTTCTCCAAGGTAAACTTTTTAAGTCCTTGTTATCTTGCATGGAGTCATAGAGCAATCAGTGCAAATGTACATCATGAGTTCAAATGACAACTAAAAGTTACTTGGTATTTTGAGTTGCTTATCTGTTCTGCAGAGGACATAGTAATGAAGATTAGAATCTGTTTCAGCTGTGGTTAAGTCCTAAGTTACTTTCTCTGAAGTCCATGGATATTCAACATGCAAAAAAGTGCTATGGGTTCAGGTGGTAGAATCTCACTGAAGGTTTGGTTGTAAAGGACTTTGTTCTTCATAAGATTCAAGTCTGGTTTTAACTGACTTTTAATTACTGGAAGTCAAAGACCTCTTCATCTCCTGATCCATGTGTACTGAATTGAAACAATGTGCCTTTTTAATGGCTTGTAGTTTCTGTCTGTAAATTCTCAATGAGGAGGATGTTGGTACATAGTCTTCCAGTGTATGACAAATGTGTCTGCAATGCTTTGTCAAGACTTAATCTGGGATAGTCGGTTAAGAGTAGTCTTTTCTTCAAAAGCCTCCTGCCTCTAGCAGTGATTTTGATTTCTGATAATGAGCCAGATTTTATTTAGAGAAAGTTGTAGTGGTATTCATTCATGAAATGAAGTTCACTCCTGAGATAATGCTGTGTTTTATAGTGTTTTTAAAGACTGCAAGAACTTAGACTTAGATGTCTTCCCAGTTTTATCAGTGGTTGTAATCTATATAGATTGGAAACGATCTTATACCCTCAGCACTAAGCAAAGGAAATAGCAGAATTTAAAGAGAACTTTGAATGTAATTAAACAAGTGATTCTTTGTCAGAAATGGAAAATTGGTTTAATAGGATCAAATGTGTCCAGTCAGACGTTATTTTTATCCAGCTATCTTGCGGAAAATTTTAACTTTTGTAGCATCCGAGTATTTTAGTCTGCTCTTAGGACTGTATCAAGAGCCTACCATCAACAACTCATGATCTGAACAACTAAGCTTGTTTTAATTGGAAGAGGTGTATGGAATGCACTTTACTTAAGAATTTTGAAGGATGTGGTTTCACAGGCTGTGGAGCCAAGCTAATAGCTTGCTGTTGCCAAAGTTCAGTTTTCACTGTGCAGTGCATCCTGTTCCCTCGAGCGTTCTCAAGTTCTCCTTTAACCTTCCAGTGAATAAATGAATTTATCAGTGCAGCAGAAGACTATCCACAGATTTATGAGTCATTCCCAAAGCATCTCTAAGCCTTGAAACAGCACTGCCTGTATGGAAGAAGCTGTTTTAATGAGACTCTATCAAGAGCTGCTTTGAACAATATAGTGATGAAATTCTAAATTTCTGCTACTCAAGACAGCTCCATGGCAGATAAGGAAAAATGTTTTCTATTTCAAAATGCAACAGATTTTTTTTTTTCTTGCAAGAAAGTTTACTGATGATGTAGTCATAAAATCACAGAATGGTTTGGGTTGGAAGGAACCTCAAAGATCATCTTGTTCCAACCCCCCTGCCATGGGCAGGGACACCCTCCACTAGACCCAAAGCCCCATCCAACCTGGCCTTGAACACTTCCATGGAGGGGGCAGCCACAATTGNCTTTCTGGGCTGCAAGTGCACGCTGCCAGCTTACGTTGAGATTTTCATCTACCAACACCCCTACGTCCTCCTCAGAGCTGCTCTCAATCCATTCCCCACCCAGCCTATAGTGGTGCTTGGGATTGCTCCAACCCATGTGCAGGACCTTGCACTTGGCCCTGTTCAGCTATCAATAAAAGCTTTTCTAACCAAAGTTTCATTAACTAAACTTTATTTAATTGTATGGCTTACTAGTCTGTATGAAAGAACTTTGTGCACATACAGGTATTATACGATAAAAACACAAATACAGTAGTAAGTCCATCTGGTGAAAAAAATGACCAAAATAAAAATTAGAAATAGTTGTGTTGATATTTTAGAGTTTCGAGGCCATTAAACTGCCTTTTGTGATGGGATTATATTACAAATGGCAGGATTTCTTTAGGTTGTCTAATATTAAATGAAATGTGTTTTGAGACAGAGTAATTTCTCATTTTCCTATCTTAAGTTCTTCTCTGCTTATGCTGCAGCTGCCTAAGCTCTACCAGAACAAAACAGAAAAGGCTTACATCACCATAGAGTATTGACGGATACATAGAATGCTTGCTGTTACTCGCTATTTGCATGCTTCTGCAACTCTCAGAACCAGAGAAAGCAACTGGGTGAAAATGGTTTCTGTAGAGGGTAAGGTACTGGCTGAGATCAAATACAAACCTATTGAGGTTTGCAGATGACAGTCAAGTGAGTTTTTAAAACTCTGCTGTCCCCATTAACAGATGAGTGCAAAAGCTATGATAGATACTTACTTGTCCTATGATTCTTTCTATTTAATATCTTTTTTTTTTTTTCCTGAGATGTTACGCAGTTTATTGGGGTCTGTAAAGGATGGCATAAAATTCTAAAATTTCATCTTAACTTTCTCTAAATAGGCTTAATATTATTGTAATAACTAATGTAGCTAAGTACTGCATCTCTAATTCCAGTGATTTTAGGTACCAGCAGAGCAAGCAAAACCAGTGCAAGACACTAAGATCCAAAAGAATTATGATGGTTCCAAAACCTTTTTGTCTTGCCCTTTCCCTTCGCTCTGCGTTTGCTGCTGACTCCTACTCTGCCCACTGCATTGCTTGCCTTAGAGGTTAAAAGGAGTGATTGAGAAGGCTGGGGTTGGAGATGAGAGGATGCTGTAGCAGCTGTAGGTACAATGAAACTTAACATTTTCATGCTGTTGCAGTAGAGCCTCCTCACATGCTCTCAGTCTGCAAATCTCCAGAGCTGCTGCTGCTCATTGCAGATCTTTTGCCACAGACACCTTTCCTCCAAAAATGAAGAACTTCAGTACTGGTTCTAAAGTCTGGAGTTCTGATCCCAGGAGTTGGAGTGTGATGCCAGTGACTTACCTCTGAAATTTGACTGTCTAGCTAGGTGCCTTCTAGTGACCAATGTAGGAAAAGTCGATTATGTATTGTCTTAAATGACAGAAATTCATAATACTAAACGTCCCTGTATTTTTGTGGTAGTATGTTTGCTGCCATTTTAAATGCCCATTGAAGAAACCTAGCAAAGTTTAATTTATTTAATTTTTTTCTTTCTGATGTTTACAGGCTAGCTCTATGATATTAATACACAAGACAATACAATTTAGGAACCCTGACTGTAGTATGTGGCTTTTGAGATGGCCACACTATTTGAGGAAAAAAAAAAACCAACGCAAACCACCATATAAACAAAGAACACCCCTAATATCTTAAGACACTTGAAGAAAATAATAGAAAAATATTTTTAGTCACTCTTAAAGTACTCTGAGAATTGGATTAATCTTGTGTTTTGTACATTTTGGGCTGGTTACATGAATGCATGATTTTTGTAATTAATGTTTCTTTCTCCAAGACAAGTGCTTTTGTCAATGGTCAGCTGCCCTTTTTTTTTTTTTTACATTTTTATCTTTTACCCTCCCCTCCTGACTCTTTTTCTTTTGTAGCATAGCAGCAGTCTTTTGGATTAGTTCCAATGACTTCTCAGCATTGATTTTAAGATAACACATCATTATAGAATGAAATCTGTGTTAAAATCTGTAACATCAAGGTAGATCACTGACTGCACTTAAGGTAGCTTTTTAAGTTAATAGCATGATTGAAAGAAAACTGGAAGTATCTATTAAAAAAAAATCTCATATCATGTATTCTCTTATGTTCCTGATCATGTTTTATTTCTGATAAGAGATGCCTGCCGTGACTTGCCACTTGAAAAGCCTCCTGTTGCTGCATTATGAGAATGTTATCTCTTCCATTATTGCACTTGCCAATGTATCTTGGGTGAATGTAAGACATAATTTATCCCTTGCCTGACTCTGCAGGAAGAGTAGAGGCAGTGGAAAGAGTGGAGGAGGAAGGATATGTGGTATAACACACTGGGGCTGACAGTTGTGATGGTAGGTGGGAAGCAATCAAGTAAGTAGGCCAGGTTGCATTTGGTATGTCTATACTTTTTCCTTAGTTTAAAAATCTGTCGTTCTCTTATTTTTTACTCTTATTGCTTCTCTTCCTAAACAATGCCAGCTCTGATTTAGTATTGAGACTTTATGCGTGTTCATATAAGGTGATTCTCAATCATCATTGCTTGAAATCAGGAAAACCTTAGTCTTGCATTTCTTTGCACTGTGTTCACTTTCACCTTCAGAACTGAAGGGATCTAATGCCAAAATCTGTCTCCAGCTTGATAGAAGCAGGGTGCTTAATTTCTGTACTCTTCTGAATTCTTATTTGTACATTTTAAATGTGTTTTCATCTTCTTCCCTTACATATATATACTCCTGCAACAAAACTCTGTAGTGGGCTTCTACAAGAAGGATTTAAAGAGGTTACAGGTAGTTTTTACAAGAGGAGATTAATAATGGATGCACTGCAAAGCAAAGAGTTGAAGGTATGACAGTTTGCATTTGTTGATCTGCAGTTGGCATACCGAGAGGGAAAAACACATACTTATTGCCATCTTCCTGAGTTTGCTGTGACCTTGCTGTATCAGGGGCTCCATCTTGCAGAAACAATAAAAGCCTGAAATATTGTCTGGATCATTTAGTTACATTTGCTAATGTCTCCACCAGCTACCACGGTCATTAGGTAAGTAAACAAGGTTCCCAATTACTTACATTAACTGACTTGTAAGACTATGACAGATATTTGGGAGCATTTTTCTACAGTCCTCCTAAACTTAACTCTTAGATAGTTTATGCATGTGTTTTCTTTCCATTGTATATTTTTAGCATAAATAACTCTTTCTGCTTTCTCCTTATCTTACAAGTAGCAGTCATACTGCCCTCTCAGACCAGGAGGTGATAGGTAAATATAGGAAAGACAGGTTTTTTTTCATTCACACTCTGTGTTCTCGTAATTGTGATAATTGTGATAACTCTTTCTGGTAGCTGGTCCAGTTCCATGACATTTTTCCTTAATGTGTTAAACTAGAATTGAACATTATTTCAGAAGATGCTTCAGCAGTGGCTTACAAAATTGCACTGGCAGTGGACTGTGGCTATTGAAATTGACCCATGACACATTCTGGGTTAATATGTATATCTGATGAGGGCTGCAGAAAATATTGCTAATGTTTGAAACTTGTGCTTTCACATGTTTGGATGGAAGGCACTGTATATGAGGCATTTTATGTTAATAAGTCATGGTGTCTATGAATTCAGATCTACTATGAATCCAGTAAAACTCTTCATTTACCAAAAAAGCAAATATAAGTCTCAATATAGGGATGATGTCCATCTTCTTTGCAGTGTTCTATTATGCTAATGGATAGACAAAAGTGTAGATGTGTTTTTAAAGTACAGTAAAATACTGTGTATTACAACTCTCTAGTCTTGCCTTTTTACTGACAAACTGGTATTTATTGTATTTAGCTGATTTTATTAAAGGAATAACAATTATTTACTTGATTTTCAAAGTGTCTTCCTTAATTTGCTGCTTTATAAGCATGTGTTGTCAGGTGAAAAGTTAAAGAAAAGAACTAACTTCCATAATTTGGGTATTAGTATATCTCTCTGACTGCAGACACTTTGAGAGATCAGTTGTATGACCATTTTTAGCTAAAATTTAGCAAGCAGGTAGTAGTTGTTTGACTGCTCAGGACTCTAATACAGTCAGTTTTAATACAGACTCTAAATGTATGCAATGTATAAGAGAAAAAATTAAATAAAAACTTACATTAAAATATCTTAGTATCCAGCCGTAGTATTAAACATATGTCTAGTAACTTTGAGCTTTTTATGGTTAGATGCCAAACTAAGACTGAAAGGCTCTGGTTTGTTGTTTTTTAAAAAAATATATTTAACAATTTGGTAGTACTTTATGAATTTTCGAAGAAATTTAATTTCTGTAACAGGTGGGAGGAGGTGGTGTTTGATGTTCCTCATTCCTCTCTGCAAAGTGAAATGACGGAAGTCACCAAAATCTGTGTGAAGGGGCGTAGGATCCAGTTTGAGTCACTCAGTCGTCTTCAACTGCATTGCTGTTTCTCCTGCCTTACTGAAGTCCCTTTTTTCCTTATTATGTCTTTTACAAATAACATGGAAGACAGAAATTTTGAACAGCCATCTTTGCTGTTTTGACAGCTCACTGCAGGGCATAATTCATCTTGTGTAGACAGAAACAGGTGTTTTGTGGAAAAGTATCAGATTAGTCTCTCATTGTACCAGAAAAGGTAAGTATGTGGGGTGACTAAAGACTAAATGGTTAGATTTAATGCTACCATGTCCTGATTATTACTTATACTTTATCTCATACATTTGTGTCACTTTTTACATTTCATTTATTAACAGTGGTGTCTTTCACTTTGCATTGAAATGAATGAGACCTGTGTAGAAGTTAATGTGTTTTGATTTGGGGTGGACATTTAAGCCACTCTACTGCAACTATTAGTAATTGTGTGACTACACCCCAAGTGGTTTCTCTTTAACCTGTCAGTCTAGTCTCCTCAAAAAAGACCAAAGTACTCTTGAGCATAATAGATCAAAGAAATGACTAGTACATGGTCATTTTCAAAGGATGTTTTCATGAAAGTGATGTGATATTAGAGTCTCTTCATTGTTTTTTATTAACTGATGGCTGACATTACCATTAATCATGATCTACATTCTCTTAAATAACATGACAGACTTTATTTCTTCAAATAAATTAGCTAAAGATCACATTATTCATACTTTGCTTGACTTGCCTAGTCACCTAGTACTCTAACTTTTGATCATCAATAAATTATTAAAAATTTAAGAGTAATGTGCAATGACTAGTGAATAGTGAGAATTTCTGACTTAAAAATCTGACTAGCATAAAATCTATCACTGAAGCAGTCTCTTGGGGAGTAATTTTGAAGATTGAGTTATACTTACTATGTACAAACAATCTTACTATACAAATATTCAGGCAGAGCTTATTTTGTTTGCCAGGTGGTGGCAGGGAGGGAAAGAGAAAAACATCTCATGCATTTGTCTAGTTATGGAACCAAGACTAGGGATTTTAAAAAAACCCAAAACTGAACAAACAGGGGGGGGGGGGGGGGGGGAACCAACCCAAAACAAACAAACAAAAAACCCCAAACCAAACCAACCCTTTCAGTTACCAATTCACATAGTTAGTTTAAAACTGGGATCATGAGCTTTGTTTTCTTTAAAATTTTCTCCAGTATACTTGTGGGGATAGTAATACTCTTGTATTCATTAAAAATTTTTAGATGTCTGTCTTGAAGGGGATTTTACTTGCTGTCTACAAAATAAGGTAGGGTGTTTTGTTGTTGTTCTTTCTTGCTAGTTCTTCAAAACAATGCCTAAACTATATAGACTTGGGCAGTATTTCAGAGAGAGAAAAACGTGATAGCAGTCTAGAGCTGTAGGTACTGTTGCAGTTGTCCTTTTTTCACCTTCCCTTTAGCTTAGCTGTGTGACTCTGGCTTTGTGAATGTCTTTTGTAGGCAAAGGGTTCTTGATGCCAGGAGGCAGTACCTCAGACACAAACCTCTGATAATTCAAGATATTGGGAAGAAATCAATAACTTGCCTGCAGCTTATAAAGTTATGCCTTCTGAAGAAAGCTCTTGATTCATTAGGGAACAGTGAAATTTCCCAGCACTCCCTCTTGCTCCTCCTCCCCAAAACCCCAAAGTATGCGAATATGTGAAAATGAAATAGGTATTGACGTTTGCTTGCTCTAGGAAGGCATGGTGACTTTCTAAATCCCATCATGAAAGGTAAGTACATTCTGATAATAAAACTTTGAAATAGGCCTTGTAAGATCCTGGTTTTTATCGTTAGTGAAGTTAACTTAAACCTGTATTTTGAAATCGTGATTATGAAGGAACTGAGATTGGGTTGTAATTGGCAAGAAACTGAAATAGTGGAGAATGTTAAGTTGGTTTTAAGAGTCAGGCTGTTGACCTACACTTAGGTGTGGGAGGCAGGCAAGTCCCTAAAAGAAACATTGGGGGAGTGGCTTATCTGAATAATTACGTGCACTCTGTGCTATGTAAAGGGAATGGTTAAGTGGTTAAACCCATTTTTTGAGTGGTAAAGGCAGCTAGTATTTTAGATGTTATAGTAAATTAAGGCTCTTTATTCTAAATGTCATATTTTAAAATAACATGAACTTTGAAAGGCTATATTCTTCCTACATGTTTCCAGTTTCCAATACACAGAGTAAAAGATATCATAGCTAAGATAAAGTCTTTGGAGGTTCACCCTATGCTTAAGTAGATTTAGTAGACTATTCTGGATTTGGAAAAGGAGGGAAATAGTCTTTGGTCTAGCATTAGTTGGATTTAAAAATGATGACTTCCAGGTTTGATGACTATTGTATTTTTTAATTGAGATAAACTGTAAATATTAAGCGGACTTCACAAAATGTTTATTAAGGAGATTTTCCAGTGGATTTCCTTAAGGGATCATCTGCGCTTAGACTTGAGTACATGAAAGTAAAGTTACACTACGTGGTCATGCATATGTGTTTCTCCTTTTCTGAATGGCCACTGAAGTATGTATCTAATTGTCAGCAGTTTACTCTGGTTTTGCATTCATATGCTCCACAAACATTGCTATGAGAGACTAAAGAGGGGTAACGTTCTAAGCACACAGTGGAGTGCCCTGTTTTGATAGGTCTGGTACAGAGAAAATAGTACTTGCTTGTTGGCCAGCTGAGAAGTAACTTCTTGGAAGAACTGTTCTTGGTGAGGATCTATCCTGTGTTCTGTACCCTCTGTTTAAGTATTTCCTTTTGCAGGGCTGAAGAACAGCTTACATTTACTTTGTTTAGAATCATAGAATCATAGAACAGTTTGGTTTGGAAGGGACCTTCAAAGATCATGTAGTCCAACTTCCCTGCCATGGACAGGGACATCTTTCACCAGATTTGATTGCTTCAGGCCCCAGACCCTGAACACTTCCAGGGATGGGGCATCTACAAATTCTCTGGGCAACCTGTTTCATGATTTAGAAGGCCAGGCATGTGTAACTAGTTGGCTGGTCAGTATATGTGTCTGGCCATGCCTTGAGTCTGATCAGTGCAGTATGTCTCGTCGCCTTCTAAAATTCCTTTCTAACTCCTTCCTATGTGAGGGGCGCTCGGTTCTGAGTGCAGGTGTGTCTGTGGGAACTGGAATGCCTGCAACTGCTGTCAGACCACAGGTCGGAGGCCCCAGGGTGCCAGCAACAGAGAGACTGGTATGAGTGGACTTGTCAGCAACAGGAGTGGGACCTCAGGTCACTGGTGTCTGTGTGTCCATGGTGCCAGGAACTGGAGGAAGTGAGGGTCTGGGCACTGCAGCTGCAAGCAGGACTCCAGGCCAGGGGGACCATGCGCAGAAGTTCCAGTAAGGAGAGACCAGGGTGAGCGAAACCAAGTGCTAGACACTGGGGTGGGACCAGTGGTCAGAAACCCCTGTGTCCATAGTGCCAGAGATGACAGTGAGTGAGCGAGCGAGCGTTAGTGAAGAGCAAGCCAGGCTAGCCTACGTGTACGTGAAGTGGCCAGGCGTGTGTGCCTTTCTAAGGGGGACACCAGAAGAGGACCTGGCTGTTGGGTTGACGAAGTGAGTCTCACTGTCTGCCAGGGACACTACAGGATCTGGGCATCTCTAAGGGTGAGACAGCTGATGAACGTGTCGCTCCAAGAGCAAGACCACAAGGCATTGGCTACTGGGACACCCTTGGAGTATGTGTGCCTGTGTATCTCTGAGGATATGAGACCATGGTGAGGGGTGAAGGGGGGAACTACTGGGGGAGCTGGAGAGTCCCAGTAAGCTCTGTGTGCATGCGTGTATGCATGTGTACCAGCAACCACACCCCAAACAGTCTGTTCAGCAACTGGAGTGGGGCACTGGCCTTGAAGGCATGTATGTCTAGGTGAGAGCAATCGTGAAGACTGGGATCCAGGAGATAGCTACTGGGCAGACTGGGGGTCTGAGTCCAGCTGCTGAGGCGATCCATGTTGCACGTATGTGTATATATTCTGACTAGCGCACCTTCATTCTGCTCAGCCAGAAAGGGAAGCAGGGTGAGGCTGTTCATGCTGTTTGTGTCCATGTTCATGTGCATGCTGTGTGTGTTTGTCTTAATTGATCTGTTGTCACTGCCTGTGGTGTTTATGTGTTGTGTATGTGTGCTCTGTGTGTACTGCAAGTTGTATCTGGGGATTTGGAGCTGCTGCAGCATCGCCTCTTTTGGGCTGCCAGGTGCAGCCTGATTTTCCCCTAAGTCTCTTCTGGGGCTCTGCCTTTCACCTCCACAGTGTTCACCAGTGGAGAAATTGATCATCACTCTTGAATCTTTCCATAGGAAAGTAACAATTACTGTAAGTACGCTGGAACACAAAGTGACTTTCCTTGCACGAATATTATAATAGAGTATGGCATTCATTTCTGTAGTATTAGATAATTTAAAATCCTTATTTGGGACCAATTGCATATCAATTTTTAGTAGTGTTTTAGCAATGTAGCAGTGAGGCAAATACTCAGAAATGTGAGCAAAGTAGTGTACTATTCTTGTCATCTCCATTTTTTTCCTGAGATAATGAAAAGTTTGTACCTTAATTTCCACTGGAACTGGAGAAACTTGACCTGTCAGTTAGTTCATATGTGATGTGATCTCTGCAAGTTGCTCAGCACACCCAGGAAATGGGCACAGAACTGAAATACAGTATTCCACTCAACAGAAAGTAAACTTAAAATAACCACAAAACACTCTGAATGAAGGCACCAGGGAGTTTTTGCTCTATTTATTCTGGGGGAGTACTGCTGGTATCACAATGATGTTAAACTACTATGTACTGATTAAAATTAACTGCATCCTGTGTTTGTGCTCAGTAGATCGTTCTTTTAAGAAGATTGTAAAGAGATTTTTTTTTTCTGCTGTTGGGGGGAGTCCTCCTTTTTCTGTGTTGGGTTATTAAGAGGTACACCTGCTCTATTGAAGTTAGGGCACCAGTGCCATCTGGTGGTGTTAGTACATTCCCAGAAATGGGAAAAACGACAGCAGTTCATCTGAGATGTGAGAAATTGCTAGCACGATACTAAAAGAGTACAGATACATTTGCTGCCTTAACATATAATTATGCAGATGAAGTAAGTCATAAAGGCTGCACATGGGCTGTTAATCATAACTTGGCTTGCAAAAGCAAATTTAAATCTTTAACCATATTTCTACTCAACAAAAAGGTTTGTTTCTGGTAGTTTCTTCCTTTTGATAAATAGTGCTTTGCAAACACAACATAAAGAATATTGTTGACGTTTACAATACTTTAAAACTCAATTTGGAAGAAAAATTTTCATCTGTTACAGCATTTGCTAAACCCAGCACAACCTTCTAACTGCTAGTATGTTTGAACNTTGTATTTTTTAACTTTTTTTTTTTTTTTTTTTTTTTTTTTTTTTTTTTTTTAGTGGCTGATAACACTAAGTTTGAGAGTAAAAATTCAACAACATAACCTGACAACAGTTGAAATAAACAACTTTGATATCTGAAGCCAAAGCAACCACAAATATTCTGTTTTCTTTATCCTTCCATCTCTTAAAAAAGGTGTCCTGCGTCTTAAGTTGTTTACCTGAGGTAATATCCTCATCATTCTTGAGAGTACTGTATAGGTTGTATTGACCTTGTTAGCAATGAAAGTAGGACTCTGATGACCTCTCCAGTTCTCTTGAAATAAATTTATGATTCATAAATATCTTGCCCTGTGATGGAAAGATTTGCAGAAGTGCAAGGTACTTTATCTTAAGCTGGTGGGGTTTTTAAATTTGTTTCACTTAGCCACAATTCTTTTGATCTGTTCCAGGTCCACCTGATATTATTTTAGTAAGTTACTGTCAAATAAATTTTCTTATGGAACAGAGGTCTGTCTGTTCAGTCATTAACAACTTACATCTTTCTGTTGCGATTCATTATAATAACAAGCTGTTTTTAGGTTTTAATCAAGCTAGTTGGAGAGGCACAAATTCTGTGCTTGATTTTCTTTATAACCTGTGACCTCATGAGCACCCAACATTGCCTTCAGTTGCATCATGCTGTAAGTGTAATTTAGACTGCTATTTTAACCAAGCATTAGTTCTGTAGTTAAATGGTTATGTTTACAATGTCAGGAGCCTTTTTTGATCCTATCTCGAGGAATGAGTTGTTTGCAGGCCTGTTCAACTAATGTAGATTGTGGAATTATATGGAAACAGCTGTTCAAATTGAAAATATTTAGTAATATTTAAGAATAAACAGTTAAATAGTTAAAGAAATATTAAAATAATTAATTTATCAGTATTTATTGACAGACTTTGAGAATAATTAAACTGGCTGCAATAGCAAAGACTGTCTTTTTTTCCCTACAGTTTAATTTAGGTCATTGTAGACCTAGGTTTGTCTGCTGGGTTTCATCTGCATACTAACAAAAGTGTGAGGTGCTTATGCCTGACATAAGATTTGAAAATTTTCTTTCCCACACTAAGTTTTGGGTCTCAGTGAAGTTCCATTGTTGTAATGTTTTGTTCTTAGAGCTGTGACTTTCACTTTAATGACACCGTCCTTAGGAATTGAGGTATACTTGCTGCTTCTATTACTATTGCCATTCAGCTTTCAGTGCTGTATGACCTTAGTGACTTTCAGTAATTATCCAGCAAAATTACTATCATCTACCACATACAGCTTTTTTTTTCTCAGGCTCTCTCCACTGTGAGCACTATACTTCTGCTTGTTAATGAAATAACATTATTACACTATATTTCAGCAAAAGAAAAATGCATGCGTATCCTTTTAAAATAGAACAATGTCGTAATTATTTGTAAATCCTTCAGACATTGACTTCAGATCTGGATTTGTACCTGTAAGAGTAACTTCCTGTTTTGCTTTACAAAGATTGGTGGTATGAATTGAGAATCACAGTTTGATACTCTGTCAAGTTATCAAGAACAGCCATAGCAGTTGAACAGTCCTTTCAAGAAAATCCGTATTGGAATATTAGTACTCGCTTCTCACTTGTTAGTGTGCAGGATCAGTGGAGCAATCCTCTTGCCCAGTCTCCGACAACCATCTAGATATGAAAATGAATTGAATTACCCTGTCTTTAGCTCTTATAGTGCATATATAGTGAAGAACATGGAGGTGATTTAAGACTGACTTGCTTGTGGGCTTTTTTCTCCCAAGTTGAATGCCACTTTCTTCTTCCAGCTGAACCAAAGTGTCACCTTGTCCTCTCCCAGTAGCAGTGAGGGAAGATGCATGACAATTCCTTTTGAAACACCATTTTTCGGAAGTTTATGTTGTGATGTGCTCTTGGAATGGTGATAAGTCTCTGACTCGGTTTCTCTAGGAAGCAGTGTCATTGACTGCTCTGTTCTCTGCATTTTGCTGCAGAAATAGATGGCTTTTGTGGCAAATGCCTTCTGGAGTTTCTTCTCCTGTCCATGTGAGGGGCTTTCCATCCTCAGTGAGGGCTTTTTTTGTTGGTTCCAACAAAAGAGCGTCTTATGCAACTCTGCATTGCTTTTGGTTAATAGTAAATTTTTTTCTCTGAATGCAGTTAAAAAGTTCACAATGGAATTGCTAAGAGATTTTTATTTGCGTTGTACTGAAGTTCTCACCTAGTGCTATCATTAATACCTTGTTGTATCATTGTATTTATAATTCCCTTAGCATTACAACAGTGAAATCAGTAACTACAGGCTATGCCTTTGATTTTTTGGAGCAGAAAGATGGAAATAGTAGTACTCTTTACCTGTCTCTGTAACATCTGAGTATTTCCTGTGTGGATCAACTTAAGAAAAATTGTCTCCTTCTGTCAAGCTAATCTATTCATAATAGATTATTCTCTGGCTAAAGGTGATGCAAAGGGGTTTATTATTATTATTATTATTATTTTAAATATAATTTTATTTTGGAAAATAACTAGAGATTCTGGAAATACGAATTATTTCCTTGAAATTATATCTGGAAACTTAAGATACAAAGAGCAGATTACTTGCAAATATAGCTTGAAAACTGAGAATAATGCTTATCTGGCTATGGATCTTCAATCCAAAATCCTTTCTTTTCTTAAAGACTGATCACTATCTAGTCTACAAGTTGTGGTTCAAAGTTTCTGCTTATTTATTTGGTTATTTTACCAATAATTTGTGAAGATAATGAATTTCATTTTGCCATCACATAGTGACAGGACTGCTTGGATTTTTGAGTAATTTTCATTGCCTGTGTGTGTCCTTTCATAGGAGACTGTATTACACATCGGGGTTTTTTTTTTCTTTTGAGGATCTGACAGTCTAATCTCCCTTTCTTTTTCTTACTCAGAACTTCCCCCTGCCCTGCTGTTATCTTAAATTAATCTAGATACTTAGATAATTTTAGGTGAATTTAGTGAGCTAAGTCTTTCTTTGTGGCAGCTGGATTGTGAGGAATATTGGATGTTAACTTTCAGACTATTTTTCTGTCTTTTCAGGTCTCTGGATGGCAGACTCTGAAAAGAAATGCTGTTTTAAGAGGTATGCCTCATGTAGGCCAAAATATTCCTGACTAGTGTTTATATAAATGATAAGGTCATACTTCTCAGGAGTCCCTCTGCTGATCCTCTCTGTAAGCTTGCATGAATAATAGTTTTTAGTGCTGAAATATCTCTGAAAGGTGACAGAGTGTACAGAGACATTCAGGATTGTCTTATTAGCAACACCATTTTAGTAGAGAGATCTGTACTACACTGCTTACCTTTTTGCTTGATCATTTTAACAGAACACTGCCTTAGTGGATGAAGTTTAGCATGAAAAAAACCAGTTGGCTATCTGACATGCGCATACCCCCTGCCAGCCTCTCCTGACTCTGTGTGTATGGTTTTGTTTGTTTGCTTGGTTTTTAATTGGGATTATAGTCCAGATGCCTTTGTAATTGTCTTCACTCACTTCCTCCTGGTGTGATGTGAGACTTACCAGCCAGTGAGAGGTTGGCACTGTGCAAACAGTGTGACACAAAATAATGATGAAGAAATACTAATCTTTGTGTATATTCATATTTGCATATTAGCTAAAAGTTTGGAACTTTTTTGTGTGTGTGTTTGGGGTTTCATGTTCCAGCACTTAAGGAGACTGTCTCTTGTCTCTCCATTGTTGGTATGTTGTTTCTAAATAATTAATTGCTTTACAGCTGTTAGGAAAGCAATTTCTTTGAAATTGAATCGGGTAGCTCTTCTATTATGTCTCCCATCCATTTCAGGATTCCTAAGTGGCAAATTTTAGGAAAGTAGGTTTTGTTTGCCTTTCTAAGGGAATGATTGCCTAATCCAGTATTTTCAGGGCTCTTGTTTTAATTTTTTTTTAAACAGGACCTCTTAGTTCTTTTTAAAGTATGATTCAGGTCTCTGAAACTGTAGAAGGTTTCCTATTTCTCTAAAGCAGTACAGTGCTGGTTTGTTTTGTTCTGAGTCAATTCCCAAAGTACTAACAACTTGGGTTAAAAGCGGGTCTTCAGCTATTGACTGAGATTCTGGTGTTGCTGGATTTTACGCTGTGTGTACAAAGGTTCTAAAGAAAAAGATACTAAGAATAAGGGAATATATAATTACTGTTTTAATACACCTGTGGACAGAAATCAAGAAGATGGAGCTGCGCTATTCTTGGAGGTGCACACTTCTAGGATGAGAAGCATTGCACACAAGTTGCAAAACAGGACATTCCTGTGAGACAGTAGGAGCACTTTTTTCCAGTGAGGATGGTAAGACCCTGGGAGAAGTTGCCTAGAGAGGCTGTGGAATATCCGTTCTTGAAGGTTTGCTGAATGCAGCAGGAATAGGCCCACAGCAACTCAATTTAAGTGAGCCTACTTTGAGTGCAAGGTTTGATTAGAGCAGTTTGGAGGTTACTTCCAATCTACATTATCCTGTGAATCTATGTAACCTGCTGAAGGGCCAATTTTTCTACATTTTATGTTTCCTGTAAAAATAGGTGAGGCTCAGGTTGGTGTGTTTTGTGCTTCCCACCCCTGTGAAAAGAAGTACCTGTAGTTGAGAATTGTTTTGTGATTATAGAACCAAGGAGTTTGAGTAACTTCTTCCTATTCTATCAACATAATTTTGAGGGAGAAGAATCATACTTTGGTTCTAGTGTTCACATGTTGGCTAGGTAGTGAGTGAGAAACTTTTTTTTTTTTTTTAATCAAATGTCACTGCTCAGTGGATTTAGAGTCTCAGAATGTTATATGCAGTTCTCACAGTTTCTTTGAGATTACTTGCTGTAGTAGGTTACTATTTTGGCAGGTAACTGTGTCAAAGAACTAATGAACCTCTGTATCCTACAGATTTGCCTTGCTTAGGTTTGGCTTTCTAAAGACTAAATTAAGGTATGGTACTTCCATTCTCAGCTAACTGGCATAGAGGTTTGATGGGAGCCTAAGATTTGCAGTGTTCAACTGTGAAAAAGGGGTATTAGGTTCAGAAAATAGGTTGTAAATGTTCAGATCCTGGTCTATCCACTGAAGTGGCCTGCTTCTACATAGGATGGTAACTTTCTTTGAGACTTCTGCTTCTGAACTTGGCTGCAATTCTGTGAAAGATTGCTCTTGAGCATGCATCTTCTATGCAGTGACTGATTGGTCACATTACAAAATAAGGCAAATTACAATAAACTGAGACTATTTGAGAGGTTTGCTTTTCGTACTAACTCCTGCACAGTCTAGTGAGTTTGTAAAGTCTCTGTAACAAAGAAGGCTCAATTTGGAGATACGGTTTTGTTTTGTTTTGATTTTTAAGATGCTATTCAAGAAAGCATCAGCCTAAGTGGTGCTTTGGATAGGTAAACTTATTGTCCCCACTTATTACTACTTCAAGGTGGTGTGTGTGACTGTAGCCTCAACCTGATTCCACCAATTTTCTTTTTAAAGCAACCAACTTTAGATGTTGAGCTCATGCTACCTTCATGGAGTTGATGTGCATGTGATTATAACCAGAGAACAGTTACTTGAAGTACTCAATTAGCAGCTTGAGAGCAGTCAAAACAGTAAGAAATTCAGCTTACATGGGTAGGTGAAGGTAGTGTAACAGTGTAGTAAGTTCATAGAATCATAGGATAATTACAGTTGGAAAAGACATCAGGAGATCATGTAATCCAGCTGCTCAAAGCCGGGTAAGCTATGAGGTCAGCCAGGTTGCTCAGTGCTTTATCCAGTTGTCTGAACGTTTCCATGCTCTTAAGATGCAAACTCACTTGGGAATGTGTATTCAGAGATGGTTTTGGACCTTTGTTGTCTTTATTTTTAAGGTTAGATTACTTGTTTTTGAAGTTTCTTAATTCACTTTTAGCTTTCTTTTCAACCTATCACTGTTCAAGAGATGGGAAGATGAGATTTATGGAAGATACCACCTGGAGTTCAGATTTGGAAAACTCTCATTCCCTTTTTCAAAGGGAAAGTATTAAAAGGAAACCTAGTTTTGCATAAAAATTAAAAATAAATAGGTTGGTTAAAGCAAGCTGGCTAATCTGGGTGTTTCTTAGTCAAACTTCATGTTTTAAACATTGTGCAGTCTTGCTGTTCTGTTCCAGTTTGTATGAGATTACTAACATGTATTAATTGTATGTGCAGAAAGTGTCAGTAGTCTAAGCAGAAGGATGTCACTTCATTCAGAATTGTTCAGAGAAATCCAGCGGCTGGTAAACATGCTTTTCCTCCTTTCTTTATGTTACTACATGTCAATACAATGAAAGTAGCTCTTTGAGAGTGCTACCTAAAGAGCAAAAGCAAATGCTGAGTCTTCTGAAGGATACTGAGATTTTCTCACGATAGATGGGATGTCATCTTGCTTTTTCGGGAGCTCAGCAGTTAAAAAAAAATTAACTAGTTTTTTGATTGCTTGGTTGATGATAATTCAATATTATCAATAAATATATGAATAAATATTTCCATAAATAACATTTCAACTGAAATTTACAAGCTGATTAGAGTGATGTAAAATCTTAAATTTTCAACAAATAGATTTTTCCTTTATTACCGTACTTGTAATGTTGAAATAACAGGTAGTCATCAGTAATTAAGGTAGAGTTAAGCTGGCATAGAAGTAGGGCTTGGGGATTTATTTATTATATGCTTGTCAGCATTAACGTATTGGAATTTTTTTGTACCTTCTGTTTACTTCCAATCTTCGGATCTAATCCACGTTTTTTCCCTACAGCAGTTTGCTTTAGTGTCTATATGGTTACATGAAAACTATGTTTGGTGGGGGTTTTTGGTGGGGCAATAAGAACTTGGCTGTCTTATATGATGAAAGTGACTTTTAACTTTTGTTTGGCAGTAGGCTGTAGGAACTTGGGAATGTTGGGACTCCTTCCCAAGAGCAGTTATGTTGTTCAAATAGACTAGTACTCCTTCTGAGTTGATAGTTCTTAACATTTTCCAGATAGGGACATGGAAGACGTGCTATATTAGCCATCTACCTACATGGAGAGTTTCTTTCTAAGTATTGTGAACAGTAGCTTAGCTTCATATTTTGTAATATGACTGTGTATCCTTCAAATACATTAATAATGATAAAAAAGTAGTTGATGGTGAAATTAGCAATTATGTTATTTACTTTCCTCTGAAGTGATACAGAACAGACAGGTGGTGAATGTGGAATTACTTTACGTTTTCAATTTGTTGCTGTTATTAATGAATTTAATTTTGTATATGAGGCTGTAATCTTAGTCCTTCTATTTCTTCTTTATATATGTCAGTAGTTTTGCTTTTTTTTTTTGTTTCCCTCTTTCCTTCTGGGAAGCAATTCAAGTTGTCTTCAAAGTCTGAGTCTTTAAATATGTTGTCTAACTGAATTAACATCTTGGTAATTACACCATTTTGTTGCTAGCTCCTCCCTTCCTTTCTAAATAGATGTGAACTGGTCTGGCCTTCCCCCGCCGCCTGTTCTTTTATCTTTTTAATAAAGTGTCCTGTTGTTACAGGTTAACTGTTTTGAAAAATAAGAGGCATTCCAATTTTCTTCTGTTTCCTGAGACTAAGAGGACACAGGTCTCAATTGCACAATAGGCAGGCTAAAGTTGAGTCTGACACTGACAGCTTGCTTACAGGCCTTAACAGTTGCATTGCTTATTGGCAATTCAAACTGTGTTGAAGCTACCATGTCTGAGCCTCTGCATATGCAGAAAGACGTGATTCTCTTGTTTTAGAAGCTGCAAGATGGCAGTGTGGGCCAAGACTTCTGGAGGCATCTCCTGCTGTAGGTTTTGAAACTGAAGTGTCTAATGCCCTAGAAAAAACTGTTCCCATTCTGCTGCTTCTTCCAGTAGTTCCCAGTTTCTGTTCTTTAAATCTTTGATGAGAGGAGGTTTGTGTTATTCTTGAAAGATGTATACAATTTTTATAAGGTTGATTTGGCAGGCTTGCTCTGGATGTTCTAGAAGACATGCATTTTCCCATTGCCAAAAAGTGTATGGGTTTTTTTTCCCATTCAGTTAGTGAAGTGCATATTATCTTTGCTATCTTCTTTTTCTGGCACAATGGGCTTTATTACCATTTTGTAGTATCTTTACCTTCTTCATTGTATGGTTCATTCATTGTTCTCATGACACTATACCCTATCTGAATTGTGTTTTTTTTCGTTGCAGGTTTTTTCCTAGTAGCAGTGCTTGTATCTACTGTAGTAGGAAAAATTATCATGCTTTTTCTAGAAAATAAATAATACCTTTGCTTCATTTTTCACCATAATATCTTTGGCTCTTCTGCCTCATTAGTGCTTGGATTCAGTCTGTGGTGATCCTCAACACTTTTATCTGAATTCCTGCCTAGGCAAGTAACTAGAGTTGTATTGATATTACCTTTTTAAGTGTCCTTATAGCTTAATTTCTCTTTCACCTGTCATGAGTTGTATTTTCCAATGTGCTGACTTTTCTTTAACTGATGGTTTTAAGCCATCTCCTGAAGTTGTCTTAAACAGTGATATTGAGTAGGTCTTCTCCTGTGCCACGGAAATGTACATGCTTCATGCAGTAGCTTCTTTAACTGCAGACCTCATGCACTAAATTCCGGAATTTAATATATCTCTGGTTTTCAGTTGGTTAGAAATAAATCTATAACATATAATTTAGAGGAGTAATTCAATTTCCTTGCATAGGTTCTGACCTATCTAGTGACTGTAAAACCAGTTGCGCTTTAATTCTTCTGTAATGGCTGGTCACTAGTTTAATTAAGACATCTCAAATGGCATAAAAATAAGTTTGATTTTTGTGTCATTTACTTCTTAGCCATGAAAGCTGGAAGTCTTCCTAGTCATTTTTGTATAGAACAATGTAGATTTTAATGGATAGGCATTGGATGTGCTTTTCCATAGGTTATAATGGAATATAAAATACTTTTTCAGTGCTGGTATAGTTTAGATAAGTGTGAAAATTTGCTTTTTCATAGTTCTTTTTGCTTAGGACTACTTCGTTAAACATAGAAAAAGAATATGACAAATCAAATTAAAGATCAGACAACCTTGTTACAATATTTCTATGTGAAACTTGGGGAACATGTGTCACCATTCAAATTCTGAAATGCATTCCAAACTAAGCTAGTTGAAAACTCGTATTCGTGAGATAAGGACAGTGAAGTCACTTTAATGGAAAACAGTGTAATTCAGTGACTCTTGCAGGGCAGAAACCAAATACTTTTAAGGCAGTTTAGCCTACTCTGTTAATTAACTCCAATGCTGTCTAATTACAGTAACAGTACAATTTTCTTTTCAATTTTCATTTTGAAAAATGTAATATAGCTATATTTAAAAGGTAACTTTGTTAAGGCATGGGCTTTGTGTGGTGTTTTCTCTACAAGCAATTGGGGTTGCTGCAAAAAAAGTTAAATGAAGTGTTTCATTTTTAATTTCTGATTTTTCTTCCTTTTAATGGTGGTTATGCCATCACTTGCTCTGACGAGAGAAAAAATTTCTAGTTCATATTTCTTAGTACAGCAAATTGCAGGTGTGTCAATGAGACTATTCTGGTTTGTGATGTGTTCTTTAAGTAACTTGAGTTTAAATAAAATGAGATTTCAGGTTTACTTTTCAGCTCCATTATTGAAACACAGCTTCAAAATTATGCTTTAACCATACTGACACAAGGCAAACGCTTAAAAGTGTGGTTAAACCTACTATGCCAAATCAGACCAAGTTATTTTGACTTTTCAATTCTCAAAATGCTTTAAATTCTCAAATTGCTTTGGGGATTTTCTCTCCAAATTTTTGTGACTTTTTCCCTGTTACTAGACTGAATGTGGTGACTTAGATCAGTAGAATAGTAGTTTCACCTTAAATCTAAGGCCCTTGATTGGTAAAGGAACTTAATAGCGTGCTAGAAAGACTGTTTTCTATGCTATTTAAATTTTGACTTGCAAAATACTGTGGGTTTTATATTGTTTCACTCCTGTGAAGTCCTTGAAAAGTTAGTGCTATCAGTGTGTGTGTGTGTGTGTGTGCATGCACGCGCATATACAGTACATGAGAGCGTAAAGCTGTATAAACATATCTTTAGGGTTAATTCTAGTTTAGTCATTTATTCCCAAATGACTTTTACCTGATCACTACAGCTTTGTTACTTTATGATATGTCTTTTCTGCAGACACCAAAGATGCTAACAAGAAAGATTAAGCTTTGGGACATTAATGCCCATATAACCTGTCGTCTGTGCAATGGATACCTGATTGATGCTACTACTGTAACAGAATGCTTACATACTTGTAAGTAGAAGTGTAATTAAGTTAAAGAAATTGTTTTTTGTTTTTTTGTTTTTGTTAACTTGATGTGCAACATGTTTTAATGCTTTTTAGATGAAATTAAAAAAATTAGTGTGCATCAGCCAAAATAATGCGTGCTTCACTAGACAATGCTTTTTTTAACAGATGATTTGCTTTTTCAACAAAGCAAATGAAGAGAACATTAAAGGTGTACTGCACAAACTTGAAGCCATATACAATTAGTGGTAACATATGCATTCAAGAATGCAGTCTTGCTGCTAAAAGAACATGGAATGCCTAGTTCTCTCTTCTGTGACAGTTAACATTCTCCACCTGGAGCCTTCCAAATGTCTCTTGCTCTCCTGTTCCTCTGAAGAAAGCAGCCATAGTTTATTGCTAAAGAATAAGTGTATTTTATTGTACCCTAGAAATAAGCTTTTGTTCCAAATATTGTGATGAGGTAGTTGTTTGTTATGTTTGTGAATTTCTAGTTTCACATTGATGAAGTATGCCCTAGTATCTTGCAAAGCCTTAGACTTAAGAAAATTAAAGGTATAAGTCCATCCCAACATCTTTGTGGTTGACATCGAGGAATGTAGGAGTGCTAGGGTTTGCAATATTCTGATGGAAGCCTTGCATATTAGCACAATTCCAGCTAAAGATCTGGAAAGATTCCTTTAGAGGAGAAGCACCCTTACAGTCCAAAGTGGCAAGTCCAAAACCTTTCTTTGTCTTGAATCTGTTCTGATCTCAGTTTCCTTTGCCAAGGTAGGTATCAGCTGAGGAATTAACCTTCAGTCCAGAAGGCCTGCTGTAGTGACATTAAATATCATCTGTAGTAGCCACATTGATGCCTGTAAACCTTACATTACAGGGTTTTACTGAAAGTATTTTTTTCTATCTGTGTCTTCAGAATCTCTGCAATTTACCAACACATCCTTGTCACTCAGGAGCTTCCATTTGTTTAGTTTTACCTGATCAGAGCTTAGAATATGAGTTGTTTATATGCACTTGTATTAATCTATTGAATAGTGTTTCCCATGCAGCTTCAAACTTCCCATGTTTTGAAGTGCTTTTGTCACAGTATTTTATTCTTATTCTGATAAAGCTAGTATGTTGTTTGAATAGCTTAATGACCCATAGTCCTAAACTGTCTTGGAAGGGAATTATTTGGTGGCAGTGGCTTTATCTCCACAAAATGAGTTTCAGCAGACTTATTCTTCACCTAAAATGTCTTACAAAGAGGAAATACAATACTTGTGATTTGTCAGAGATTATGTTTTCCATTGCATTTCATTTAGAAGTTCTGATCATCATCTTTAATGAGTTTGTTGTTCTTGTGCTTCCATGTCACTTTGCTTATTCTCATGTTCCTTCTGCATCTGTTTCACATTCTAATTTCCATAGTGTTCTTTTGGGAGTGTAGAGATCTTTAGCTAGGCTTCTTAGTTTTGCCCAAATTTCTTTACTGCTTCTGTTAACAAGATTATATACAAAACCAATATTATAACAAGTTAACATGGCTGACGTAGAGCTAGAGGGTCATTTCTCATTGTTCTTTAAAAAAAATAGAAATAATTAAACCCACAAAACCCCTCAACTAACATCATCTATGCCATGTCTTACGTTTGCTTATGGAGGAAATTTTTAGATTCATCCACAGTGCTTCAGTGCCTGCTTTAAAAGCCAGAGAATGCTTCTTGCTAGCTTTTGCCCTCTTTTTCTTTTTCTTTTTTCTTCCCCTTCCCCCCCACTTTTTTTTTCTTCCCCTTCCCCCCCA